>CM065423.1:16636312-17119785 GCA_033060865.1 Dorcus hopei | reverse complement strand
TACAAGCTCATAGATGGCAGAATGATGCGACCAGTGATAGTAAATAGAGAAGAGAAAAAAATATTTCTGATAACCAGCTCAATGAGAAAAAGTATCGCAATAAAATACCATGACATTTCTCGGTTGATAAAATGAATCCAAGAATCTCAGAACACTTTTGATTTAAGGAATGAGACGATACTTAAGATGACATGTAGCTTTTTGTTTTAAATGTCTTATAACTAAAGTTCAGGTTATCTGAATCTGGTACTTCGACCAGAAAGACCATTTGGAGATCATGCAAACCACTTAGGACCATTTATAAAGAGTGGCCAAGGCAGTTGTTATCTAATGATAATGGTAGATGCATTAAAGAAATTCAACAAAAAGAGCACAGGCAAATGAACAAACCGAATCAAAGAGTCAACCGAACTGTATTACCCGTGATAGTCGTCGCTCTGGAAAGATAGTCAACTTGTGATGAAAACTTGATGAAAAGGAAAGACAACTTACGAAGCCTTGTTTGGATACAACCCGTTAAATGAAAACAGCAAATTAGTGAGAATAGTAAAAGAACTTACAAGATACAGAAGACCACGAGAAGTGCAAGTCGAGATTAACAGTGATACAAGCACAAAAGAAATATGAAGAAAGGTACGACCATAAGAGATATCGAGGGGTAGTCTACGATATAGTTGATATAGTGGTAATGAGAAGGACTCCGCAGTAAAGAGGGGAACCGACAGAAACGCAGTTGAAATGTAAAGCACCTCTACTTGTTGCTTCAGTTCCACGCATAATGTATATCAAGTAGGAACGCTCCTAGTTATATTCAGGACAGGTTCAGGGCCAAGGTAAGCCATACCTGCACCCTGCCTGACTAGTTCATCAGTCTGTTAAACACTAAGCACTAAGAGCGGTATCCGGGGCTTTTTCAGTGATTGGATAAGTGAAGAACACAAGAGATACTGGATAAGCAGACCAGGACATCGTTATACGAAAACCTTCTTCAGGGGTCCTTGTAAAAGGAGGGCTGAGGAACTTTTATTTTTGAGTAGGGCGCAACTCAAGAGCATCAACGAGGTTACTAACAGGACACTTGACTGTTAAGGAGCATCTGTGGAGAATCGATAAAATCAATGGTGACCTAAATTGCAGACTCTGCAATGGAGAACCAGAGACAGCAATGCACATTTTGTGCAGATGTTACGCGCTGGCAAATCGCAGACAGCGCATATTCGGACATCTTATGATTGTTCCCGAAGACTTGAACCGGCTGGTACAAGGGACCTGCCTCACCGAATAATTGCGTTAACAGTACCAGGGCGAGCACAATAAGCCTAAATGGCTGCGGTGCCTCCAGTGCAAACATGTAGATGGGATCTGGTCATGGAAAAGAAAAAAAAAGTAGAAACGCTGAACTTAGAGGAAGGACAAAGAATCTACGGTACGACGGCTCATGTGTCCCAATTAAAGATTTATAAAAGTACCGCAGAAGAAGACAAACGGGAATATTTTAAAGTGGAAGAAGAGGAATTTGTTGCCAAAAACGCATTTATGGTGAGACCAAACTCTCAATCTTGTGAACAATATTGCTCTAAATGTTTTAAGTGTGTCTTGCAAATGTTCAGATGCAATTAATATATCGTCTGTGTGTTCGAAACAAAATTCAAGTCCAGAAATGACCTTATGTATAAATCTTTGCGTAGACCGAAGGGCATTCGTATAAATTTATAGAAACCAAAGGATGTCATTATGACTGTTTTAAGTAAAAACTTTAAGAATGTGGATTTCCACAGTGTATCTGTCAGGAACTGTCATACTATTCAGCTTACGATAATCACCACAAGGTCGACACTCTACATTGTCATTTTTAATTAATCATATGAAGAGGATTGGACTAACTACTTTTCGACGGTCTACGAATACCTTGTTCTAACAATAAATAATTGAAACACTTTCTTCGCTGCATGTAACTTATCGTGTGATAATCTTCGAATTTTAGCTGCAATGGTAGAAGCTCTTTTAATGATGTGGTGTATCACTGATTGTGAGTGATTAAGGTGTGTGTGCTGGTTTTCTAATCCCCATGTATTTAGCAATTAATTGGGAAAACAGAGTATTAGTGATGTCTAATATAACTTTCTTAATCTTTTTTTTTCTTCGTGTTATTCCTATAAACTTTACAGAAGAAATATATATCGTTGAAACACCCTGTACAGATATTAGTTTACATTTAATAAAGTTAATATTTAAAAATTTTCAGCCGAGTATAATCGATGTAAATTGAGAAACAGCAGACTTTCGGCTTAATGAAGCTTTGCAGTTGTTACTTGCCAGACTATTTCAAATTAATGCAACTCTCTTTTATGTCATTATTGTTAGTAACAAATAACTACACAAAACATTTTATATTTCAGCATATAAGCTAAAATAATTTTCAGTGAAATATAACACATAATATTTTATAATTTAATACAAAATATTTTATGTTGACGTATAGCTGAGATGATAAATAAATAGTGAGTCTATCTCACTGGACCTATAATTTAAGAAATATTGCAACTATTCAACATGTAACTATACATATAACATATTACTGGCGGTAACGTGGTGATTAATATCGACGCGTGTATTTCAAACTTGTTTCCCAAATTTGACAGAATGATTATAGTTATAGTAAGCAATAATGTTACCCATCCAAATTTTAACACGTTTCTTTTACATGTTACAGTACGGAATGAGGCCGCTATTGATGGCCGGCTGGCACGGTCATCGTGATGCAGTGCAACTTCTAATTAACACCGGAGCTTGTTCGAACGCCACGAATAAGGTAATGAACACTTTGCAAGTCCCAACGTGCTAGTCACACACTTACGTTGCGTCGTAATTAAAATTTACGGCGTGTAGTATCATAGCAAAAGCAAAATCCTGTAAGGCGAAATCCCTGTTTCTTTTTCACGATTTAGTATGCCGCACTGTTAGCCACTTCCGAGCCCTTCATTTATCTCAATACCTTAGAGCATCTAAATTCGAATGAATCGTTTCGGTCAGAGAATCTGACTTTATTTATTTTATCTTGTGTTTTATATACCAGTAGTCTACAGAAATTGGCAGCATTCTCAATCAAATACGTTAAGTAACAACAAGAAAAAATCGTAACTTGAGACTCACTTCTCCAGACAAAATTTTATGACAGGAAAAAGCTAACAGAAAAACGCAAAGAAAGATTATTGAGAGATAAAGTAATGCATTTCAGCTTCTTAATAAAATTATGATTTAGTGACGTTAAATGGCCCGTATTCTCATCCTACGATTAATTTAATAACATGTTTAATTCCTATGGAAACGTGATCCCGACTCTATCTGACGCATTAAATTGACATAAAGATGTATCGGTTCTTGTATACTTAAACTCGACTTTAATCATAAGATCAAAATACGGGCTATTTGTTCGTATTCTGATCTTATGATGAACAAGGTGAAACGATATAGCTTCATATCAATTAAATCTTTGACGCTGGATTTCACAAACGTCACTTAACTTTAATCATCGATTAAGAATAATCATTCCTATACATTCAACACATGTAAATGTAACCATGGCAACGTTTACTTTTAACGGATGATTAAATTTAAGTAACGTTTGTGATATCCGCCATAAGAGAATGACGGAGGAGCGTTTCCATGGAAATTAAACACGTTATTAAATTAATCACGGGATGAGAGTACGGGCCGATGTGTCAAAAAAAGAAATAAAAAATTAAATTGAATACAAGCCTGCTTTATCAAATTTTACTCAATACGCTTGATATATCACGCAGAGCGTTCATACTTCCATGTTGCATCGTACTAATGTTTGCATCTATTTGAACTTGTAAAAATTTGATTGGATATTAACTAATATTATTTATTTTGTTGCAAATAAAAATTAATAGATGTACTTGTATTCCTGTTTCTTGAATTAGCGAAGGCACGAAACTTTCATCATTCTTTCATTTCAATTTATTTTCGCTTCCTGAATTTAACTTCAAAACTACAGGTGTACGCACTGTATATGTTTATACACTTATACCTTATGTTACACATTTCCTGTATCTATGCATATAATTAAAATTTTTATAATTTTAGTTTTTTTTTATATACATATTTATTGAAATTGTTAATTATTAGCAAAAGAGAAGATCCTGAAATGAAATAAAAATTCTTCAATCATCTATCAATCATCTCTATGAGGCGGATTTTAACGCAGGATTATGATACTCCTATAAAAAAATTAAATGATACATTTAGAACTAAATATCCTGTTAGCGAAGATAAAACTTTGCTAATTAATTAGTTTTACCGTATTAAATAAATTATACTTGCCTACTTTGACAACCACGTAAAATTTAAGTGACCAGCAACTAAATTGTATTTGCGAAAATTACTTACACTTTCGGTTTCTAAATTAAGAAAAACAAAGCCGCCCTTCGCCTTTAGGCCCTTTAATACTTTCGTTTCGTCCAGCATTTGAAGATTTATGTAATTAAATTTCCCACCTGCCAGCCAGGGACCTAATTTTAATTTACTTTACTGTTTGTGTTGCACATATAAATTAAAACAAAAAAAAGAATACAGAGAAGACTAGAGTATAACAAATTTTTCATTTTATAAATATTTATTTATTTATTTCCATAAACATAACTGAATATGTTTATTAGAAAAGGGATCTCGAAAAATATAATCAGAATGATTCTTTTTGCGAATCATAATATGAATGAAAATTGTTCTACTAAAGGCGCCCACTGACTGTCGATATTCGGGCAATCTGGTTGCCGCAATCTGATTGCCGGGCGACCGAATTGCTTCAATATCGCCACAGAATGTGCAGCGGCGATGAAATTGCCAATTTTTTTCGCAAGTATGTATTTGATGGGGCCCGTTTTTTCTGGCCAGACTAAACGGGGTTCACTGATGCGTTGATTTTTAAGCGATCTGTTCGCCAGAATTAAAGAATCCATTCATTCGTACTGTCACGACTTAAGGGAAACTTCCACCATGTCACGAATTAAGGGTTGTTCCATAATAATTTAGACTCGTAGATGCCAGAAGGTCACAAAAACTACAACATCGTAAAACGTGTATATTGAAGTTGTTGTTACAAGAAACTCGAAACTTTGTTCCATAATGTTACGTATTAGGGGAAGGCTCCACTAAGTCGCGTTGTAAGGGAAAACGTGGTTATGTTATAAGGGGGTCGCCACCACGTCATATTTTTCCTTATATCGAGTACTCGCTTGCGGGGCAGGATATTCGCGAACGAAACATAATAATTTAAATTCTACATTACCTCGCCTCTTTGCACCTGACTCGACCAAACGCCGCCTCCAAGGACCGATTCCGAAGTCACAATTAAAATTCACCAACACTAAAAAAAAGTTACTACTTCCCTTTCATTTCCCAATTTCCCTTTCTATTCCACCCGTGCCGGATGTCACAAAGGTTTCAAAGGTTGGGGTTCAAAGCTCTGTGTTTCAAAATTGTCAGCTTTAATTGTTTTGAATGAAAATAGGAACTGTCGTGTAGCATTCTCAAGTAAGTCCAAACAACTTAGTTTCCACTTGTCAGCATGGAATCACCTGTATTAAATGTTAATTTTGCATAAGTTCCACTGATCGAAAAGGAATTTGACCTGCAAGCTAAGCAAAAGGCGGTCTTTCATATTAGATCACGTCCGCGGCGGCTAAGCCGATGACCGTACTTGTGAAATGCTAGCTAAACAATTTGGTCAATTAAACCTAAAATACGCGCGTTAAATTTCGTGTAACTCCAAAAATAAAAGACTAATTCAGATAATAATTTTCCAAACGTGACAGAACAATCTAACCGCCACAATACAATTTTGTAAAAATTACAGTTGCGGACACGGAGACGTCATGAAAAGATGGTCCTGTTCCAGAAACTGGCTACGTTATTATTCATCATTTTAAAATGTACACAAAAAGAGATAATCGAAATGTTCCTTTACCTAGGCATTAGGTATGCCGCAGTTAAAGCACGGATTTAGATGCGTACGGAGATTTCAGATTTCTTGTGAGAACCGGCAAATTAAATTACAGATTAAATTATCTATAAATCGCCACGTAGATAGACATTTAGAAGCAAAAATTGCCAGGCGATCAAAATACCACCCGCAAACTCATCGCTGCTGCACATTCTGTGGCGGTATTAAAGCAATCCGGTCGCCGGCAATCAGATTGCCCGAAAATCGACCGTCAGTGGGCACCTTAACATAAGAGAACACCTAATTATTAATATCTACATAACTATATTACCGTTGAAGAAAAGTATTATGAAATTAAATTAGAACAACAGTAGACTATGAGTGAATTTAATACAATAGTATACGAACATATATGAATGATTACTGTAATATCACTAAAAGTTGCAGCACAATCGTTCAACGTTTCACTGTTAGTTAATAGCTTCGTCAAGAATGAAACGATTGTGAGATTTTTAGTATCCATTAAAAAATTACACCGTTAGTTGGGCCAATATTTTCAAGATAATAAAATATACAGGATGGGCCAACAGTTCGTGGGCGGAAGATTGTGGCGTTGCTATTGAACATTTTTAATGTATGTGTACGCACTAACATACTTATCGGTTAGATGCATTATCTAAAGTTATTTAGACCTATACAAAGTGTCTCGTAAAAGTGTGACAACCCTAACTTGTACTTTTTTTAATGGCACGCTCTCTATGTTATTACACGATACATTTTACTTCCAGTATATGTTTAAGTTGTTTTGTCTTTTTTTGTTTCTACAATACAGTGCACTCGCGCTAACGTAAACACTGCTTAACATAAACTCCTATATAACGTGAACATCTAAATTTTACCATTGACCTCATGAACAGCTACTTTATGTATGTAACACGCCGGCGTGCCACATTGTTTATTGACTTTTATGGACAACTAAATAACCAATAAACTGTCCAAACAAAAACAAATTAAACTTATTGGCGAATTAAATAACTGGACCGAGACTGCACTGAAAAGGGTTACTGCTGAGAATTTCCATAAGGATCACCAAAGGTTTTATTACTGCAATTAGGCATGCGCTACTCTATCCGTGTAGACGGTCGGCTATAGGCTATCTAAAATTTACTGCCGGCGCTAAAGGAACTATCCTACTGGCCTACTTACTCTGTTTACATTCTGAGGCGAATTTCCGGGAATCCGCAATAAACCAATTAATGTTATAATGTATCTCGTAATCGTCACTGCAACACCTGGCCTTAAGTTGTTGTAACTCAGTTCTTTTGGTGCGTCGGTGAATAAACTTGAGAGATTAAGGAACTAAATACGTTTAAATAAAATGCGGAAGTTGGCTTTAATTAATTATTTATTGAGAAAAAAAGGTAAAAACTCCTTGTACCAGCCACTGCGGGATTTGATATAATGAGCGTAAAAACCCTTGCGTTTAAACCAATACAAAGAAAACAAAATTACGGTTATCAGGAAGTACAGTAGAATTCGCTTAACAGATTTCACTTTCAAATATCGTAGCGACCGAACTGACCTCAATCACACAGCTGGTGGTTTGATGCACATGCAAATAGTTGTTGGAAACTCTGTTCCTCAATTAGATTAACAATTAATTTGTGTTCAACTTAGATTGGTCTTGGTACTAGTGTTTGCCACTTCAAATTGTACTCTAAGACACGTTCTGCTCAATCAACCAACACACAGTGTGATACAGTGAGTCTACAGTGTACTTAATTAATGGAATAATGAATTAATTAATCAGACATTCTGGAGAAGTATGTGATACAAAATGCCGCCATCGGCGATCAATTTGCAAGATAATCAATAGCAATCGCCGCTAGTTTTTTCAGGGACTCCTTTCGGAGGTGATGGGAAACCCTATCGCTAGCTAGACTAATTAATTGAGGTCGAATAGGTAGAATCTTTTCTCGACTATGTCCAGTCGCCTTAAGGAAGTGGTACAATGTACGTCGTTGCGTCGGCTAAACCTATCTAACTAATTTGTTGGCGCAATGGACCCAAATTGCATTCCGCTTTTACGGTTATGGCATTTTCAGTCTCTCGGCAAATCGCTTCTAATTGACCTGCAAATCTCTCGGCAAAGACCAGACTTCGGTCCACACAGAGGGTGTGATAGAAACTCTGTTAAGAAGATGGCTATGAATAGGTAGTTCAAATTGTACGGCCTCGCAATTTCACGGACTTCGTAGCGAGCAATAAATTGGCCTTGATTTCGGGGTTAGATTGTGCTGGCCCACTTGGTTTCGGCGGCAGATATAACTTGCCTTAGACCAGTGATTCAAACTGACGACTTCCCTGTGCAAATCGAAATACAGCCGTGAGCGTGTTTCCAACTTGGCAGAGAATATCTCCAAAGGGTAGAACTATTTCCCAATAGTACTCTGTATTTGAATTTCCAAATAGGTTCGAGGGAACAGTTAATTGGCTCTAGTTGATTAAATCACAGAACATAAATTATTAGGCCAATTTATGCAACAAATGACCAACAAATTTTACTAAGGTGAATGCTACTTGTTGAGGTTTAACCCCGACTCAAATGCAAATAAAATTATTTTGACTAAAATTATACGAATATTAAACTTTACAGATTCTTTAGCCACTGATTAATGCAAATTAAATAATTCTTAATCGATTTATACCACCAAGTATGTAACGAAAAAATACAAATAAATGCAGATTACCTATCCGCGTACATGAGATGAGCATAAGACCGCACACACACACTTGTTTAGGTACACCCGCGGCGCGAATCCGTACGTATAAAGCCGGGTATACATATGAGGCGAGGCAAGGCGAGGACGTATGAGCATTTTTAACCGTAGACGAAATACATTCGATTTAGCTAGAAATATGACGAACAAATGAGGGAATGACTGAGGCACTGTTCGGATCCCATCCGTTCTGAGTCGGTACATCAAAGAGAATTCTGCCTCAGATGGACCTCAATGTGGACTGCGTATTGACAATCGTTGCCTCGCCTCACCCCGCGTCGTCCATTAATCTCCTCTCTCGGACTTTTCAACAGTTTCGTTGATTTACTCGGACCAATACCTACTCGTTGCTCTAGCCCAAATCACGCCCCCTCCAGATTTCCTGTACATATTCATAAATTAAGAAAACCTCAATTAGCTTGTCAGACCAGGCTCGGCGGTGGTCCTTCGCAATTTGAAACCTTCCTGACTCTCTCTTCATGATTCAACTTTACAAGTGTCCAGGCTGACATTTTAATGCATCCAGAGAACCAGGAGTGTTATTTGAGTAAGCCTAACGTTACAAATTTTTATGACTCGCGCTGGGGGTTCCATTCTCTTCTGAAAAGGACCGCGGCGCCCTGGACAGGATCGTATACCCGCCTTTAGTGGTTTTGTTTGTTTAATTGCCCTTTCTCTTAACACACTGTATTTTAATCGTACCGAAATAAAATGATTTAGCTAGAAATATGAGAAAAATGAGGGAATGACTGCAAGCACAAACAATCACTTCTTACTTCACTTTTTTCCAAAAATACATAATATGTAGTACATAAATAAAGGTTGAAAGTGATGTATCATGTTTTTAATTGTTTTTAAGAGAGGAAGACTGCATCTCGGAAACATGAACAATCACGCAAACATGAACACAGCCGTTTTTAATTAGTTCACGTTAGCGCGAGTGCACTGTATTTATATTTATTGACTTGACTAAAATATATGACAGTGTCATCCTCACAATAGGTCAGCCCTTCCTGACTCTCCGAGGAATTTCGGCGATATACCAAGGCGATTGCAAAAATAAATTGCAATCTTGCGAAATTAAGGAAAACCAGTAACGTATTTTCGATTCCCACAATATACATACAATAGAGTGACACTTTGTTTAAAAACGCATGGCAGGTCCCTCTATAATTATGTATATTTTCTTTTTTAATTATTTTATTTGGAAAGTGAATAAAAGATATCAAACTAATATAAATACATTTTGTTTTTCAGGAAATAAATACTCTGAAAGTGCTCTAGAGCACTCGAAAATGCTATTAATTTTAATGCTACCCTCTGATCGCTTACTCTTTGTCAGAAAGTAACTGTAACTTCTACGGGATGGCCATTAGATAGCGCAACTCCAACTCGGATTTTTACTTTCCGTTTAACTGTCCAGGCTTAGATATAGCTCGCTTGTTAAATGTACTAGGCAACTGTTAATAATTAAATTATTTTGAATTTAATTCAGCTAAATCCTTTACCAAAAGAGCTGTTAAAAAGAGTACAGCTGAAGCGACGACAACTACTTGTTCTTTCCACTACATTGAATTGATCAAGTTGTAAATGATGTATCACAATAAATTACAGTGTAAGTAATACACCAAAGTCCCAGACTATTAAAGATCTCGTGTCAGCGCCCACTAATTAAATTAGCACCCGAATTAACAAATAACATATGCCTCGAATTTATCTTTGATAAAGTCTCTTAATCATTATTTCAACATACAGTAAAAAGATAAACAATGACCTAATTATGCGCCAAAATTCATCAAGCGCGTAGGAACTCGAGCTCAGGATAAGTCGCCTCGGGAATACAAGGAAACTGTATTTATTTTTCGAAGGGAAATAAATTAATTGTGCATGTAATTTTTGATATGCGGCGGTTGCCGCTCGGTGGAAGCAAGCAAGGTTAATAAATACCAACAATAATAAATTCACAACGAACTGTTTGTTTGCTTTGCAAAATTAACTATGTTATATGCAGTGCCAGTAACTACATGGTAAGCGAATTGCTCTACACATCACAGTTGAAAGCATTTGATGGTTGAACCTATATGCACACATGCTATGTATATGTTTGAAAATGGAAGATTTTATCGAAAAACAAAATGTTAATTATTTTTGCCTGAAATATAATTTGTTCATTAGATTTTTTTTTGTAATTAAACCAGCTGAAATTGAGAGATACAAGAAAAGAAATTGGTTTTATCGCTCACCTAATATAATATTCTATTTTTAAATTGGTTTTTATGACAAGGCAATATAATATATACATTTTTTTACTATATGCTGATCGTTCGATAAATCAAAGAACTTTTATGTACCTTTCGCGAAATAGCCTTCCGGCTTTTGTCATGTCACATCATTTCGTCGTATATTTTCTTAACTCAGATTTATACGATCGGCATATAATAAAAAATAATCTGTAACTTTAACTATTAGGTACCTAGCTGCATACGGTACTGCCCTATTATTACAATTACGAATGCAGTCGATATTCAAGCGCTGATGTGAATGTGCTCAGGAGGACCTAAATAGAACGATTATGCAGATGCTATTGTAAAGTCTCTCCTAATCTCGTAAATACGAGTATAATTCATGTTCAACATTAGCTGCGTTTTATTGTGCACTACCGGTGGCAAAAGTATACGCCAGTAGATGCGTTACAATAAAACGGTAATAGTTACGCTTTAACCTTCAGCTGTCAAAGTGGTACTATTTCGTCTTGATTTAACGGAATAATGGAAAACGGTGAAATACCGTTTCCGATAATAGCTCGATTTTGACAACAGCAAAGAGTCACTGAAGACGAATTGATGGATTCAAATTGAAATGACATATCCCCACCCTCTCTACCGTGTTCTACCGTCTTGAACGACGGTAGAGAAAGTTGCCACCAGTGGACACCAGCAGCACAATAAAACGACGTTTTACTTCTACCGGCTGACGCGAACGTTGCAATAAAACGCACCTATTAACTAATGAAGAATATCTAGCCATCCCATTTTAAAAAGAAGACAACATGGTTGAATGTCGCTTTAAACGCTAACAGTTTTTCTCGGATATGGGTATTAGCTCCAAAGTTTATAATGCTTTGTTTATGCACTATGTCATGGAAATATCTACAAACATTTTAACTGGTGATAGAATAAATCAACAAGGAACAAAAAACTGTTCATGAAGAAGTGTCCGAAAATGAATCGTTTTGGCGTAAAATATCAAAAAAAAATGCAAATTTGGAAGGGCTGTAGCTCTAGTAGGTAGAAGTAACAACCGACAAATATTTCAGTATTATTTCTTTGTTAGCGGTGTGTGAGAAAAAAGGATGGAGTTATGCTTCTTATGTCTGATGATGCAACACCGGACGCGTTTTATTTATGACGCAGAGCTCTTCTCTGATGAAAAATTATGCCCCATTCCAACAGTTTTACTAACGACCGGTATTACCAACGGTTTAAGGAGACCTTAAATTTAATTCGTGTTTAGAATGAGATTGATTATACCGTGAATTTATTTTAACATGAAACATTGCTGTTACGTACGAACCTGAGAATCCATAGCAACATTTACAATTTGTAAATTAAACTGTCCTTTTTAAAATAGAACATGCGATAACCGCTGTCATGAATCTGTTCTGTTATTAGTGATTTGTACTGCAATATAATAGCGAGTCTTTCAATTACATTAGATAAGTTTATTCTTGTTTAAAATAAGTAAACTTAAAACATAAGGAAAACAGAAATTCTTTAATTCAAAACAAACACCACAACAAGTTTTCAAAAATTTCTTCATTTACCTCCATGCAGTATCCTAAACGATTATAAAAGTTGTTAATTGCATTAGTTACTTGTCCAGAGGTAATTCTTCCTGATCCTGATACATTTTCACTAACTTTCTTCGCCTGACAGATGTTCCAATTTAAAATGGACAAATTTTATTTAATATGACAGAAACCCTAACGACGACGATCATGCAACGACTTCTTTAAAAATTGGAATTAGTTTCCATAGTAATTTGAACAGTAATGTTTCATATTAAAATAAAATCACGGTATACAAACCAAGCAGAAATGTCACAATCTAAACACGACTTAAATGTAAGGTCTCCTTAAAACGTTGGTAATACCGGCCGTTAGTGGGGTGCTGTGTCACGTTTCTTAAATTCGTCCGTTTATTTGTTTTCTTATTAGTTCAGAGTTTTTAGTAATTACTGAAATTATTTGTTTATTTTTGTGCGCCACAGCAATAAGTGGACGACGGAAGAATACGTGAATATCATCAACTTTTGTTTTGCAACGAAACTCGTAGAAATGCCAATAGGGCACGTGGCACGACGTTTATATGAACAACGTTTTCCTCACATTCTTATTACCGTTTTTTAAACTAATCAAAAAGTTTTAAACATTTATTTTTAATTCGATCTTAAAATATCTTTGAAGTAATACATCTTATTTAAGGGGCACTCGCTCTTCATACAACAGACGCAGAGTTAAGCACTTATGGAATACGGTAAACATGATCATGTGTATTGCAATTAAAGCAGGGCAGCAGGCAACGTTGCCAATTTTAACAAAATTTTTATATTTGTTTTTCGAAATCTATTAACCAAAGAAAAAAAAATTATTAACATATTCTATTCCTTTTCAACTGTTCTGTCACTTGTACTGAATTCCATGACATCCTGTATTGTTACATTATCCGGGTTGAGTACGTTCTCCTCGACTATCGATTATAATATACTGTACATATGTCTGCCAACTTAATTTCCAAATTTCATTTATCATATCCTTCTGAAGACTTGTCATATGTCATATGTGCTACTTTCCGTTCTTCGCCATTTTCAGTTTTAACTATCACACAGAAAACGTTTTGTTTGGATACAATCAATGCGTTAATTTTTTTGAACAAAATCATATTTTACATTGATTCGAATATTTTTTGTTGATTCAAACGTTTTCTACTAAAATTGAATACATAATGATTTTCTTTCAAATATGTATGTAAATAAATGCATTGAACGTATGCAACCAAAATTTAGATTGTTTTAACTTTTTTTTTCTCTGCGGTGTACACTGCGATCAATGATTTTAGGCGTTGAATGGCGTTGTGTAGAAATTATTATTGATATCCTTATAGATAGTAAAATAGCTGTTGCGGAATTAAACATCTTGGAAATATTTCAGATACAAACCTTCAGTTATTGTTGATCACAATGTAATTGGTTGGTTATCTTCAATAACAATGTGTGTATTGCTTAGATTGATTCAAATAGTACACACTCTTAGTATGTACAGGGTGTCTGAGACCACCCGTACACCCGAAAACAGAGCAGTTTAGAGAAAAATGTTTCAGACAAAAGTTGTATGGTTTCGAGGAGGCTAAACGATGGTACCATTTGTTTGACCTTGAATAGTCGTTTGAAGGTCATATGAAGGTAACCTTGAATTTTTTAATTGGACACCCTACATATTTTTACATATTCTTATAGCCTACCTCGAGATCTTTCCAAAACACCATAATAAAATATTTACAAAATATTTCGCTGGGTCACGCTCGGTTCTTGCCTTGACTGATCGGCCTTGAATGTAAGATAAGATTATTGGAAAGAAAATAGGGTGTCCAATTTAAAAAATTCAAGGTTACCTTCATATGACCTTCAAACGACTATTCAAAGTCAAACTAATGGTACCATCTTATGGCCCCCTCGAGACCATACAACTTTTGTCTGAAACATTTTTCTCTAAAATGCTCTGTTTCCGAAATAAAAGGGGTGTACGGATGGTCTCAGACACCCTGTATGTACAGTTACCCGTGAAACACTTAAATATATTATACATATACCGTATAAAAAAGTCCAACCGAAAATACTACCCTGTGAAAGTAAAAATGTGTACTGATAGAGAAACGAGGAAGAAATTTGTAATTTTCTGAAAAAAATTCCACGATGTCCATAGTTATGGTCAACGAAATGGGAAAAATGGTTTATTTATACTACCTAGACTGTTCTAACAATTTCCTAAGCAGTTTTGGTATATAAAGTAGTGACTGGTCCAAACCTCATTTTAAGCCTTTGAAACTCAAACCCGATACTTTGAGAGATTCTCGAAAATCTCCAAAATTGTAAACCTTTATAGAATTTAAAAAAAAAGTCACACCAATTATGCATGCATATAAGACCGACGAGAAGGGAAGGACAATGGGGGTAAAATTCCCCAAACCCGAGATTCACAGGAGCTCGGATATAATCCCCCAATTACTCGTAAAAAAAGCTAGAAAAGCATTGTGAAAGTAGGAACAAATAAAAACACTAAAATATTGAAGCGTCAGCAAAGTGCTGCAGATTGTTCGTGGTGGAATACCTTGTTAGTGAAATATCCCGTAAGACTTTTATTTCAGGGAATTAGTTTGGAAAATGACATTTGCAATTTGTGTACCTCTGAATGTTGAAAACTTTGAATATTTATGTAGGTACAGGGACACTGAGGGATGTTGCAGGGCCCGCTGGAATAATTTACTTGTAATCGTTATTGTTAAGCATTTAAGTATACTTACGTGCAATCAAATTAAACACAGTAATTATTTTATAGTTTATACAGGGAGCGCCAAAATGCATTGGATAGTTTGTAATTGCAATGACGAAATGTATATCTGATCAAGATCGGAGAATCTGATAATAATCAAAATAGCAGGCTTTGAAATAATTTGACATTACATAGAAATGAAACAATAGCGTCCGCAACAACAAAAAAAAATGCGTTGAAAATTTCCTTATATTCGTGCATATACAAGAAGCACGGTATAGCATTTTCCTATCAGGATTAGTACAAAGAAAATCACCACGTGTAGCTTTCTCGCCAATTTATGCACACCCTGTGTATGTTTATTGTACAAAGTAAACAATATTTACAAATAGTTCACGATAATTTGATGTGTAATATATGTTAAGAATTATTGTTGTAGAAACACTACACTCTAGTAATGTGTGCAGCTAAGAACAACCGAATGGATGTCGTGGACTTCCTGCTCGATACCCTAGAAGACGTGAGATTGGATGCTGTAGACATAGAAGGGCAAACTGCCCTCTTCCACGCAGCAATGGGAGGACATGCAGCCGTAGTTAGGAGACTGATTGAAGCCGGGGCTTCACCCGATAAAAGAAATAAGGTTTTTTAATTTTTATTTTTTAATCGTCTTTACTGCGCCATAATTTACCTAAAATAATAAAAGGAGGACAATTATTGAGAGAGGTTTAAAAAATAAACTAAAAGAATATTCACAATTTAAATGAAAATATTGAAAATGAAAATCTATATAAAAACACATAAAGCAATGATAAATAAAGGTTGAAAAATTAAAAAAGAATCGTATCATAACACGCTTCATTTTATTTATACAAAACAATCTGTCCCTGAAAAATGTTTACTGTAATAATTATTTAAACAATTACTTGAACCATAGTCTTCATTGTGCATTGTGAAAGTTTCCTTCCGATGTCAAGGTCTCTGAAGCTTAAACACAAATAAAAAAATATTATTAGTTTTGTTTTGTGGAGCTTATTAAGAAGATTTTTCATGGCAATCATTCTTCATATTCTTTTTCCGTGTCAGTTAATTTTCATATATATTCTTCTATCAATGAACATTTCATCTGCCTTTTTGTTCTTATTTCGATATAATCATTCCACATCCTTGTTTTTCTTTAATATCCAAGGCTAATTTTTATTAATACCTTTTGTCAGAAGTTAGTCATAGTCTCCAATACTGCAATGTTCTACTAATTGTTTTAATCTGATTTTATTAATGTCATGGTATTTCTGTGTATACAGGGTGTTTCATAACAGGTAAAAGAATGAGATCTCATGTACAGAATCTCATTTTACGTTCAAATAAAAGAATAAAAAGATTTCAAATTTTGCTTAGTTTCGAATCTATTTGAATGTGAAAATAAAAAAACTAAAATAATTTATTTACAACACAAACAAAGCAGTTGATAAAAAATGTGAAATCTGTTCGGTTGTAAAAAAAATATTGTATACAACACGTGCGTAAACATTTTTTTTAAATTGCGTGCTACTATTTGTGCACTTCGCTGACGCACACTTCGCACTCAATTAAAAAGACCTACTTTACATACAGTAACAGATAACATACAGGACTAAGCAAAGACTAAGCAAAATTTGAATTTTTTATTCTTTCATTTTAACTTAAAAAGAGATTAAGTACATGAGATTTCATTTCTTTTTTCACCTGTTATGAAACAACCTGTATACTGATATGACTATTAATATACATTAGCTGACAACGTCAATTTACAATTGTACTGTATCCACGCTTAATAAATGAATGTGAATATGAAGAAAGTTTGTAATATAAGCTTGAAGACTAAACATCCCTTATTTAGAACTAGGTCCGCTCCAGTTCTCGAACTCTTCTGATTCACGTTTTCTCTCTGATTTACTTCGCTTGGTGTAATACTCAAGTTCTCTTTTTACAAACGTCTTTGGATCTTTGGATTTGTAGTTATAAATAACTGCTCTCTTAACGTTTCTAGTTCTAACAAACCCTGCATGCCCATTCGATAATAGTCCTTGCACTTTCATAAATTTAACAATGCCTTCTCAAATACAATAGGAATTGATTCTTTTCCACAAATAATTTACTTTTTGCTTTCCTTCGATAATTGAAAATTAATAGTTATTTATTGTATAAGTGTTTTAGATAGCATTTTCTTAAGGGGATAAAATGCATCTAAAACACGCATGCAATACAACGTTTTATCCACAATCACCACATTTAACATTCAGAATGAGCGAAATTTAATTAAAAAATATTCGTATTCGTAAAATGAAACGTGACATGCTTTGTCATACCTACTGCTTGCTATGATATGTTGTTTATTATTTAACTTTATTCCACTAGTGTATAAAGTAACTTTATTCCACTAGTGGATAATAGGTCACTTTAAATGCTTCATAAGTGTGGATAAAAGTCCAATTATAATGTGATAGTGGATAAAAGGATTTAATTACTTTCTTAAATTTTCTTTTATAAATTATATTTTTTTAACAAAAAAATTTAATACTTAAAAATATAAAGATAAAATATAAATAATAAAATTTCTAAAACAATCTGTGCCTTCATAATAAAACGAACTAAAACAATCCGGGAAGAATCTAAATATGGGTAAGTAATTTGAAAAAATTATGGGCATGTCTAAGATTTAACAGCAATCTTAACATCAACAACTAAACCGAGTAACCTTAATTTTTTACTCTCTGAAACTTCCTGAATTAATTTAATTCCTTTCTATGACTATAGGAATCGAGGACAGCTTTGCACTTAGCGTGCGAAAGAGGTCATTCCGAAGTGGCAGAATATCTGCTGGCTCACGAAGCTGACATGGAAGCTCGTGATAATGCTGGCAATACGCCCCTGCACATAGCAGCCCAGCACCAACAAACCAGGGTAGTGCAGCTTTTGTTGGATTCTGGGGCAGATCCGGACGCGGAAAATTCCGTAAGTAACCGTAAGTGTTCTTATACTTACGAATAATACCGATGGTTTGTTCTATTTGTTTTCAGAAAGGTTCAACTCCATTACATATAGCGTGTAACTTAGGCAGCAGAGGAATTTTAGAATCGCTTCTACAACACGGCGCGCTTTTAAATAAGCAGAATAAGGTACGTGAGAATTTAAACATTTTTATAGTATACTTACTCTTTTGTATTATTTACTACTTCTTGAAAGCTACGTTTTATATTACTATATGTACCTATGTAACGCACTTTTATTCTTTTATTTCACTTCATTAATCGGATAGGCTTATTACCGTTACCAACCTATTTTATATTGTATCATATCATATTCCAACTATTTAGTATAACTCACTAAACACATCGGATAATAAAAGATTCACAGTACAGTTCTGAAAACAATGTACACTGAGATTCTAAAATAATTCCTTCCGATCTCTATAACGAAGTCAAGAAACCAATAAACAAGTAGACAAGCACGCGTTAAATTTTCTTTTCTTTTAAAGCTCAGTTAACACAAAATGCTAAATATTAAATTGCGACCCTGAGAGAATTAAAACATTTTGTAATTTTTCTAAATTTCACATTTTCTTTTCTTTTAGGCTAATTTTTATGTAAGTTAATTCTTTCCGTTGATTTGACGAATTTGCAGAACAATTAATCAATGAGCTACACCCCTAACCACATAAATTCACTGATAGCGAATACGTATTTCAGTAACAAAGTTACCTTCTTCAGCGCTAAACTGATATGCAGAATGATAAACAGGAAAATTTAACGAAAAAGTATTATACATTGACAAAGCTGTAATATATTGTACCTACATAAAATACCCACTTTCTATTATATATTTTCTTTGTAGAATTGATACATTCAGTACCAAATTACAAAAAGTAAACAACAACTTGTAAAATACAAAATACATTAAACTACCGTACTTTTTACATCATTAGCTTCAAACCACATAAACATAATTTTCATTTTGATTTTATAGCGTTTTCCACTGGCTGCACTAGTGTGCACTGAATGTATTTTCATCTCGGTTCAGCTTTATGTATTAAAACGAGATAGAGATATCCTGAGTGCACACCGATGCAGCCAATGGAAAACGCTATTACTGATATTCCACACAGCCAATAAAATATTATCAAAAAAATCTGTACAATATAAAAATGTCAACAAATTCTATTAATAAAAGTACGGATTTTGAATAACATGGTAAATAATTTTTAGGAATTTAGATAAAATCTAAATCTGTTAACACTTTTCATCAATTTTAATTAATTGTAGTGTTGGTAAACAGAATTTTTATTAATCAGTTTGTAAGTTATGCACCTTTGTCTGTTGTGAGCGAAAGAAATAAAAAAAAGAAAACAGGGTAACAGGAATGCTATAAAATTGCGTAATTTAATCGGAATGTGAGATACAAATTTATTACATAGCTAATACAATTTGAACTGGACAAAAGTCGCGTGTCAACAGAAAAATAATCGAATAGAAGAGAAATAGAATAGAAAAGTCGTAAAATTACGAGATTGAATGTGAAACAACCAATTAATTTTGTTAACATCAAACAGTAGGAAAATATTTTAAGATCCTGCAAAGATATTACTTTTTTCCTAAAGTACTTAAATACAATCAAACCTGAAAAGAAGTAAAAAGAAAGTAACAATTTGAAATCACGAATTACTTCAATTTGCAATGCTAACAAATGTAAATTCATTACGTAATACTCTTTGTACTTTCGGGTCTTCAATTAATTTGCCTCCCACTTAACCTTTGACCTATGTAAACTTGCGGCCAAAAAAAGTGACCCGTCACATTGAAATTTAGTGACGTTTTGATTACATTTACATAGCGTTTACCAGCCTTGCAGTTTTGGAGGTGATACGTGGTTATACTAAATGTCAAAGCGACAATTTAATTGACACAATATGACAGCTCCAATAATTTAGTACTTTGACAGATCGAAAGCCAATTTACAATACAAAAAAAGAATGGGTCAGCTTTTTTGACCGCAAGTTTACATGATCAACTACCTTACCTAACCGTAAGTCGACTCAAATCACATTCATAATGGCATAATTATAACTTTTTATCAACAATTATCATTTGTATTGTTATTGCCTAACTACCAGGCACAATTTAATCACGTGAGATACAATCATTTTTGAAGACCTTGTATATACATATTTGCAAGTCATATCAATGCAGTGCTGCCAGACGTACTACTTTTATTGTACATGTAAGCCTTATGCGGTAATTGATAATGATTTATTATCGCACTCACTTTGTACGATAATTTTTGCGTTTAAAAATACACGAGGTGCGATCTTCAATGTACGGTAACATACAATAAAATCCGGGCACGTCGTTTGTACAACGTAAACCTCACCTAAATATTTTAGACGTTTAACACATACATTGCTGGCCTGTCCAACAATATCTATGCGCTTCTTGTGAGTAAATGAAGGAGAGGCTCATTGAAACTTGTGTGGAAGTGAAATAGAGATATTACAATGTTGCGTGCGAAGGTAGGAATTCGGCCGGAGCGTGGCCCGTGTTATCAATCGGCAACGTCGATTGATATAGCTATTTCGTTTACTCATGCGATTTCTACTTCCTTATCCTTCATTTACTCACGAAAAACGCATAGATAGTGTTGGTCAGGCCAACTGTGTATACAAAATGTCTTTATAATTCTCACGTTTAATACAAATTTTACTATTAATAATCCGTATAATGTATAAATGTATTTCAAATTAAAATTTCAATAATGCAAAAGTTTATGTTATTTTTCTCAATTTAATAATGACTTCTTTTATTTACATATTTGACCTATAGTTAGCTTTTAAAATACAGTTTGTTAAATGGATCTCTTTTCCGTGCGTCATCGATTCATTTTTCAATGTGAACGAGTGATGTACCTAGATCCTAGATACAATAGTTACATATCGAGGGCGTCATATCAGAAGGGCGTACGCACCAATATAAGCAAAATCCGTAAATATCAGAAGCACAAAGCAATAAAATGTTTGTGTTAGAGTATTTGTTCTAATGTCTTAAACTGCCTTTTTTAATGTTATCTTAAATGCAACATTAGCTTATCTTATTCCAAAATCCAAATTTTTAAACGTTTTCGCACTTTCCTGAAAATTTTACTTTTCGGCTGATACGCCCTTCTGATATCACGCTTTCGATATAAAAATTGGTTTTATTAGGTTTGTCAATGATGTGCGTAAAAAGATCCATTTAACAAACTGTATTTCTCAACGCTTACTATCTTTAGGATATATACGCATTTGGTGTACAGTTCATTATTAAAAAAGTCTCGTTGTGTGTCAATACTAACAAACAAAGCTGAGACAATTGTTTTGAAAAATCTTAAAGCTGAAAAATCTGGATTTTACAAACATAGAACAAGGACATAATAACCATTCGCCGTATATCGTTTAACATTCTTCCAGAAAAATTCAGGGTCGCCGGGTGGCTCAGCGATAGCCTAGCCGACTTGTAAGTCGTGTCGCTAAGGCGGCGTAGGTGCGAATCCTACCATTAGCCATGGATGTCTGTGTTTGTTTAACGTCTCAGACCCAGCTTAAAATCACTCTTTGTGACTGGCAAAATGAGCCTTAGTAGCTCGGCCAGAGTTGGGGAGTACTGCGCAAAGCAAAAATAGACAAGACAAGACAACATTCTTCCATATCTACATCACGTTATTCTAAGAATAGTATTATACTCTGTTTATCCGACGATTGTAAAACAGAGCCTTAACAGATTAACCAGATTTACCTGAAGAACTAAATACATAAACGTTCAGGACAAGGACAAAGTCTCTTGTAATATATGTCAGTTAATCACTAATTCGCACTTAAATATTAATAAAGCACTTAGCTGATTACATTAAATCTTTACTGTGTAAAAGGAAAACTTGGATTTATACTGACTTTACAATGTTCCTAGAAATACACTAGACCACATTAGCACTCGGTTAAAACGAATCTTAGGGGATCGTCAAAATCGGTTCGCTATACCCGATGTCTGTAATAAGCGATAATGATTAATGATTTAAAAAAACCAACAGCATTACGTAACACTTTTATTGTCTAATTATATCTGTATACTATACTGTGTGACAATTTTAAAAATTGCAATCGGCTATATATTAAAAATGGAAAAAAATATTAGCAATCAGTTTTGAAATTGGACGGTTTAAAACGCTGATTGACACTCTATGTAGTTCTTTATGTGTACGGTAATTGTCTTCCTCATTCGATACAATCATATCTGAAACTAATTTTCTGAATCATCTTCTCCACTCCATAATGTCCCGCCGCAGAGGCGCATCATGATGTTGAAATAAGATTTTGTTTATCAGTGGTTTTGAGACCACCTGCATGACTTTTTTATCTAATGTTGAGCGAAATACTTATACAGTATGTAATTATTTCATTAAGTAGCACATATTTTCCTGGTTTTCAAAACAGTCGATGATTTTCTTTATGTCTGCCTATCTTATTTCAGTAGCAGAATTCAATGGACCCGGAGGTCGTAGCGCTGTTCCTTGCGTGATTCTAAGAAGAAAATCTTAATACAATAATGTATTTTATCTTACTTTTATTTTATTTACTTTATTAGTTTTAATTCGTTGAAGACATGTTAAAACAGCTTAAAATGAGGACAAACTGCAAGGATAACTAAAGCTTCTACATAATTATAATTTGAACAAATTTTGGTCGGTTAAATGCATTTTTCATTCCTCATACCTTCAACTTTGATGACCTCGCGTATAAACAGGAGGGCTCGTACAAAGTTTTTGTATTAAGATTTTCTTCTTAGAATCATGCAAGGAACAGCGCTACGACCACCGAGTCCCCTAATTTCTGAACAGGGTGTATATTCCCACATCTTCGATATAGAACGGTCGGCAATGTATGTCGGCAACTGTATTGCTACGGCCAGGACCTACTCAATCTTCAGATGGTGACCTCAAATACTCAATCTTCAGATGGTGACCTCAGATACTTAAGTCAGCGGAAGGCTTGTAATTACGGTAACTGATGAGCTACCGATGCGCGATGAAGAGTTTTTCTACCACCGAGACTACGGCTAGGGCGTCTCTTTCCGTACTGACATAATTTCGTTCGACTACTTGTTGTTCCGAGAACTCACCCTGTATAAGAACTGCTCCAAGAATTAGACTCGCAGTTAGTAGGTCACTGAGTGGTTTTGCTACACTTGAGTATGCTGGTACGAATCTCCTAGGAGGCTTTATGTTCAGAATGGCAGCAATTTTCTCAGGATTTTACTTGATTTCTTCCCAAGTAATAAAATGATCAAAAGATTTTATTTCAGTACATGCAAAATGGCATTTCTCATGGTTTGCATGTAATTTGAATGATGTCGACCGTTGAAAGACTTGTCTTAAGTCTTGTAGTGCTTTTCGAAGGTCGACGACAACATGATAGTACGCTAAGAAGAAAATGTCTTGCAATTCAGACCTGAAACGACCTATTAGTCTATGGAATGTGGCTGGAGCAGTGCGTAAGCCAAAAATCATCGTTTCCACCGAAAATTTCGTAGTATCGTCGTAAATAGTCTTGCCTCTATCTTCAATTTTAACTGGTACTTGCCAATACCCGGAACGCAAATCTAAAATCGCTTTCTTAGAACCATGTAGCAGTTCATCTATCCGTGATATCTGTTTGGAACTGTCACGCTATCCAATCTTCTATAATCAACACAAGTGCGAAAAGTTTCGTTTTTCTTTGGTACTAAGACAACAGGAACAGCAAAAGAAGATTCACGCTCTTCGGCTAACATTTCCTGGTTAACTTTCTTTGAAAATCCTTTCTTAACAGGTGATAATAATCGATATGACGGTACGGCCATTTGTAAATTTAATTGAATGCTCCGCAAAAGGTGTTGATTCAGTTGTTAGCTTAAATATATCTGCAACTTCATTCAGTAAAGCAATTAGTCCCTTCTCTTGCTCTTCACGTTCATCACTTCTTAGCACAACATTCATGGTTTGGATTACTTCTTCAGCCACAATGTCAATGACCTCTTCACAGTTAAATAAACGTTCAGCTTTGTAGTATGTAGCACACACTATAACTGAATAAAATCAATACATAAAAGCATACGACTATCAGAATGTTCAGGTATAGCAATCGGCGTGGTAGTAATAGTACGGTGATGTCAAGAGTAAAAGATTTTATTAGCAATCATTGCTATTTTACATCAGCTAACTTGATAGCCATGTAAAGGCCGCTTTACAGTTCGAATTATTTATTGCCGGCAATAAAAATTGCAGCGATTTGTATTGCACGCATGCGCAGTGTTTACATTTTGTATAAAAATACAACACTGCGCACGCGTGCAATACAAATCGCTGCAATTTTCATTGCTGGCAATAAATAATTGCGAACTGTAAAGCGGCCTTTAGACTCTTCTTAAGGATGTCCTTGATCAATTAGAATTTTAAACAGTTGTACCCCTGAAATATCTTTTTAGAACTTGTGTCCAAGCAGACTTTATCTACTTATTGTAGCATTGCTAAAGTTTGAGAAAGAAAACAACTGTGCCAATATGTTGTTCATGAAAAAGCGCTAACACATCATTTCTCATTTCATACAGAATTAAAATTCTATTACTCCATGTCCGACAATGTCTGCCCCACCGAAAACATGTACGTTTATTCAACGTTAATTTCACGTTGTAATGGTGGAAATAACGTTATTCGTTGAAAAATGCAACGTTGTTTTTTGGTTGAATTAGCAACCATAATTATATCACGTTTGTATGACGTGTTTTTTAACGATCAGTTTAATATGGACGTAATTATAACGTGAAATAAATACGTAACAATTTTGTCTTTTTACGACGTGATTTATACTATGAGTAAATGCGATGTATCTACCGTACGTTGATTACCACATCATTTCAACGTTAATTCAACATCTACTATTCTACGTAATAAATGAGAAAAAATTAACGAAACTAATACGTTAGATAAATCATAATTTACAACTAAATTTTTAACCACGTTTTATAACGTTATTTTAACGTATACCGAATAAATATGCCCTTTACAAAACGTGATGTTGACGTTAGAAAACACTTAATTTTACAGTGATTGTCTATCGTGTTTCACACCTTTGAATTCTAATTTTACTAAAATCTATGAAATATGAGGTTCTTCTCCATGCTTGGCAGCTTTGAAATGAAACAGAAACAGGTATGAAAAGTACTGCTAATTTGGACATACGAGTCAACCACAACCCCTTTTTAAGTTGACGTAATCTGTCAAATTTTTTAAGTTAGTTTGAATTTGATACCCAAAATCTGTGATTAAAAAATACTAAAGAACAATAGTCAATCAATTATACATACATATTGTCACGAATACTCATTGGGGACAGCTGTATAGAGTGGAAAAGTTTAACTGGAATAAATTCTGTAACTTAGAAGATTACGATTTGTAAAAAAAAATTCTTGGAACAGGTCAATTTTTATTTTTAATGGCGCATATTACAAAGGGACTTTTTAACTTTTCAATTATTTGGAGGGTGAAACGACCCTAACTATGTTTTTTAATGGAAGGATATGTTGAAAAAAATTAGAATACAGCTACGTTTTATTTTTTTATTTTTCTTTATCCGTAAAATGTAAAAAACAAAAAAATAATTTTTTTTACTAAAACCGTTTCTAATGCCAAAAATTCAGGAACTCCATTTTTTATTATTTGATGAGAAGAAATAAGATTCCATATGGTATCGTATTGTTGCGTGCAGCCAATAGATGGCGCTACCAATGCGCTAAATTTTTAATTGTACGTAATTACCTCACTGAAGTTTTTCCCAATAGGTGGATAGGAAGAAGATGAACGATGACCGATTGAGTGGCCAACAAAATCTCCAGATCTCACCCTTTAGACTTTTTATGGAGGTATTTAAAAAGTAAAGTTTATGTGACTAAACCAAACGACATAGCAGAACTTCAGAACTTCAAATTCTGCATGAAATTAGGAGAGTAACGCCGGAAATGTTACAAACTGTTAGGGATGGAATTTATAATCGATTAGGGTACTGTCAAGTGAGAGGTGGATTTTGTCAAGTGAGAGGAGCATTTTGAACATCTGATGCGTTAAAATCGTTCTAGTCAAAAATTTATTTTTTATTTTTTCGCCTTTTACTGTTTAAGAAAAATTAAAAAATAAAAACGTAGCTGTATTCCCAATTGAACAAGCTTTAAGAAAAAAAAATTACTCAACATACCCTTCCATTAAAAAAAAAAAATAGTTAGGGGTTGTTTCATCCATCCAAATAATTCAAAAGTTAAAGAAATCCATATAAAATATTCGCCAAAAAAATAAAAATAGACCTGTACCAATAATTTTGCTACAAATGGCAATTTTCTAAGTTACAGAATTTATTCAAGTTTAACTTTCCACTCCAATGAGGTGTTCATGTGCAGCTTGTAATTTTTTTAAAATTTTCATAAATAAATAATTTTGTAAATAATAAAAGTAAATTGAGAGTACTGTATTAAATGTGTTTTGTCGAATATTTATGTTAGTGTAAATATTTTTTAGAAATAGGCGATTTAAGAATTACATGTATTATAAATAAATAATTTAGAATTTTTGAAATGTATATACAAAAGAAAATAACCTTAGGATTGTAATAATTAGAAAAATTGATTTAATGATGTTATGATAATATGGATGTTAGAAGGAAACTGTAGGTAGTAAAGAGTTCGGAAATTGAACGAGTGAGGGCGGCGCGTAGCTATTGGAAGTTAAAGTCCCCGGTTCGGCTTTATTACTACTGCCTCCTTCCGCCGCTGAATCAGTCACGGAAGCGATACGGCACTGGGATCTCCAAATGGCTTAGCGATCTAGTCTAGCCGACTTGGAGAGTCGTGTCACTCGGCGGCGTGGGTTCGAATTCCACCATTAGCCATGTATGTTTGTTCAGTCTAATGATTTAGACCCAGCTTTAATACACGTCATGTTGTCTGATTCAACGCTACACGTGGACATTGCCGCGACATTTTTCGTTGTTTTAACGTAACCATAACACACAATTCAACGTTTGTTACATGTTGTTCCCACAACGTTTTTATACGTATGTATGCACTGGGATTTAACGTAGAAATACCGTGGACAAAGACGTTTAAAAGAAGTTGATTCGAGCGTTGTTAAAACGTATTAATAACACACGAATTCAACGTTGATTAATTGTTATTCTACAACGTTTCTTACACGTGGACAGAGACGTTTAAAAGAAATTGATTGCCGCGACATTTTTTCGTTGTTTCAACGTAACAATACCACACGAATTCAACGTTTGGTTACATGTTATTTTACAACGTTTTTTACACGTACGTGTTTTCGCTGGGTGTCCACGGATAATTCTGTTTTCCTAAAAAGATAAAGTTTTAACCTCTTTTTCGTACAAATGTACCAAACTATCCATGTTCAGTATATTCTATAGCACGTTGTAAGGTTACGTCATTTTAGAAAAATATTGCAAATCATAAGCTGTAAGAGGAATCGTACCGTATTCAATGGTTGAATTATACGGGTATGTTTGTTTTATATTTGACTGATAATCTACAAAATGCGTTTGCTTCCCAAACGTTAATACCTTTTTTATATTTTATTTCCATTCTGATGAGCTGAGAGAATTAGGGCTTACCTAATCTACTTGCCACTAAAGTTGGATTTTTTTTTATCTTTACCGAAAATGTATTGTAGTAATTGATAATCTGTCTGTAAAACGAATTTCCTACCATATTTATGTTTTTATGGAATTTCAAAACAATAACCAATGCCTCGCATTAGATTTGACTATAAAGTTCGAAAATGAAATTAACAAGAAAGTATTAGAAACATTAGTTACATCTAATCTGATGATCAAGTACCTATTATTTTTAAAAAAGCCCTGTACGGACTTAGGCAAGCTGGTAGAAATTGACATAAGAGCCTCGATGGAGTTCTCAAAGCTTCAATCAACAAGAAGAATTGTTGATAAGATTCAACATGGTTGGCTGTAAAACTGTCGCTGCTCCGATGGAACCCAATTCCAAGTTGACGAATTCTGAACAAGATAAAAATCTGCCTCATCCAGAGTTGGTTAGCGCGTTGAATTATCTAGCGACTGTTACTCTTCAAAGCATAGCTTATGCATCCAGTTTTCTGGAATAGTTTAATAATTACTATAATGAATCTTATTGGATTGCCCCAAAACGAGTGCTGCGTTATCTCAAAGGGTCATCTTATGTTAACATCCCTATAAAAGTCAAATTAAGAGGATATTTCATCATTAAATAGAACGCAAAGTAATAAACATGTGGAAACTTTAATTTATAATTCACAATTTACAATTCATCATTAAATAGAACGCAAAGTAATAAACATGTGGAAACTTTAATTTATAATGATTGTATTTTAACTCATGCCGCGGATATAACTAAAGCATTTAGCGAATATTTTTCCTCAGTGATTACAAATAAACTTAATGCCGAATACGGTATAAATCTTTCTAATGAATGTTCGTTAGATAAGAATCAATGTGAATCATTTTTTTATGTACCAGTAACTCAATTTGATGTTGAGCAAGTCATTAGAAATTTATCGAATAAAAATTCAACGGGTTTCCATTGTGTTCCTACTAAACTTATTAAATTTTGCATTACTGAAATTGCCTTCCATCTTGCAAACATTATAAATGAATCAATCTATTTAAAAGAATTCCCCGGAGTTCTAAAGGAGGCAGTCACTGTACCAATACAGAAGAAACGAAACTGTTTAGAGAAAGGTAGATAACTTTAGACCAATATCGCTACTCAGTAATTTCTCTAAAATAATTGAAAAAGTCATAGCTCTCAAAATAACTAAATTCTTAGATAAATACTCAATACTTGCAAAAAATCAACACGGTTTTCAACATGATCATTCGACTGAAACTGCTACTATTGATGTCTTTCAATACATACAGAATAATTTAGATTTAAACTTATATGTAGTAGGTATCTTGTTTGATTTGTCTAAGGCTTTTGATATCGTTAGACTTGACTTTATATCACAAAAGCTTTTTGCCCTTGGACTTAGAGAACCAATAAATGATTGGTTAATATCATTTATCTCGCAACGTAATTATCAAGTAAAAAATGATGGTTCTACTCGGACCCTTATTATCTCGACTATGGTACACCACAGGGTAGTGTCTTCGGTCCTCTTATTTTTCTATTGTTTATTAATGACTTGCCACATTATATTACTAGTGGCGAAGTTTTTGTGTATGCCGATGACACTTCAATTGTGGTTACCGGTCAAAACTCGAACTGTACAGTGGAAAAAGAAAAACTGTCATTGTTGAATTTAGAGCATGGTGTCATAAAAACTGTCTTATTATAAACATTGAGAAAACTGTTTGTGTAGAATTTCATTCTAAACATAAAGCACCAAACACAACTTGTTTTAATTTTGAGGACATTACCATAAAATGTTTTAATCAAATCACTTTTCTTGGAGTGACAGCCGACAAACACTTAACATGGGATTATCACACAGACAATCTATGTAAAAAACTCAATAAATTTTATTACGCCATAATAAATTTGAAAAAGTCTCTAAATATCTCTTCACTATTGAATGTGTATTACGCTGTTGTATATTCTGCCTTGAATTATAATATAATTATATGGGGACTCTACTGATAGAGTTTTCATAATACAAAAAAGAATTATTCGTTTAATTTTCAATTTGTCGCCTCGTACCTCATGCAGAGAAACCTTCATTAAATATAAATTACTTCCACTGGCTTCAATTTACTTATTAAAATTATTAACATTCACACATAAAAACATACATGAATTTACGACGTTCGCTAATATTCATAACTACGAAACAAGGAATAAAAATTCCATAGTAAGCATTAAACATTCACATTTTCTTTTGAAAAATCTCCTAAATATGCTGGTTGACTGCGGGTTCGTCGGTTCATACCACTAATTTCATTTTTCTAGGTTTTTTATTGTATTTTGTTACTCATGTTTTTTACTATGTTCTATTGTTATTTACATTATTTAATTGTTGTTTTGTTTTTGACAATTATTAACTATCTACATGTACTATTTGTACCTGACGTGGTAAAAATAAATACAATACAATACAATATGCAGATGCAGACTGGAGAGGAAACTTAACTGATCGAAAATCTTACACCGGTATGTGTTATATTTGGAACGGAAGTCCTGTGACTTGAGATTCTAGGAAGCAAAGCTTTGTCGTTAAATGAAGCGGAATATATACGATTTTCTGACGAACCGGAGGAAGCCACTTATTTACGTGGATTTCTTGATGAATTAGGAATTAATATCGAGAGAAGTGTTCCAATATACATAATTATGTACATTGATTGCCTTTCGTAGTTTACAATATTTTAAGTCTAAAATTTACATTTAATATGTTGTAAAGAATATTTTTGCATAAATAAACAAAATTTACTGTTTTATTTTCGTACTGAGCAAAAAAGAATATTTATGAAATGCGCAATGTAACGAAAACGTGTTTTTTGTATTTGTTTTGCAAGGATTTTAAAGCCACATTTTGGTCATATTTTTTTATAGAATTGTCTTCAAACGCTGTAGGTTATTGATTGTATTTAATATAGTCCGACTGTATTTGTTCTACAAGAATAAGATGTACCTAACTCTTCGAACTATTGCTATGAATATGATTTTCCGAGTTTCTCGCCAAATTTTAAAAGATTGTTTTTTTTTGTTTTGATCCTATTGATCCTAGTAATTTTTGTTTCGCAAAAATCAGTTAAAACAATTTCCTGTATGTTACGAATTTTATGACTAGCACTATTATAATGATAATTTCTTTCAAATTGGCGTAAAATCCCGTTTGATATTAGATTTCACTTTGTTCGTCAAGCTCTGGTATCGTTACATCATTATATCGAGCTTATAGTGGCAGATATTTTCACTAAAGGATTGTTCAAGGCTAAATTCGAAAATGTATAGACTTGTTTGGCTTATCCATCCGTCGTCCCGAGTGGAAATGTTCCAAATATTACATGACGACGCCGGAATAATCATTTGGATTTTATGATATACACTGCTTGTCAAAAAAAAACCGGACACTCAGTTTTTTGAATTTATTTCTATAAAATAAAAAATGTTTTATTTAATTTTATTAGGTTTGGACATTTTGTAATATCCAATATAATAAATACAAATTTTTTCTACCATTAATTGGAAGTATGAACAAAAAATTGGAAATACAGCTAAAAAAAGAAAATTAACTCAAATTTAAATGTTTTAAAACCGAAAAACATTTAACGACTAATAACAAGTGTTGCCACCACGAGCTCGTATCACCTCTGTCATTCGACGTGGCATGCTTCGTACCAGGTTTGCAATCGTTTCTTGGGTAATTTGTGCATACTCTGCTTCTAGTGCTTCCTGGAGCTCTTGAAGAACTTCTGGGACTGCTAAACGCTGCCGAAGGCGACGGCTTAGAATATCCCAGAGGTGCTCTATTGGGTTAAGGTCTGGGCTTCGAGCGGGCCAGTCTAATGTAACATTTGCAGCATTTTCTAGGTACTCCCTAACTCTCACTGCTACGTGAGGCCTCGCATTGTCGTGCATTAATATGAAATTACTGGCAACAACTTGAGCATAAGGGATAACATGATCTTCAAGACAGTCCGATATGTACCTATCAGCGTTAATTGTCCCATTTTCCATAGTCACTAGTGCTGTACGATCACTTAATGAAATGCCCGCCCAAACCATCAATGATCGTCCGCCGAATGGGGTCCTTGGGGATATGACACATTCAGCATATCTCTCTCCTTGTCTACGCCACACACGTTCACGCCCATCTGGTGAATTTAAGCTGAAGCGGGACTCGTCTGTAAATAACACAGTGCTCCACTCGTCCACCGTCCAGTTGATATGTTCTTGAGCAAATTGTAACCTTGCCCTTCGATGAGCTGCAGTTAATACAGGTCCAGTAGCGGGTCTTCTGGATTGTAAATTACTTTCATGAAGTTTTCTACTAACTGTACTTCTAGAAGCCATCACTCCTCTCACTTCAGCTAAACGACCAGCAACGTTTCTTGCAGTAAGACGGCGATTTCGGAGTACTGTTGATACAATAAAACGATCGTCCAGTCTGGTTGTTGCTTTTCTTCGACCTTATCCAGGTTTTCTGGTTTAGTGTCCAGTTTGATTATACCGATTTATAGCATCGGCAACAGTGCTTCGAGCCACATTTAATGTTTGGGCTATATAACGAATGCTTCGTCCATCTTCACGTAATGCAACCGCTTTGATGACTTCTTCCGACCTCATTCTCCAAATTAATTAAGGAAACAATAGTCGAGTTTTCGCGGTACAAAGTTAAAACGCGAAGTTATAACTGAAAGTAACTTAAGTGACATCTCTATAGTTCCAACTTTAAGTTATCGCGAAAACGAAAATCGTTCTTACTTGAAGGTTGTCAGTTCAAATAAAATCATTAAAGTGAAAATTAAAGCTTTTCTGAATTTCAAAAAGTATGAATGGAGTGCTCTGCAATCTATAGTATAAATTCATGAAATCATGACTTCGGATTTGTTGTGGAATAAGATCACATCTAACCAAATTTGAGCTGGGACAGTTCTATGACGTCTTTAACTTTGCTCTTGACCAACGTTATAACTTGCCTGAAAGTGAATATGGCGGCACTTCCGGTTAAAGTTAAAACTTTATCCGCGAAAACGACTTTTGCTGTCAAAGTTATAACAAAGTTACAACTTTACTATCGCGAAAACTCGCCTATTTATTTTTACAATATAATGTGACATAAATTGTGATAGAAAGTAAGAAACAAAAGAATAATCGACTGCTAATCATATTCACAGATTGTTTTATTTTGCATAAAAGAAATAATTGAAAGAAAGCAATGTTTTATACTTGATGCAGTAGGCTGCATTATATTGAAAAACATTTGAAAAATATTTAATTTTAATGATGAATAAAAATTAAACTCAACTTGCATCATATAAATCCACAAAACAATAAAATGTAAATGTCCGGTTTTTTTGATGAGTAGTGTATTTAAAAACAGATTGTTCAATAAATACATTCTGACATGTAATGTGTTGCGTTCTTTGCCAGATTATATACTAGCAGAGGACATTAAAAGGACTTAACACTAACTAAAACGGAAAAATGTACTTATTTTTGCAATGCATAGTTTATTTATTCCAATTTACATTTATATCACGGTGCATTTTTTATAAATTCAAACAAAAGATATATTTGGTTATATTAAAAATTGTGACTTTGACTTCCGAAAACCTAAAGCAGTTTAATACCACAACAACTCATTGAATGCTTGAAGTTATAAATTCACTTGGTTCAGTACCTACAACAAGGATGATAATCCTGGAAATAATAACAATTTTAACTTACGTTATCAATGTTACCACCGATGTTTTTAATATCACCGGTTACCTGAAACAGTAAAAATCAATTATAGATGTATCAATATCAACGATGTATACGTCATTTTTTTAAATTTATGTCGATCGATCGATCAATAATTTTAAGAATTTTATGTAGCTATTTCCTTTTAATTTTCGTGAAACAGATTTGTCGCTTGCAGTCGGAGGTCACGTTGTATTCTTAACTCAAATTGATCAAACCGCCATATAATAAAAAATGACGTTTACTTACAATATTTCGTTACAGATTGAAAGTAAAACTCAAAAAAATTAAATTTGTTTTATTTATACGTACTTACTTATTTTACTTAATAATTTTTGAAAAACTGTATTTACATATAAAAAGTGAGCAAATAAAAATCAGATTAGAGTAGGCGGTGCAAAGAAAATGTTTGTCTGTGATTAACTGAATTAATTGATGTGTTACATTCATGGACTGTCAAATTTATTGACTTTTCATTTAATCACAGACATACATTTTCTTTACACCGCCTGCTCTAATCTGATTTTTAGTTGCTCACAGGTTATTAGTCAATTTATAACCTGTGAGCAAATAAAAATCAGATTAGAGCAGGCGGTGCAAAGAAAATGTATGTCTGTGATTAAATAAAAAGTCAATAAATTTGACAGTCCATTAATGTATTACATTAATTAATTCAGTTAATCACAGACATACATTTTCTTTGCACCGCCTGCTCTAATCTGATTTTTATTTGCTCACAGGTTATAAATTGACTAATAACCTGTGAGCAACTAAAAATCAGATTAGAGCAGGCGGTGCAAAGAAAATGTATGTCTGTGATTAAATAAAAAGTCAATAAATTTGACAGTCCATTAATGTATTACATTAATTAATTCAGTTAATCACAGACATACATTTTCTTTGCACCGCCTGCTCTAATCTGATTTTTATTTGCTCACAGGTTATAAATTGACTAATAACCTGTGAGCAACTAAAAATCAGATTAGAGCAGGCGGTGTAAAGAAAATGTATGTCTGTGATTAAATGAAAAGTCAATAAATTTGACAGTCCATTAATGTATTACATTAATTAATTCAGTTAATCAGACATACATTTTCTTTGCACCGCCTACTCTAATCTGATTTTTATTTGCTCATTTTTTATATGTATTTGCGAAAAATTCTACGTTGAAGTAAATTAAATTCTAAGTGAAATTTTTCTATTTCAAAACCAAAGTTATCGAACAACAAGTTAAAGTTTTAAAATTATCTTCGTAATTTTTTACATATTTTGATTAAGTTAATAATAATTAATTATTTGAAGTAATTAATTTTTTATGCTTACCACTGCTATCAGTTGGCCAACTGCATCGAAAGTGCCGTTACTTATGCTTCCCTGAAAAATAATTGATTGAAGTTTTTTCTTAAATTTCTAATTAAACACCACACTTACTATTAAATCATCAACAGTAGTAATTACATTTTCACTACCATTTTTCTAAAACAAAATTTTGTATTAAGAAACTAAGAACAGAACTGAGTAAATTTACTTACAATTAACGCGGTTGCAGGGCCGGCAATATTCTGCACGGTTTGCAATATATTTTCCAAAATATCCAACTGAAATTAATATACGAATTAATTAATAATAATTACATACTATATTTTAATAATTAAAGAAGGCTTATTCGATATTCAGCAAGTTTAAAGATTTTCTCAATAAATAATTTACATAAAACTTCACTTTCCTCCTATCTGAATATTTTTATAAAGTATCTTAGCTGTTAATTAAATCAAAATAAATTCTAAAATAAGTAATTCTAAAGTAATTCTTAGTATCTTTCAATTATAACAACTTTTGCATACTTTTTTCTACGTAAATTTTTTTCTCCTCATATACAAGAAAATTATGTGCTGAAATGAGATAAATGCCTAAAGTTGTTTACCTACCTTTGCGTCAACGACATCTTTGATAAGTATGATTGTGTTGTTACCGAGGCCCTTTGACAAATTTAGCTGAAATAAAATAATGTGATAATTAAAATATAAAATTGAACGTAAGTTAAAAACATTCAATATCTCAAAAACGGCGAAAGTTACAGTATTGTCGGATGTCCAGACAAGTTATACATACAAGCGACGTTGCAAGCTCGCTACAAATGCGTTGCGAACTCGCTGCGATGAAATTAAACTGTAACAAATCTTTGTTGATCACAGTGTACTTTACGTTAAAAGAATTGCACCGAAAAGCAAGAATTAAATTTAAAATTGTAAATAGTTTACGAATAATAATAATAAATAATTAAACTTACCAAGAAAGAAATTATGCCTTCCGTTAAATTGAGCTAAAAAAAAAAATAAACCTTTTAGTTTAATAATTTTCGAAGTAATCTTTATAATTTTAAAAGTTACTATCGACTAATAAAAAATAAGAAATAAGAAAGCAAAAATTAAATTAATATCAAAAACCTAAGTGCCGATTCACAATGGACGTAAGCGTGAGAAATACGTAAAGATAAAGATAGTAGATACATAAATGTAAATTTTCGGTATTTGTCAATTCTTACGTCAGCGTCAGTTAGTACTCTTGTAATGGTTAATAATGAGTCTCGTTCCTTTCTTTTTATGAAATTGATTGACAAACATACTGAGAATTTACATTTATATATCTATTGTCTTTACGTATTTCTTACGCTTATGTCCTTTGTTAATCGGTACTAATGCCTGTATGCACAGACAAATCTTAGACTTAAGCCAAAGTAAACCTTTACTTTGAACGATGTAACTATACGACGCACAATTTGATATGAAGTTAGCTTTCAGTATCACTTTTTCCTTAAGTCCACTTGAGATTTGTCTGTGCATACGGACCTACAGCCTAGAACAAAATGGATTTACATAAAACGTAGGCCGTAAGAAACACATTTGCTTTGTTCTCGTTACGGAGCTATTATGTTACAGCGCATTTCTTTACAAATGTCGAATTACTGTTACGGCTTGTGTCCTATGTCTTATGTTTTATGCAAATCCATTTTGTACTGGCCTTTAGAGATGTTAATGTTAGATAACGCCACAAGTACATTTTGTAAGCTTCATTTCATGTAGTGCCAAAGATATAACGTAATTTTGTAAACAAACAAGTTCACCTTATGGAAATTGAAAATTCAATTAAAAAAAGACAAACAATTCAACAGGCAGCGTTTTTCATGAATAACATTAATATACAGAGTGTAAATTAAATGTGGGGCAAAAAAATACACCACACTGACCATTGGCTCATGAAAATCCAAAAATTGAAAAAATTTGTGTCCAACTTGCTATACCTTTGAAACAGGAGACCATAGAAGTTCGCATCTGATACAAGAAGATATGATGTATTTAGGTAATTCTCCCCATGAAAAATATTACTAGCAGTAGCATTATTAACAATACCATTTTAATTTTTTATGTCTCGTTATAATGCACTGGAGTAAAAGTACATACTTTTTCGCAAAATTTGCTTTAATGCAGCCTGAAATCTGATAGGTCAGTATGAATAACTATGTATCGTATTAACATATTTATCAAAGAATTTAGGCTGCACTAAAGCAATTTTTGCAAAATAGTGTGCACCAGTGCAGAATAACAAACGCATCTAATATTTCTAACCACAGATTCCCCTTATATGCAACCCAACCCACCTTACACTTTTTGCTCCACATTTCATTTACATCCTGTATAGTAACGATTTTTCTAAATATTTTAATCTAAATATTTTGAGAAATCAATGGCCACGTGTTTGTTACTGTTTACAAAAGAAATTGGTATGAGACAAATTCCTAAATTAATCATCTTACCTACCTTTGTTTGAATGATGTTTTTAACTAGTACGGCTGTGTTGTTAACGAGGACTGTTAAATTTAACTGAAACAAAATCACGAAAAAATTAATGAGGAAAAATAAGTCAATAACTTATGTTTCAAAGCAATGATACTATTAAATTAAATAGCCTAGAAGCGGCCCTAAAATTGACATAATTATTACCAAAGTGTTTAAGGTAATGGTATCATTTTATATCAGCACAGCAACTCAGGGTCATAGCTAGGGGGGGAAGAGGTTGAGCCTGCCCTGGAAAATGTTAAACCTGCCCCCTGACCAAAGATGAAATGATAAATATTTATATTAAAATCGTATTTCGCCAATTCGCAAAAGACGCGGTAAAATTACGGCTTATTAATAAAAATTTATAAAGCCTTACATTACGATGAGTCTCCCCCGAATATTCAGTCTGTTATGGTCCTGCAGCAACTTTAAATTTTTACGCAAAGGTAAGGGCCATTTTCATAATAGAATGTAAAGGAGACTTTATAATTAAAGTCACATTCAGATGTGTAAACAAATGTGTTTTCATATTTGTTTTGACATCTGAAAGTGACTAAATTTAAAGTCTCCTTTAAATTTCATTATGAAACTGGCCCTAAGAGTTGCACCTGTTAGATTCACGTCCAATGAAAGCGTAAATATAATGTGCAATAAAGTGTAAATATTTGTTAGTAATAAAAATTGTACTTACGGTGGAAGAAACTATCCCGTCCGTTAAATTTACCTAAAAAGAAAGTCAACTTTTCATTTCCATAATATCCAAAATAAATATAAAATATATATAAAATAGAAAATAAGAAAAAGGAACAAAATAGGTGATTAATCTACAATTAGCTAATTTCTAAGAAATAGAGTAAATTTTTAATTGTTGTAACCCTTGCGAAAATTAATTAAAATCAACCAAAAGTAATAATGACCATCATTTGTAGAAACTCGTAAAAACTCAATTTCGGTTTAAATCCTTTTAACTAAAATGTACAGACAATAATACGATGCAATTTATTGAAAACAGACAAGATTATTTCAAAACAAACGTCAAAATAATTCAACCTATTTTAATGTCAAAACATCACAATAAATGTTCGAAATGTTGTCTTTCACTTGCATTCTTCTTTTTAAATTTAAACTTTCTAAAAAAACGATTTTTGTTCATTAGAAAGCATTCTGGATATTAATTGTCATAAGTAAATTTATTTAAGACAAACGTTTGGAGATTCCAAAGCCGACTCTGGCCTGTTTTCAAAAAATCGCACGGTACAACTATTATTTTGAAGAAGAAACGATAAAATTGAACAAAAACAAAATAAAAAAATTAATAAATAAATTTATATGTCTTTTGAAGTTTTTAAAGAAAAGTTATACATATGTTCTAATCTAATAATGGTTAAAAACGACTATAGGGACCATGCACATGCGAAGCCAGCGCCACCAATGACTATATTGTGCATTAGTGGTATGAAAATACGAGTTGTTTCAAATTATTAGTGTACATTTGAAATTGAATATTGTAATGTATTTCAATACCAGGAAGCTCAAGTATTATGTACTACAATCCTAAATTGTCATAAGAGTGATATTATTCCCATGCAAAGTGTCTCAAGAAATATTTTCATATCACTAATTCACAAGTCACCACGCCAGGCACCGCTGAACGCAGAGATGTGCATGGCGCTTATTCGGGTATTTGAAAAATCGACCGAATTTTGTGTTATCCCAATCGCAATCTATTCTGCGCTTCCAAATAAACTCCAACATTGTACTTTTCATGGAGTTGCAATGTTTTTTATTTCTTAATATTTATTTGTTAATAACTTACTTTGATAGCGATGACTTTGGAGATGGCAACTGAATTGGTTATACCGCCAGTCAAATTGCCCTGAAATAAAATGTCGTAATGAATTAATTATGATACATTTCCAGACTTTAATTATTCGATGTATAAATTTGTTGTAAGGCGGTTTTGACTATAATTGATTCGTGGAGCATCCTCTGGACAGCTGTTTCGGCCATATTTGGGGTCTCTTCAGCAGAAGAGGAGCTAAATTATTGTTAATCATTCGGTTATTTAGTTGTCGTTAGTTCCGTTGTTACTAAAGATACAACAGATTAAATGATTGAATTGAAGACATCAAATTAATTTGCAGTCTAGATGGAAAATCATAAATAATCTCCATAATTTCTTTTTCAATCTATTGAAATAAAAAGTTATATTCAGGTATAAATATAATTCCGAAAGTAAATTTTTAAAATGTATTCGGTTGGTTTAGTTATTCTATTGACTGTCTGCAATTCATTCCATTTAACATACTGGGATTGTTATCTTGAATACGCTGTATACAGATACCTAAAACTCCAGTTATGTTTCTAATAATGGCATCTATCAAATAAAATTGCTTTGCTATTTATTAATTCTTTCTCGATTTAGATATTGGTTGGTGGTATGCATAAAACGAAGTAGATTCTAATACTCTAATTAGTATATTCTTCGAAGTATCTTCTAATACATAAAGTACCTACTGCAACTCTGAAGCATATACTACGAAGTTTATACTACAGCACGTAGTAAATACTGCGCTGCAGTAGTATTTACTATTAAAATGAATCTGAGGCTTTGAAGTAGATACCACAGCAGCTGCTTCTACAGCGAAGTAAAAACTTCTACGTGCTCTTGTGCTCTAGTATCTACTAGATCGCATAGTAAATACTACGTTACTATAGTAGATACTTCACTTTCGAAGTAGGTGCTTGAAGTATTATGCATACCACCCAATGGGTGGTATGCATAAAACGAAGTAGATGCTAATACTTCTCTAATTAGTATATTCTTCGAAGTATTTTCTATGACATAAAGTACCTACTGCAACTCTAAAGCATATACTACGAAAGTAAAGTTTATACTACAGCACGTAGTAAATACTGGGCTGCAGTAGTATTTACTATTAAAATGAATCTGAGGCTTTGAAGTAGATACTACAGCAGGTGCTTCTACAGCGAAGTAAAAACTTCTACGTGCTCTTGTGCTCTAGTATCTACTAGATCGCATAGTAAATACTACGTTATTATAGTAGGTACTTCACTTTCGAAGTAGGTGCTTGAAGTATTAGCATGTGCTTCGTTTTATGGATACCGCCCACTGGATGGTATGCATAAAACGAAGTAGATGCTAATACTTGTCAAATTAGTATATTCTTCGAAGTATCTTCTATTACATAAAGTACCTACTGCAGCTCTGAAGCATATACTACGAAAGCAAAGTTTATACTACAGCACGTAGTAAATACTACGCTGCAGTAGTATTTACTATTAAAATGAATCTGAGGCTTTGAAGTAGATACTACAGTAGGTGCTTCTGCAGCGAAGTAAAAACTTCTATTTGCTCCTGTGCTCTAGTATCTACTAGATCGCATAGTAAAAACTATGTTACTATAGGCGTTTGATTTTAAGATCGCAGCGCTACCGTGGATAAATCTGAACCTCTGTAAGCTACACGGAATTTTTGTAATGCACGTGTTTAAGTGCGTACTAATACAAATACACAAGTTGATTTAATGTGAATGTCACATATAACACAATCCTGATACATCGTACACTCAGGATCGACGCCAAAACACGAGTTGTTGTGTAGCATACAAGGGTTTGTTTAATTGACACCAGGTGGTGAACGCTTAGCTGCAAACTCTAATAGTGGGTACTTCACTTTCGAAGAAGGTGCTTGAAGTATTAGCATGTACTTCGTTTTATGCATACCACTCATTGTCTCTGTCTAGATAGTAGGTATTGACCGACGCGACGTCAGATTTTTGCTTTAAGGCAATAAATACATATTTGTTCTTTAATTTTATAATTTGTTACTTATTAAATTACCCTTTATTTTGTAAAACTGATGCAGAGTACATCATTATAAATGTTTTTCCTTTAATTAAATCTTCTAAGTTAGTTCTTGCATATTTCTCTTCCTTTAATAATATTGTATTTGATATGAGCAATAAGAAATATTATTACTATTAAATAACAGCAACAAATATTATAAATAAAATCAAGAAGCAGTCAATATACAAGGTGTAATCATTTCACAGGATGGATCAAGAAAATCAAAAAATGTTATATTAATAATAGAGAGAAAAATATTGAATTTCAAAATGTGACAAAAAGAATGGAAATTCCTGTATCCAAATAATATTCGCTTGGGAATAAACGATTTACAATATTTTTTGTAAATTTTTACGTCAGTTTCGCGACAATAAATTTGTTTGTTGCTTTAAATTTCGAAGAAATGAAGAAATGAGCATCTGACAACACCCCACCAAAATCCGCAATGGCCGAAAGTACTGTATGCCTTTATTTATTCCTTAGTAATTCGAAAACGGTTACATTTAGGACGCCGTATTATATAACAACTTTTTATCGTCTTGATCCAAGCTACCACCCTGTGAAATTATTCCACTTAAGCAGATAATACCCTGTATATGTGTAAATTTAAAAGAAAGTCGATCAGAAAGCACCATAAATAGCCGGTATTTTTCAAATATAAAATTTGCCATAAGTGAGCTTAAATTTAATAACGCAAATTGTTATAATTTATATTTACAGTTGGTTCTTGTCCGATGAAATTTGTATCACAAAATCTTTTAAGCGGACACTAAATCGCGCACTATACACTTTACGTTTCACCGTCGTTCGACAGCTTCGTCAAAAGTGAAAGATTTTGTGTTATAATTTATAACCATACTAGCCCCAAAATTAACATCACGTAATTACTTTATTTTTTTTTAATTTTTATCAGAAATGATTTAATAAATTGTTCAAATATATTCAGGTTATCCGTTTAAATTATTAAGAATTACTCCACCTGATCTTTTTCAAAAGGCAAGCAAAAGGAATATTTTTGATAATTATATGTGAATAAAGCAATCATAATTTCGGCTTTACTTTAAAACTGTACTAGCTAAATAAAGAAAGTATTTAATTCTGAAAAATCTATCAAATTATATAATAAATATTACTGCGTTGTATTAAAAAAAGAAAAGCACAGAAAACAACAATTTGGATACTTTTGGTGCATACTGTAAATATATGCTCACAGAACTCCTCGGACGAATCCGTCTGAGTTTTGGCAAAGCTCGGATGTTTCAACTGCGATTTTGTAGCCATTCTCAAGAAAGAACTAGAGTCTTTGCTGCTGCCTACTCCTCAGTGTCTACTACCAGTCAATCGACACAAAGGAGTAAGCAGATTGAAAATAATATGCTGTATGTACAGTCGCGAGCAAGAAGAATGGTCGTCAATATCATTCAAAAATTTGACAGAATCGCCACAAATTAATTCCTTTATCGTTTTCTTGTTTAATGTGTTATATTTTAATCTCATGGATAAATAGAACACACATGACACATGTTGCTGTACATGGCAATCACCATGGAACATTTGTTGCTGTGTTGTCAAAGAATGATTCTGACGACCAACTTTTCTGCTCGCGACTGTAGAAAATAATTGCATATTATACATAATATAGTATAACAGTTAATAAGCCGTTCAAGAAAATTCTGTCAAATAAGAGTCTGTATACTTACAACTTTTGCGATGATGTCTTTTACCGCCTCTCCAGTCGTCTTGAGGATACCATTCACAAGATTTACCTGAAGAAATGTTTTCTTTTTTGCAAATCGTTAATGTTAATTTCATTAATGACTTACTTTTAGACCGACGAGATTATCGACAACTTTAGTAATTGGATCAGTAACGCCGCTGGTCAGATTGCCCTAAAATAAAGTAACGTCAAGAAATATTTGTAAATAACACTAAGCGAAACGTTACCGTTGCTGTATTAACAATGTTAGTTGTGGTATTTACCGCACCTGTCTGAAATTACAAACATCGTGAAAAGTTGATTATTTGGTTAAAATCGCCTGATAGATAATAGGTAGAACACGGTAGAGTGCTTCCTTCCGTCATTCTCTTACATATATCTACCACTCATTCTCATTTCATTAGTGAGTCTTATTGCCCCATACGCCGTGCTCTAGTAATAGAATTTGGAAGCAAACTGTTAAATTTTGTATTCTTTTAGTGTTGTGATCGCTTCTGACTAAAGCACGGATTTGCATTTTTAGGTCATGAGTCGTCTTTTCAGTCGGGAATACTTGTTGTGGAGTGATGACTCCTGACCCAAAAATGCACCTAAATCCGTACTTTACTTATGACTGACGGGTTTGGACGGCGTTTTTCCCGTTCTCCTCCAATGGGGACTGGAAACAATTCTACCCTACCTGACACGTATTCTTAAAGGGTGTATCGCTTGGAGATACATCCCTAAGAACTGGAGGGAAATAAAAGTGGTATTTATACCAAAACCGGGACGAAAAGACTACTCTCTCGCAAAATCCTATCGCCCAATTAGTCTCACATCCTTCTTTTTGAAGACTTTGGAGAGACTATGCGATAGGCTTATGAGAGAGGAAGTTCTAGTCAACAAACCACTACATTACAACCAACATGCCTACTTAGCAGGCAAATCTACAGAATCCGTCCTACATTCTGTAACCGGGCGGATAGAAAAAGCCATAAACAACAAAATGTTCACCTTAGGAGTTTTCATAGACATAGAAGGTGCATTTGACAAAACCACCTTCAACAGTGTCGAACAAGCACTACGTGAACATGAAGTAAACCACATTCTTAGAGAATGGATTCTACAGCTCCTGAAACATAGAGCTGTACTCATTACTGTTGGAAACGTGTCTCTTAGGGGAACGGTAAGCAGAGGCTGTCCTCAGGGTGGCGTCTTATCACCTCTACTATGGAACATAGTAGTGGACAGCCTCCTCCGTCAACTTAATGAAGCAGGCTACTACACAGTAGGATATGCAGATGATATAACTATCCTGCTTAATGGAAAATATGAACAAGTGCTGTGCAACCTAAGGCAAACAGCACTCAAATTGACTGAAAACTGGCGCGCAGAACACTCTTTGACAATTAATCCCTCAAAGACGGAAATGATTCTGTTCACAAAAAAGAAGAAAGTCGAGATCCGTAGAGTTCCCAGACTTTTCCAAACGGAACTAACCTTTTCAGATGAAGTCAAATATCTGGGAGTCATTTTTGACCGGAAGCTGAATTGGGGTAAACATGTTAATGTAAAAGTGGCAAAAGCGGGTGTCGCCTTTTGGCAGTGTCGCCGTGCGATGGGCGGACTTTGGGGACCATCACCAAAAGCCGCCCTATGGCTGTACACTGCCGTTATAAGGCCCATGCTCTGCTACGGAGCCTTGGTCTGGTGACCCAGAACCTAACTATCGACAACAGCATCGGAGCTTTCGCACGTACAAAGACTTGCATGTCTGAATGCTACCGGCGCGTTGAAATCCACCCCTACCGCCGACTTAGAGGCCATCCTTGGTCTCCCTCCACTGGATATATATGTGGAGGAGATGGCACTGGGATCGGCCCTGAGGCTGCGGGCAAAAAAGGTGTGAAATAATAATAACAAAAGTCTTGGAGGTAGGCACCACCTCATTCTGGAGCAGGCTCTACAAGAGATTCCTCTTTTTGGGGCGACAGTTGACTCCCTCCCACCTACATATATATTTAGGAAGCACTTCAGCGTTCTCTTGAATACTGACGATGCACCCAAATCCGACATATCCATCTTCACTGATGGATCTAAGACCTTAAAAGGAACAGGCGCAGGAATTTTCTCCGATGACCTAGACCTTCATATAAGCATAGCACTCGGCCAACTGACAACTGTTTTTCAAGCAGAACTAGTTGCCATCACAGAAGGTGCAAGAGCAATTCTGGATAGAGACATTCAGAACAAAATCATTAGAATAGCTAGCGACAGTAGAGCGGTACTATTGGCTCTAAATAGCAACAAAATATCCTTAGGGATAACATTCCAATGCCACAGTACACTAGAACAAGTGGCAAAACATAACACCCTGCAACTCACTTGGGTTAAAGGACACTCTGGAACATTTGGCAATGAGCAGGCAGATGAACTAGCTAGACAGGGAGCCGGGCAACCCTTTTGGGGCCCCGAACCGGCCATAACGCCGTCATCAAGTCTGTTTAATGCCTTACTGAAACAAAGATCTCAGAATCGACATATCGATGGATGGGTAAAGCTAAACAAGTGTCGCCAAGCGAAAGAGGCTATAACGGCCCCATCGCTTAAACTGACACGATTCTGTATACAACTACCCAGGAAAAGACTACGTTTACTCGTAGGAATACTCTCGGGCCACTGCAAATTGAACAAGCATATGCATCGCATAGGACTAACAGACTGCCTAATTTGTAGAGGTTGTAATCTAGAGGAAGAAACGGCTGAACATATCCTTTGTGACTGCCCAGCACTTGCCTCAATCAGAGGTTCCATGTTAGGGGATTTCTGGCCTGACATGGCTGGAATTCGCAGTGCCCCTCCGTCAGACGTTCTCGGCTTCATCGAAAGAGTGGGATGGCTCGAGGAACGCTGACAGTTAAACACTGCTGAACATGGGGGTACTACAATGGGCCCAAATTGTGGCCTAAGTGCACGTGGATTTTCATTCACCCCCCACAAATCCAGAATCCAGAAAGTAACTGACATGGAAAGAAGAGGAAAATAAAAAAATAAAACGCCATTGTAAAACGCCAATGACAAATCAAGTGAACTTACACAAAATCTAAAATTATTAATAAAAGCGTCATTGTGCTTCTAAATTCTATCAAACGACTCAAAGCTCTACTAGATTAATTTACTCACAATCGTATCTCCCAGAGTGTCCTCAACACCTTGTCCAACATTCGTTACGGTGTCAACCTGAAAGTTAAATAAATTATTAAAGTTATCTAACTTTTCGTTTGTAAAAGAAAGTTAAAAGTTTATTGAATTAAAAATTATCTCAACGATTACAGTCTAAATTCGCCCGACCTTGAACTTTCAAAATTTATATTGCAAAAAATTTCAATTGTAACTTTTTCTTTATCATCTCATAACTTTTCTTTCCGTTTTCTACAAGCATGTTTAAATGAGAAATGACCTATCCAAGAAATGTGTTGTTAATAAATCATCAGGAAGCATATTTGCTGAGTTCCTAAAGAAGCTTATGCGATTAACAAACTTTTACTGAATATGCAATGTGAATGCAATCATATTTACAGTTCGTTTGTTTATTATATGCCGACCGATCGATAAATCAAAGAACTTTTATCCTTCTAACTTTCATGAAACAGCCTTGCGGCTTTTGTCATGTCATTTCATTTCATTGTATACTGGGTGTCCGGTAAAGAATGGGCCATACTTCAAGGGGGGCTTCTTTGGGTCAAAACAAATCGATATAGATCAATTTATCTTAGTACAATTTTGCTTCTTTAAAAAGTTATGGCCTTTCAAAGATAATTTTTTTATTTCAATATTTTAGCAAAACTCGTTCATTTTTGGAGGTATTTAATTGCAATTTGGTATTTAAGGGTTTCTTGTACTGCTAAATCTGAATATCTTCCTATTTTTAACGTAACATATAGGGGGCGCTCTCGAGATCCTGACATTTCTTTGTTTATTGCTGTACTTTTTTTTAACGTGAATATTTTTAAAATTATATTCATTTTCCTGAAAGAACTTTTAATTTACATAAAAAAAGGTATACTTGTTATATGTCGCTAAAGTATACCAGTTTTGAGAAAAATGGCTTTGAATATGATAACGCTGAATATTATTGTTTTAGGTCTACATTGAATCAGGCACATAGACCCGTATTTCAGTTACAGTTTAACTTTAATCTTCACTTTATTTCCATGGGAACAACTGTTTTTATAATTGTTACTATGGGAGTAATCTGGAGTTGAAAGTTAAAACTATGATTGAAATACGCGGCCATAGCAAACATAATAAATTTTTTTTACGTAATGTATCGTTGATTTAAATGTGGAATTGTAATTTTTTTTCAGTTTTAAGTAAATTATGAAGCAGTGCAACTTTAGGTAATTGTCTTTTCATCCTGCAGTAGCGTTACTGGTGTAGTGAGTATTCAACATTTTCACATTCAAAGCCATTTTTCTCAAAACTGGTGTACTTTAGCGACATGTAACAAGTGCCTTTTTTAAAGTAAATTAAATGTCGTTTCAAAAAAACGAAACATATTTTAAAAATATTCACGTACAAAAAAAGTACGACAATAAACAAGAGAATGTCAGGGTCTATAGAGCGCCCTCTATACGTTACGTTAAAAATAAGCAGATATTCAGATTCAGCAGTACAAGAAACCTCTAAATACCAAATTACAATTAAATGTCTCCAAAAATGAGCGAGTTTTGCTAAAATATTGATATAAAAAAATTATCTTTGAAAGGCCATAACTTTTTAATGAAGCAAAATTGTACTAAGGTAAATTGATCTAAATCGATTTATTTTGATCCAAAGAAGCCACCGTTGGAGTATGGCCCATTCTTTACCGGACACCCCGTATATTCCTAACTCAGATTTATATATACGATCGACATATAAAAAAATGAACTTTATGTATCAATAAAGAAAATTGAAACATGTAAACATATAAAATTAGTCTATTTAGAAGGGACCTGGAATACCCGAAACGTACGTTATAAAATGAAAACTAATTCTTTTTAAGTATTTCCTTTAACCAAGTATTCTCGAGGACAAATAAATTCTTTAACTGTTCTAAATTGTGATAAAGATAAACCAATTATAATATATGAATGCAAAATGAAGAGAACATAAATGAATTACAGAATCAGACGAAAATAGGTAATAACTTAGATAATGCTGAGGCTATATTTAGCAACGATCTAATTAAAGCTTGTATTTTATCACAAGTTAACGATTAGGGAAGGGTATTTCAATCATTAATAATTTTGCGAGCAAACCATTAACAAATGAAATTAATATACTTACAACGTTGCCCACCAAATCGCCCACCGATAGTGAATCCAATAATCCTCTCTAAAAATTAAATTATAAATACAATTACATTTAGATGAAACTTAGGTATATTACCTTATGTCTTTCAAGATTCGCTGCGTACGCTGAACCAGCGGTAACAAACACAATAGCTACAAAAACGTACTTTTGCATTTTCACGTAGTTGCTTCCTTTTACAACAGGAAAGTGTATTCAGTCGCAAACTGACTCTGTATATATACCAGAATTTTGGAATTATATGACGTTTAATGTTCAGTTAAAAAATGTACAGGAAACATAATAAACAAATGATTTTTTGTCAGTGCCATGCAAAACCTGGCACAATGACACGTGCATATTCATTACATGTATTCTAATTTTGGCGAATTTTAGCTGCTGCGATATTGTTTAAAAGTCCGTGTTAAAATGCAGCTTTTTTTGTTACGTAACTTTTTGTTTCGAAAATATGCACGAAATTATTAACACGAACGAATATTTCAAATTCGTGTTATTAACAAATGAAAAAGTATGTGTTTATTTTTTAACGTACGACTTCAACAATAAACATTATTATTATTCCAAAAATTCTAAATATAAATTAAAAATAGAACTATTTCTTAGAAAATTATTTCAAATTTCAAATTTCGAATAAAATTTTGCATATGTAACTACAATAGAAGTAATTTTGAGCCTGCCAGAAATTTTATCATTTTATCATCGAAATAACAACCGAAATCTGATCTCATTCTTTCTTGATGTTGCATTTTTTATAACACGCAATGTATTCTTGATATACGATCTGTAAAGAGATTTATATCACATAACCATTTGTACGATTACCAGTCCAAAGGAAGAAATATATTAGAGTAATTATACTTAAAGACAAAGAGGTTTTTATTAACCTAAACACATATAGAACATTTTGCCATATAATCTTAAAACATTCTCGATCGAGATATCTCATTTTTAACGTCGTTTCAGTCACCTTAATCTTCGTCATAATCGAGATCAGCATGAGTATCTAAAACTTTATTGCTGTGTGGGAGGTTTTTATAAAAGTCATGGTATTCTTCGGGCACGAGTTCAAGTAATTCTGGTAAATTTTGGTATTTTTTGGTAGATATTGGTATTTTATCTTTATTTTTAATTTTTAAATCAAAATTTTGGACGTCTTTGAATGTTTTGTTCGTGTTTCTTACAATGGATAGGTCTTTGAATTTCGGGATATCAATATGCTGAGATAAGGTTAATGTGCCAGGTTTATCTCTTTCTATCTTAATCCAACGAGTTTTTGACCACGCCACTGGATCATTATTTATGAATTTTTGTCTTTTTATGTATGGATCAGATTTTAAATTATACAATGACTTAAAATTGTAAAAATCTGTAAGTTTCATTTCGAAAACATTAAAAATGGCTCACCACGCCTATTTTTCAACATCCTAATCAATGTATACCAATCTCTTGGTATACATATTTCCATATCTTTTGGTTTTGCTCGTTCTATACGTGCGAGTATGACCCACCACCAAAAACTTATGTTGAATGGTTTTTAAATTTGGCTTTAATTTTATTGCAATTCCATACATAAGCGGAAGGGAAAAATTATGATTTTGTCCAGTACAATTGTCCGAGTAGAATATTAAGTGTTCAACTTCATCCTTAAGATTTTGAATATCTTTAGGGTAAGTGTGTTAACAGTGGCTCAGGTGTACACAGTGAATATCAATTATTTTTCCCAGATGTAATCGTTCTATGTATTAATCATTTCTACAACAGATGGCGTGCAAGCAACGAGATACTATGATGTACAGTTCGCGTTAGTGTCTTCGGTAAGTCACATGTAAGACAAGATTGTTTCATTTTGTGGTGCTAGTTTTTTTTCCTGACGTGAGTATTTTTTCACTCTATCCCATTACACTTCTCAGATATGATGTTCAGTGTAGTATTAGTTTGTTTCTGGGTTAAATGTCTCCATTTTAATTCAAAAATGAATGCTTTAAGTATGTGCGTTTTCTTAGAAAGTTGGTTTGAAAACAAAATGGCGACTAGGTACACAGTTGATCAACTTATTAGGGTACACGGTGATTTACGATCCACTGTGTACTTGATAGGTACATAGTGGATCGTGAGTCAAATATTAAATTTGGTTCTATATTTTGTCAACAGAATGCCACGAAAGACAAAGCTTGTGAGAGTAATAGGAGGCCATACTGAAGTGCTATGAAGAAGGCATTGCAATTGATAAGTGAAGGCAGTAGCATTAGAAATGCTGCAAAAGAGGTTGGCATTGCTTTTTCCACCGTAAGACGTTATTATTCGAAACTTAAGACGTTTGATAATCCTGAGAACATGCGCTTGGTGCCAAATTACGACATAAACAAAGTTTTTACCACTCCACAAGAAGAAGCATTACAAAAGTATTATGAAGATTGCTCTTTAATGTTTTACGGTCTAACGACAAATGATTGTCGCAAAGTGGCATACGATATGGCTAAAATAAATCTTATAAAAATGCCGAAGAAATGGGGAGAAACGCAAAAAGCTGGGATAGATTGGTTCAAAGCATTTCGAAAGAGGCATCCACAACTATCTCTCCGGAAACCAGAACCATGCAGTCTTGCTAGGGCGACTGCCTTTAATAAAGCCAACGTTAAAACTTTTTTTGACAACCTAGAAAACGTTATTAAAAGAAACCCCGCAGCTTTTAGTGATGGAACTAGGATATACAACTTAGACGAAACAGCTACCACCACCGTTCAAAAACCGCAAAAGGTTATAGCACGTAAAGGGTACAGAAATGTAGCGAAAGTTACCAGTGGCGAAAAAGGTACCCTGGTGACGACTTGTTGTATGGTTAATGCCAGTGGGCAAGCATTACCTCCAGCCATTGTATTCCCACGAAAACACTTCAAGGAGCATATGATTAAGGGCGCACCAACGGGAACTTTAGGATTGGCTGCTCCTACTGGTTGGATGAATAGCGAACTTTTTGTAGAGGTCATGAAACATTTCATAAAGCATACCAATAGCACTCCGGAAAATCCAACCATTTTAATACTAGATAACCACGAATCCCACTTATCTATAGCAGCTTTAAACAAAGCAAAGGCTGCGGGAGTCATTATAATCACTCTACATCCCCACACATCTGCAAAACTTCAACCACTGGATGTTGGCATATTTGCCCCTTTCAAAACCTTTTACAACAGTGCGATAGATTCGTGGCTTATGTTACATCCCGGAAAGCCAATAACTATATACGAAATCGCCGAATTGATTGGAATAGCGTTTACAAGGGCTATGACTCCTACGAATATTACCACTGCTTTTAAAAAAACTGGCATTTTCCCATTTGACAGAGAAGTGTTTACCGATGTGGACTTTTTGCCTAGTTCTGTGACCGATCGCCCTGTTAGTTTGTTACCATCGCCGCAGTCCGCTGCTTCATTGTCATTTCCTCAACCTTGTTCTTCGTTGTCACAGAGTCGATCTGTCATTTCTTTGCCGTCATCTCAGCCTACTACTCCGTTGCAAGAGCTTCAACTTTTCCCGGAACCTAGACCGTCCACATCCAGTGACAAATTTATATCGCCGCATGAATTTAGAGCGCCACTCAAAGCTGGAATGAGACAAAACAAAAGGAAGCCACGGAAAATGGGTTGCAACCGACACCCCCGAGAAAAATGAAATTGAAATGGAAAGAACAGCTGCCAAAAGAAAGAAGGAACATAAGAAAAAAAAGAAAGTAATGACACGAATTTTCAGAAGTGATTCGGAAGATGAAGAGGACGAGACAACAGACCTGGTTCTTCAAGATACTGATGACGACGACGATTGGTATGAAGAAGAAGATGCCGAGAATGCTCTATTTCTAACTGAAAAAGATCTTGAGAAGCCATTGCCTCGAATTCCAAAAAAGGGGGATTATGTAGTAGTAAGATTTTTGACAAAAAAACAAAGGATTTTCTACGTTGGAGAAATTTTAGAGACAAGAAATGATTCGTTCGAATATTTTATCAGTTTTCTAAGGTTAAGAAACAAATCACGCGAGCAGTTTTGCATGCCCAATGAATTAGACTTATCATATATCCAAGAAGATGATGTTAAATTTATTTTGCCAAAGCCTACTACTGTTGCCGGAACCACTTCACGACAGCAGTCTTATTATTATTTTGCCATAAAATTATCCATGTTAAACATACGTTAAGTTTTATTTTGTTTCCATATTGTCTTACTAAGGTTTATTTGTTGTTCTTCAGAGAATGTTTATCTGATTTAAATAGATGTAAACGTAATATGTATCTACCTATTATTTACTTATCGTTCCTTTAAGTTAAGAGAATAAAGTGTTTGAGTATTGTTTGTTAAATTAATCTTATTTTCGCCAAAAAAAATAATTTGTTTATTTTTTACTTTTATTTAAAGTTGTAATGAAAGACTGATTATCATTTAATTACAAACTGTACGTGTTACATAAATTGAGTGCTTTCTTCTCTATAATTCTTGATCTGATTCACTATTCCTTCGCACGATTCATTGTGTACACTCACGCGAGTCACTGTGTACATATACCGGTACACAGTGACTCGATATCCATTTTTTTCTTTTTAATTAAATCCTCAAGCATGGTTTCTCTGGCAAAAAGAAAACATTGGGAATATCGTAGTACGATATCTGAACAAAGTGCTTGCAAATTTGGAGAGATGTAGATGACTTTGTTATGAATGTGCAAGTGAAAAAAAAATGAGTGAGCCACTGTTAACACACTTACCCTATATAACACTGAAGCTACCTCATCAGATCCGCGGCCACCTATGCTTTCATACCACAAATAGCTGGATGCCTGATTAGTTGCTAAATCGTGTGTTGTTAGATTGTATGTGCTAAGCTGTTTCTTATAGAATGATACTCCGGTTGTTAATGATTGGGTTTCTAAGACTTTCTGCAGATCAAATGCCTTTACTATAATTTTACCATCACTTGCTTTTGCTACTGTTTTTTATCATTCGCTTTTGTTTTGTATGCTGCGTCTACTTTTGCTAAGTGATCCTGTTTTTGTAATTCTAGTTTCTTTCTATTATCTTCATCTAAACTTTTATTTTTAAGTTTGATTCTTATCTCATCACAAATACGGCAGGTGTCATTGTAAGGCTTCTTAAATGACAAATTCCTCGTTTTAAATATATTATAGTAGATGGTATAGCATAACGTTTTTTTGTTCTCCGCCCTACATTCATCTGAATAAAGCCGGTACATTTTTTGTATGTTGAGATCTGGGTGAAGGTAGTTTTTCCTTGAATGTCTACGACTGTAGTGACTTTCGTAGCTTGGAAACTTTGAGATATGATCATTAATTATTTTAATATCTGCAGGCTTGCTTTTATTCGATGGTTCTTTTTTTCCTCGTTTGTCAGAACCACTGGTTCCTGATTGTGTTGCCTTTTTAGTTATTATGTCTATAAATCGTTTTCCTATTCCAAAGGTGGACAAAAAAAGTAGTTTTACAGACTCTGTAACTCTTGTTGTTTACTTTTAGGAAGAACGCATTGATTTTGGTTTTTCTGTAAGTTTTGGTACCAAATCCAACGGGTTTTTCTGTAACTAAGGAAGTAATGTATTGAGACTGTACATTATGATCCGCACTTCCCCAGTATTCATGAAAAATGAGTTCTCTGTCAGAATCGCTTATCATCTCACATTCGAACCGACGGCCATTGCATTTTTCTTTCATTTTACGAGCAGACCTAACATTTCTTTTTCTGTCTACATATTCTTCCCCTCTATCTTTTTTTTGTTTGTTATCGTTCCTTAGTTTTACTGTAGAAGCTTTTTTAAAAACTTTTGCGAATACATTTTGTATCTTTTGCGATAACTTCTGCATCACATTCACAATTTTCTTCAATTTTCATTGCCACTTCATGTTCATGTTTATTAGTACATCTTTTTTAATAGGTATTTCATCGGCAGAACTACCTAAAAATGACATATTAAGTTGAAAATGTCATACGAATAATATTTACAGAAAATACTTACCTTCTTCTGTATAATTTGAATCGATTTCAATATCATCAATATAATAATCCATATCAGAATCACTCTCATTCAGGCCTTTAAGGTGCACTAGTTGTTTAGGTGTTAAAGCAAGATTATCTTGAATAACATCAGTTGTGGTATTTGAAGCAGTAACTAAAAATGGCACAAAGTTTCCATGTTAACTTTACCCAATCTTCCCTAGCTTTTCCATAAAGAAGAAAGTTAATAATTTAAGAGGTTTATTTTTTTATCGTATGATAAAACAGTATTTTAAAACATACCATTTTTATATGGTATGTACATGGTTTACATAGGTATGTACGTGTTATAAAATGTTCAACGCATTTGTTCATTCCTCTCTCAATACGGGATCTAAAATATCACAATCCAAATCATTTGTTAACTCGTTAACAGCAGGAGCTAAAAAATAGTATCAATAGTTTAGTTCCACGTAGTAGTTGCTAAATTCACATGGTAGGTAAAAAGTATACATACCACTATTGAAAATCCTGATTTTTGCAGTAGGTACTGCTAGACTGCAGGTTACTTCATTACTTCTTCATTAATAACTTCATTGTTTTGGTACTTGTTTGTAGTTGCAACTATGTCGTTTTTTGAAACCGCCAACTGCACTAGAGTGTGAGCTCTTTTTTAAAATAATCCAATCATTTTTATCACAACAAAGCACTAAAATACGTTCAACAAACACAGCGTACTTCTTTTAGTGAAATACTTGATAAAATAAAGTTACATTACATTCAACACGTTGTAACATAGCGCTTTTTGTCAGCGACCATATCAGCAAACGCAATTTCGCTTTTCGGTAAATCATTTCATGGCAAAAGGGCATACCTAGTAGGGTGGGTCAAGAAACCAAACTTTGAGATAATCTTACCTAAGAGCAAAATTATGTTGTCTATATTATGACACCTACGAAATATTTTTGAATTTAATTAATATTTAGAGGGTGCGCCTTACATTTGAATTTTTGAAATTATACAAGAAAGGCCACATAGTATGCCATGAAAAATTCGTATTTATAATAATAGTAATAACAGAGTTATCATCAAAACTGTATACTAAAAGGGCAAGAGAAGATGGATAAAATTAAAACTCGAATCTCGCAGCAATGCTTAAATTCGATAGCAAGAAAGATTTCAATATTGAATGATTTTCATTAATTTTTCTGTTGTATTATTTTTTTAATTATTAGTAAAATATCATTTTATTCTAAAAACCCTATTTTCCTTGAGACATTTATGTTATATGACTACCAGAATATATTCAAGTTATTCATATTTCCAAGGCAAAGCGCAACCTGAAGATGAGGTGCTATTTACTTCAAATTCTAGCATTACACTGTTTTCATGTAAAGGCAACATAATTTTGCTATTAAAAATCAAAAGCTCAATATTCGTTTTTCTCCATACAAAAATGACCCGCCCTAATACCTAGCTCTATAGTACGTTTTGCCATAAATTTACTTAATAGAAATGATTCTTATATTTGTTATGGCAAAATGAGGTATGGTAGTACTATCGCTGACACTATAAACAGAACGAGAAGCAATAAAACTGTGCGAAACTCGACCTTATTGCACCGGCATGATGTGAGCCTTACGCTCAGGTCATAAAATGTGTTAATCTAGGATGCCAGGTATAAATCTTGGACAGGAAAAATACGCTTTAGGAAACTGGTATTAAAATTGAATATTGAATTAGCAAATATAAATTTGGGGTCTCATGTTCGTATCTTTTATTTCTGCATATTCAGTCAAACACAAATAATTTCGGTTTCAACAATTCCTTTTTTGTAAATAAATATTTCTAAGATTTATTTTTTATAATAAATTTGATGTCATTACTTTGTACTATTATTTTTTCTCGGATAAGTAAACTACGATCAAATTCTTTTGTTACACTAAAATTAGCATACATATAAATATATGAGAATTCCTTATATAGTGCTTACTTTATTTTTTTTCTGAGAAAGATTGGGTCCACAGCTTAATGTATGAAACTACTGAACATGTCTCTGGAATTACTTGTTTTTAATCAGCAGATCAAATAAACATTATTATTATTATTATAACGATAAGAAGTTTTATTTTCCACTGGAAGTGCGTCGCCAAGAACCAGCAACTCCATTTTTAATGGAGTAAAAAATTTGTCAGTATGAACAAAATTTCAAAATCTCAACTAAATGTTGGATAAGTGGATAGTTATTTCTTTTCCATGTTTTACTGATTATTGTTATTGATGTTTAATAAATTTTACAATAATAATCATTTGTATTTAACAATTGTTTACTAGTTTTTTTGTCTGTTCTGATTGTTGCTGTATATTTGTATAACTGAGATTAATTAATATTACCTACAGTATCTTCGCAAAGACTTTCAAAATTTAGTAGCTTAATATTTTAATTTAGCTTTATTCATTTTGACAAAACGTCTGTAAATTCTTTAAACAAATATAGTTTTACTGGATAAAAATTTGTTTTCTTCTCCACATAATACTTACAGGCTATCCTAATTTTTGCAAAATGCTTAATATGCATTAAATAAATCAAAATGGAGTGCCGTTTCAGAAACTAACTATAAATATTATTTCTAAGTATATATTTAACTGGAAAATAGTATAGTCACTGGCTTACTAATCATTATAACATTGGTTTTAATTATTTAAATTCTTAAAATTAGCTCCGAAATGTTTAAGCTTATAGTATTATGCTGGCTAACATAATTTGTCCATTTCATTACTGACTGAATATAAACGAATTCTTATATATTTATGAAATATTAATAAATTAATTGAAAATGACTTTATTATTTAAAACGAATAATTATAATATTAACATCAGAAAATTAATTCTAACAGGATTCTAATATAGGAAAACAACTGATTTGCTTATTTTAATTTCAAATGAGCAAATCAGAAGAGAATACTCCAGATGTTTACCCCTGCACCGGCAGGTAATGCAATAAAATGTGCTATAAGGCTCAATTTCGCTAGGTCGTAAGAGGCATTAGTGCCAAGCAAATTTTCAATCGTTCTGTTTATAGTGTCAGCGATAGTACATAGAGCCTTTTGCCATGATCGACGTAGTTAGAGATGTGGTACAAATATTTTAGGGCAAAATATGATAAAACACGTTAGAACGTTTTGCCATAAAATCAGCCAATAAAAGTAAACATAGAATATCTTGATATTGTAAGATTACAACCACATTGTGGCAAATAGAGCTTTAAACCACGATAAAACTTTTTACACAAAAAGCGTATTTCGGCCAAAAAGCTCACATAGAACCTTTTGCCATAAATCCACCGATGTATCCTCGTTTTTCTTACCATGCAGTGTTGCAGAAATAGATTAGCAATACGTATACATATAAAATGAATTAATTTTTTTAAAACATTAGGATCCGTCATGTCTTGTAATTTGAAAGCACTCTTTTTATGAAAATAAGTATCTTCCATTATTCATTGTACGAACTGTAAAGTCATTTTTACAGTTGGTTCTTGTCCGATGAAATTTGTATCACAAAATCTTTTAAACAGACACTAGTCAGTCGTTCGACTGCGAAACGTAAAGTGTAAAGTGCGCGATTTAGTGTCTGCTTAAAAGATTTTGTGATGTAAAGTCATTGTTAACATTTTCAATTGGATCTTTTTAAATTAAAAATCTCTCAATTCAATTTTAATTAAGATTATCTTTGAAAAACTTCTTCATCTAAAAGTTACTGTATTTTACCTTAGTAGGCATTATTTGCAATTGTCTATTTTTGCACCAATTTATTATAAACTAGAACCCGAGGGTTAATTTAATAAAGCAGTTAAATTATTGTTGTTTTTAGACTGGGAGCACACCTCTCCATCTGGCATGCCAAGCCAATGAGGTAGATACCGTAGAAATACTCATAAGCAAGGGGGCGGACCTCAATAGTCTTAATTCGGTGGGTATGTTTACCTTTGTCAAGGTTTTTACAATACTCGTACCATAACGTTTCCCTAAAATAACGAAAACGGATGTTTATTGTTTTGCTTTCAGCGCTTACAGTCTCCAATGCATATAGCCGCTGAAATGGGACACACGGAGATATGTAAACTGCTGCTGGCGTCGGGAGCAAACATCGAACAACGGGAGCAAGGGGGCAGAACACCCCTATACATCGCCGCCAGGGGGAGTTTTACCGCCATCGTAGATATGATAATTAAGACGGCGAGGCTAGATTATCCTACCCATGTAAGTGTTTGTTTCTACGTTAATTATGCTGAAAACTTCTAGATCTCTAAAAACAAGAGTTCGTAGTATGCACATAAGAACATGCATACCTTAAAACACAGTAAAAACTATTCAATATCATTTTATACTAAATGTAAGTTCTAAACTTAAATGAGTTTCTGAATAAACTATTTTCTATCAAAATGCACCCGTTTCCTCACCTTCAGAAAAAAAAATTCTGTTTAAGAAATTGCACTTTCGTGCGAAGAACAAGCGCGAAGTAATCTATGAAAATCGGGAAACTGCATTTGTTAGAACCAGTGGAGAAATAAATAAATACTGAAGAAAAACAACAACAAAGAATGGAGATATGTGTATGAGGTTTGGTAAAAGAAGTAGGAAAATACGTGTAGAAGAAGAGGATGACATAGACATATTGAAAAGAATAGCACTCTAAAATTAGGACCACCAACAATTGAAACAAGCAAAAAATGCAACAATCAGAAAAAAGTATGCGGGTCTAAATGAAATAACACGAGATATGTTGGAAGCTGATGTAATAACATCCGCTTCTCCCTAAATAATAAGGCACGAAAAATATTGCGATGATTTACAAGCAAATATTTAAAACAGAGGGCTCCGAAAAATTGGCTCCTACAATAACAAACTTTACATTTATGTAGCAATTGGTAATTACTATAATTTAGCTAAATCGTAATATTTTGATGTCCACTGTTACTACAACCCATCTGCATTAATCGCACCGGAGGCACTGCAGCCATTTAGGCTTATTTGTGCTCGCACTGGTTCTGTTAACGCAAACAGCCCAGCTACATGACAATACCTTACTTTTTGTATTTACAGTTGGTTCTTGTCCGATGAAATTTTAGACAGGATTAATCGCGCACTATAACACTTTACGTTTCACGAAGCTGTCGAACGACGGTGAAACGTAGTGTTATAGTGCGCGATTTAGTGTCCGCTTAAAAGATTTTGTGATACTTACTTTTTGTGTGAGTGGGACAGTCAATCAAGAAATTAGCATTGTTAAAGAAGATTTTGGCCGGCCAAAAACGCTCTCATACCGGATACAAGGAACATAAAAGCGCACCACTTATCAGTTCAACAAAATTTTATTACCACCGTTACAAACAAAACTAGGAATAATAAAACAGTTTCTTCAATTGTCCATTTATGATACATATTTATGTAAATACATCAAAAACTCAAAGTTGGAAACGATGAGATTTAAAAACGTTATCATCAATTTTCAAAGAAAGAAAAAGAATCCAAATTACAAAAATCTAGCGAAGGACATGAGAAGTTTAGAGCTTGGGGATATAATATAATAAAAATACACTCCTTACACTCATATATAGAGTATGTATTTTTCTGAAAAGTTGTGAAAAGTAAGTAAGGAATAGGAAGAGCGGTTTTTCAAGACCTGAAAGAGACGGAGAAAAGACGCCAAGCAAAATGGAACAAGAAGATGAAGAACGACCGTTGCTAGATGTTGAAAAGGGACTCCACTATTGATGATATAAGATCAAGAAAATCTAGGCGTTGAAATTTTCTTCCATGTCAAGAGAAAACAAAAAATTCATAATTTATGTTTTTATTGAAAGAAAATGAATTAGATTTTGTAAGGTAACATAATTTTGAAAATTCTCGCCTAAATTTGTAGCTAATTCACTTAAAATTACTAAATTATTAGTCAACCTGTATCAAAATGCATGCTAGCGTAGCCAATCGATATTTCATCGATTGTTACTTTTATGAAGGAAATCTGAATGGAAAACGTTATATATTTTGCCAACACCTTTATAATAATATCCTTGTCAGTAAATAGGTATGTACCATTGGAGTTATTCATTGACCTGCAAAAACCCCTAACATTACACTATAGAATTATGTATGCTTTGTCGTGAAGCAACCTGTATAGAAAAAGAATAATGTAAAGTTTCAACGAAAACTTAGAAAATTTCTAACTTCACTTTTTATGAAAATCGCATACAAGTAAGACAATAAGAAGAGAAGAAGAGAATGAAATTCTAAAAAGTATTGATGATAGTACAAATACAAATTACAGTCAAGATAAGTTTAGAACAAAAACGGTTTTTCTATTTAAATAATCGGAATCTTTATGACAAATAAGGGAAGGAGTACTTCTGAAGCTTATTGTTTTAGTGTTGCTTAAAACTTACGTAATTAAAAATTTGTTACGTTACTAAAAAGTGTCTATAACGAAAAATTATGGACGCGAGCAAACAAAGACGAATTCTTTTTACTAGCCTACCCCTACCCTAGTGTAAAACAGAAAAATAAAAAGGTACTACCATTATCTCGTAACAGAGATTAATGTAATGTAAAACAGGCTTTGCTTGCAATATTTTTTGATCTACTGATAATGAGAAAACATAAATATTTGTAATCTCCGGAATGCGTGAGATATTTATGCAGAAATACTTGTACCATATAATGACCTGTCTGATAAATAATTTGTCTGCCTAGAAGGAACAAAGAATAAAGTTTTTAATGAACAGAGGGAAAACGCGAACGCCACGGTTCGTGTTTTTATTGCGACGAGGGGAAGCTTTTCTCCACTTCATTCACCGCCCCTATTCCCATTGTTTCAAAATTTTTAATAAGTTGGTTTCACCTCAGTAAGCAGAGTCATATGTGCTTTTAAAGAGTATTACAATTTTGAAGTTGAAAGATTAGATATTAGAAAGATTAGATTAGTTAAAACATTTGAAAAAAAAATTCAATATCGAAATTAATAAAAGCTGATGATCCAAGGAAGGTTATTTATAACGTTTTCAATTCATTGCTCCAGAGCACCCCCAGAGTATTCTCATCTCATGTTAACCTCATAATAATAAGAGTTGGAGGTACCTACTTTGAGAATGCTTTAGAACAGCTATCGGCAAATTTTTCTGGCCGCGGGTCATGCGGTCTTCTGTAAAGTTTCTAGCGGGCCACAGGAAAAACGTTTTTACTTTGTACTACATGAGAAACTCATTGTGAAGGAAGACATTGCGATCCTGTAGAAGAGGAGGTCATTTCATTGAAACCGAAATGTAGAAACCTTAATTTTTGCGAAGAAAATTCGAAACAGATACATTTAAAAATACCCATCTTAGAACCGTATTACTCTATGATATTTTTTGTATAAAATTTGTTACGAAGTGAGTGAGAAGTGCCAATTCAACCAATCAGCATTCATTGTGGTAGCCTATCTCTCTCACTTTGTAACAAAAATGTTATCAAATTTAACAAGTGTAAAACGGCTCTAAGGTCCGTGTGACACTATGACATTTCTTGTGCAAAATTTGTTACGAAGTGCCAATTCAACCAATCAGAATTCACTGTGGTAGCTCATCTCCCTCACTTTGTAACAAGAATGTTATCAAATCTTGCATGGTGTCACACAGGCCTAACATCGTACAATTAAAATAGAATGTAGTGTCGGAGTGTATAGGCTGAAATCTCTATTAGTAAAAGTTTCGTAACTGAAAGGTTCTATAAATTCTTTGTAACGTATGACCATATTTATAAATAACCTTTCAAAACGTACCTACATAAAATGCTATAATCATTGTATTTTTTATGTCCAGTAACCAAAAAAAAATTCTTAAAATTACAAAAAAATGAAAAAATAAAAATTATGATGGAGTTTCCCCAATTTCCAAAAATATCAATTCATCTGTTAGTAACTTGTCTGAAAATGGAATAACTCGAGAAAAGTAATTGTATCGATAAAATAGGAACAAAGATTTACTAAATTAAAAACTTAGATATCAATATGTTAACCGAAAACAACTTAGACCAAGAAAAACAAATCTGTACAAGGAAATCATAAATTACTTCAACCCACGTGACCAATTTGAATTAGGTTTTGTTTTCTAGAAGTGGCAACACTGAGGAAAATGGGGTTATGTGTCTCAAATTATCGTGTATTGTCCATTAACTTTCGTGGCTGTAGGCGTTCTGTTGTGTTTAATCACTTTAATCAAGCACTCTCAAATGCTTACGTAAATTATGATGCCTTTGCAAATCGCAGGCATTATGTTCTCGAACGATTTAACACACAACACTGCATTGTTACCAACAGAGTACAATGTGTTGCGTATACGATATACGGTGGGGTTACGTGGGTTGAAATCATTTTTGATATCCCCGTACATACAAAGTGCAATTTTTTCTTTCACGAATAAAATTTTGAACTACTTCGCTGAGATTCTTGATTCACTGAAAGCATTCAATACAATAAATTACAATATTTTTCTGCAAAATTGGAGAAATTTAGCATAAGAGGCGTCGCTCTGCAATGCTTCAAATCCTATCTGTCTAACACTGTTCAGAAATAGTTCAAATTATTTACTGGGCTATTACCACCATTTTTGAACTATTACAAAGATTGTAATAATCCTAAAAATTCTTACAATAATCCTGAAAAATGGTCGTGGTAACCCAGAAAACTACTTAAACAATTTGAAGATTCCATCGTGAGTAATTATTCATAATTCTTATGGAATTCAACAATCTTCTCTGCTAAATGTAACTCTTGATGTTCTTGAAGTTCACGTTTATTTATTTTGTATTTACACAACCTAACTTTCTAACAGGATATTATTGAATCAGAATGAGCACCAATTGCAGGAAAATTGATATGCAAGTCATGTGACCGATTACAAAAATTCAAATAAACAGGACTTTTAAAAAAAATTAAAATAGTATATTATTATATAAGTTTCACAAGAAGGCTTATTGTAACACGAGTGAAGCGAAGCGTAGCGAGCTAGGAGTGCCCCAACGGAACGAGTGTTACAATGCCTCTTGTGAAACGTGTATAATATACTATTTTTTCTACTTTGCGTCACTTATTGAACAAAAATATGAAAAATACTGTCAAAAATTGGATCTCCTTAGTATATGGGGAATTTTAGTTGTAATGCGTGGCAACACTGAAAACCTTTCTTTTTAATCAAAAGTCTCATTAACAAGTTATTAATTTTTCTTATCCAGCTTCATTGTGAGTATTCTGTTAAGTAACAAATAAATAATGAGTTATTTTGTAACATCTATTAAATATTTTTAATTAAGAATTGACTAAAATTTCCCCAAAAACAGTTTCATAATGAGCTTCATTGTGAAACTATTTTTGGTGTCACAATGAGTTCATTGTGAACGCAAAGTAGAAAAATATATTAAGAAAAGATAACTCGACTTCCAAAGGTAAGTACCTCTCGAATTGTGCATATTTTTTTGTGGTGTGTTACTTCCACTGACAACTATAGTAAAAGAAATATAAATTCTTTTTCAAAAATACATCCCACAAATTAAAGTATCATAATCTAATCTAGAAACTAATAAAGAATCGCTAAAACAAAACATTTAAATTAGAATTTTCGAATACTTATTCTCTCCACCTCAACATTAGTATGCATAAGTTTCAGTCCTATGAGATGCACATTAGGGTGGGTCATTTTTGTATAGAAAAAAACGAATATTGCGCTTTTGATTTTTAATAGCAAAACTATATTGCCTTTACATGAAAACAGTGTAATGCTAAAATTTAAAGTAAATAGCACCTGATCTTCAGGTTGCGGTTTGCCTTGGAAATACGAATAACTTGAATATATTCTGGTAGTCATATAACATAAATGTCTCAAGGAAAATAGAGTTTTTAGAATAAAATAATCATTTATTAATAATTAAAAAAATAATACAACAGAAAAATTAATGAAAATCATTCAGTATTGAAATCTTTCTTGCTATCGAATTTAGGTATTGCTGCGAGATTCGAGTTTTAAATTTTATCCACCTTCTCTTGCCCTTTTAGTATACAGTTTTGATCATAACTCTGTTATTATTATTATTGCATGGCATACTATATGGCCTTTCTCGTATAATTTCAAAAATTCAAACGTAAGACGCACCCTCTATATTAATTAAATTCAAAAATATTTCGTAGGTGTCATAATATTGTAATGATTCATCGACACCAGCTGTCGCCAAATTGTCTCTTGCGTCACTGCCGCCTAGTCGACGCGCCTTAGGCGACAGCCCAGAGAATTCTGACGGCGGAATAAACTAGAATAGACAGTGGGCCGGCTCCAGAATGTTCGAGATAAACAACCCCGGCTTATAAAACACGCGGCCGGTAAACGGACATTCATTCAGCGTTAGAGTTCGATTAGAATGCAACGTGAGACAGTTCGAAATTAAAGTGGCCTGATAAACTTTCGCTCGGCTGTTGAAATAAATTACGTATAAGTCTGTAAATAAATTATTGTTAAATGTTAGTGTTAAATTAGTTTGCTTGTAAATAAATTAGTTATTAACTATTTCGTGTTTTGTTTTAAAATAAAAATTAATGAACCTTTAAAAATCGTCACAATATCACTAAAAGACAACATAATTTTGCTATTAGGTAAGATTATCTCAAAGTTTGGTTTTTCGACCCACCCTAATGCACCTATGTATTTTTCTTGTTCTTTGTTGTACAGAAATATTCCAAAACATCATTTATCACAAAACATTTCTATTCGATATAAAAATTGATATAAAAGCGTCAAAAATCGCTAACTATTATCCATTCATTCTTTTTCCTCGTCCCAGTAGGCGAGTTAGGGTGACATTTTTGTTGGTATCACAATGAAATATAGACGTCAGATGAAACGGTTATGTTTATTTTTAATTTCATGGTTATGATTTTAGTACACTGACGGAGACATTGTTGCCAGCTCAACTGTAATGCATAGGAGTAAAACAAACAGATCGAAACAGACTCCTTCGTATTTGGCAACATAGTCAGATCAGTGGTGTGGAGTTGTCATAATATTTTTTCGTGTCAGATTCTGGCATCTATCAAAATTCATGGCAGCAACTTAACGAAACGAGAACACGGCCTGCTCTGACGAGGAAACCGAGTGAACGGATAATAGTTCTCAACTCTTAACTTGAAAATCTTCTGATGTTATTATGAGAACGTTCATTGCAAGGGTTTTAGAGGCGTGGTTAACAATATTATAAGTTATTGCTAAAGCAATGATTTAGGTACATTCTTTGGTCATGAGTCACTTTTTTAGTCGGGCATGCGCAATGCGAAATGATCCGCTTGAATCCGTGCTTTAGTTATTGTCTTTCACTTAACCAGATTGTTCCGCGCAGCATAATATGCAATTGATTAACCACTTTTGGAACACATTTTGTCTGCCTATGGCTATCGTATGATTGGCTAAAAATTTGGGAATTTCGTTTCAATAGAATTCTTATCTGAAATTATAACCAAAATATTTTTGCTATCGTTATCTAGTTATAATTTTCAACGAATTCTAGAAAAATATGGACGTGTTTAAAGTGTTTATTCGCTAGTTACCATCACCCGCCCAACATAAATAAAATTGCATCGCCATGGCAAGAAAATGCAATTTTATTCAAATGCTGATGTCAAAGCTTGAAAACTTGATAATTTGAATCTTTAATGTTTGGACAGAAAAAAATGTGACGGGTTTACTATCCATTTATTTGCATCTCTAGACTACTTTCAGCTTCTAAAACTATATACATACATATTTAGTTATGAGAAAAGTTTAGAGGCGTGTTTAAGGTTATTATTTGGTTCTGTAATCCGTTTAGCACCTTCATTCCGTCCAAATCAAGTATAATCAACTCGAAAGATATTCCTCAAGGTTGCTATCCATTTAAATACCTCAGATCCTATGATTGACTAAAAAATTGCAAGGTTCACTCAAATGCTGACTTAAAATTTACTAAATTGTCTGATAAACGCAAACATGTTAAGCTGAGTTAAAGATTTTTATCGCACTTCATCATTTCGGCCAATGTAAGTTGATTGGCTAAAACTTTACAATCCATTTATTTGTATGTCCAACATAAAATTCATTTTCAATCATACGCATTTTGTATTCATTATTCGATGAAAGATTTCCTGCAATAGTGTCACCCTAAAGTAAATCATTGAAAAAAGTAAAAAAATAAAAAAAGGCAAAAGCATAATTTTTTGAAAATTTGCGTTTTAGTTAATACTGTGCATTAAGTAATTTACATCTTATCTTCTAAAATCAATTTCACACTAAATTTCTTTATTTTTATTGGAATATTTTTTTGTTTCTTCTCATACTATTTTTAAGTTTATCAAAACTTAAAAAAATAGAAATATTAATACAGGCTCCGGGAGGGCCTACTTTTAAGTGGACTATAAAATGAAAAACAATCGTTAGTTGTATATAATTTTTGTAAATATTTATTGCGTGCAATTAAAGTAATTATGACACACTGTCCGTTCAATCAATGCATATTCGCTGTTGAGACGTTTATTCAAACCCAAAGCATTGCCCAGATCTCCCGACATAAGTACTCCGAACTTTTTCCTGTGGGATTACCTCAAAACAAAAGTTTACAAACATTCTCCACGACCACTTCAAGAACTTAAAAATTCAATTCAGGTTGAAATTACAATTATTGGGGCTTAATTTAAAAGGAAATTGCTCGAAGGGTGTCGTAAATGTCTGAATTGTAATGGTAGCCATTCGAAGATAATATTGTAACATTTTTAATAAAAGTATAAATTAAAAACCGTCTGCTTAAACAAAAGAATATTTAATAACGAGTTACAGGATCTATTATAAACTATTAACACTTAATACTAATTTATATTCTTAAATAATTTATGTTGCGGACAATTTATTTACACGGCGTTAGCGTTGTTCGCTGTAAATTGTCATTGTCTCCTCTATCCGACGGGGCGCGCTTTATATGTACGAAGTCCTTCTGGAGACAACTCGAATCGTAGCGGAGCTCCTTCGAAGATACCTATGTCGTGGACCGCGTCGTCTGAGCGGTGACGTCACTTCGTCTCGCCATTCCGTCATATTATTTTCAAAAAATAGTTTCAATTAATACCACATAGTTATGACAACTAGTTTAAAAACACCTTTACTTATTGCCGGACTCTGTATAAATAATAGGATGTAAATAAAATCAGTATTAAAATAGAAAAAGTTATTGTAAAATTTAGTAAATGAAAATAAATTGTGTTGCTGTAATTATTTTTCGAATAAAATACATTCGCCAGTAACAGAATTGAAAAGTGCTAGCGCGTGTGCGATAAAACGAATTTATTTATAAATAAGCACGATTGACTGCGTAATTAAATTCTATTGAACGAACATTTCGTTTAATTAACTCAACTTTGCAACAATAGTTTTGACCTTGTTTGCCGAATCTCCCCATTGTAAAATATTTGCACTGAATTCAGGAGGATCAGAACAGAAAGGATAACAACTCGAAGCCAGTTCTGAACACCGCCCGGAGGAAATGGAAAAGCGGCAAGGACGAAGGGCGAGGGAAAGACAGCGAAAGACTGAGGGAAGTCCTGTACAAGTTGGCCTACAAACAACTGGGACCGGGCGAGTGGAAGAGACTCGCCCATCACTGGGCTTTCACCGAAGAGCAAATACGCGCCATCGAACATCAATACACAGGTATTTATCGTGCACGAGAGCCATAGTTTCAGATTGAGATTGAATTGTAACAAGCCACGCGGTTTCCGATAATAACACTTTATTGGATCCCTCTCCGAGATTATTGTGCTGACGATTCAATTATCGGAGTCCTTTATGCACGGCTCGGTTTATTAGCTCTCTTTTATGAAGTGACGCAATGACAGTTACGCTGTCCTTTATTGTCGATATAATGAGTTCATTTAATCTTGGCGTAAATTAAAACGTTGAAGATTTGAACTGTATATTGACAATGAACTTTAAAGTAAGCTAAAGTATGCAATACTAGAGTACTTAAGGAACAATCATTCTATTGTAACGTTTCTAATAAAAGTATTAATTAAAACTAGTCTATTTTGAAATAAAAGGAATATTTAATAATGAGTTATTAACAAACACTTATCTACTCTCGCTTAATATGTAACTAATTAATATTCTTAAATAATAATTTGTATTGCACGCAATTTACTTACACAGTACACCGTTAACGTCATTCGCGATAATTCGTCATTGTCCTCCCGAGTGGGCGAGCCTTTATATCTCGTTCAGGGGTCCTATTTTCAACCCATTCGAAAAGATTCGTATGCGAAAATGACGTAATTTCCGAACGATTTGTATAGTTTTGTACGAAAGTGTACGTCACTTTGACGTCATTTTCGTATACGAATCTTTTAAAACGGAAATAGGCCCTGTTCTTCACGAACCATCTGTCGTCTAGGCGGTGACGTCACTTCGCCTGGCTATTCCGTCACATTATATAAAATATTAAATACAAAGACTTATCACGTACTTTATTTTTAAGATTGTTCAACTCATTATTAATTATAAACAATACCAATACGTATTACAAATGTATCTTTAAATATGTCTCGCCCATTATTTGCGAAATTAAAGCACAGACTTCGTTTTGTATTGCAAATTCTTCTCCTTTTATTATGTCCTTTTCTTTACTTATAAAAGTAATCGGTGTTCTAAGGAATTATCATGCTATAGTCAGCACTTAGGAAAAACGTGTAGTTTTAGTAGTTTTCGGGAATTCTTTGAATTGTTTGAACTGAATAAAATTCTTCCCTGAAACTTTTTCTGGAGGAAATTACCATACAGAGATTATACAGTTGAGTTCATATTGCGACATTTCCATTCATTTTGCTTTAGAGTTATTCAATATAATCAAAGTGATAATGGCCATGACGTGTTACTTTAGAGACAATAAACAACTTATGAAAAACGATAATTTGTTATTTGATTTGATTTCATAGGTAAATTTAATGCTGGGGAATTTTGAATCCATGATGGCAACGAATTATTCAACTAAACTTTTACTTTTGTCGAAAATGCAAAAAATATCGTCCACGTTCGTAACTGTTTAAACAAGTCCAAACTGAGAAATTATATTAAAATAGAATCAGAGAATTCTCTATAAATATGACGTGCCCGTAATCAATGCATACTGTTTTCGTTACTATTTATGTGCCTGTTTCTCGGCCAACCGCCTACGTGATATGTCACAATCCGAACAGTATGCAATGTTCACACAACATCCTTCCCTTTATTTTCAAAATGCTACAACATTGAATAATATAAATTACAAGACTTAATAAACACAAATTAATAATAAGAGAATTAACAATTCGGAAAACTAATTTTAAATTACGTAGTTACGTAATCAGTTAACCACATTGGTTTATTTGTTTTTCTACTAGATTTTCGAGTCTTCAGTGAAAATACTGTGCTTTCTCCCGGCACTTCCGTATTAGAGTCGTCATTGTCTATTTCCTGTACATTTGTGTTTGGTGTACGAATTTTTTCCGTCATGATAGATAGATTTGGATTCGGATTATAAGTATTCTCGTTCGGACTACAATCATTCAGCTCTGAATCTAGTGTTTTCGGATTACTATGATTTAATTCTTAATTTGACGTACTTATTCCTTTTTCTCTAGTCATAGTCATTTCGGAATTTGCAACATCTAGCTCTTGATTTTTGTTGTTTCGTGTATTTATTGATTCAACAGGGACAAATATAAGATATTTTCGATTCCGGCGCAGAACACCCCCTTTTTGCGTTTTTACCAGACAAGAATTTGGATATTTTGATATTTCGATGATTTTTCCATACTCCCGTCTATCGGTTATCCATACATCATCGTTGTCATGCAATGGATGAAGATTGTTTGCTCTATGTCGACGATTATAATTATATTCTTGTATTTGCTTTTGAACTTTTTCTTTTTCAAGTACAATTTTATGTTTCATAAAAGTACCTAAATTTTCCGAAGGCAATGGCAATGTGGAGCGAATCCTCCTGGAGAACATGAGTTCTGCTGGAGAAAACCCGTTTTTTAGGGGAGTTACCCTATAAGCGAGAAGACCAAGATTGATGTCTTCTGATTTTTTAATCAGATTTTTTACTATTTTAACGGCGGCTTCTACAGCGCCATTGCTCTGCGGATAGTATGGAGAACTGGTGATGTGAACAAAATCGTATTTCCTTGCAAACGCCTTGAACGCGCTGCTAAATTGTGTTCCATTGTCACTACGTACAATCTCTGGGATTCCGAACCTAGCAAACATTTTCTTACAAATTTCAATAATTTCGTGCTCAGTCATGGTTCTCAAAGGTTCAATTTCTACAAACCTAGAATAATAATCGGTCGCAATGAGATACCATTTTCCGTGTTTAAGCAAGTCTATTCCAATTTTTTGCCAAGGGCGATCAGGGAATTCATCTTTCACGAATCTTTCATGGGGATTAGATCGTTCCTGAATACATTTGGGACATTTACTAACCATATCTTGGATTTGTGACGATACCCGAGCCACCAAACAGAATGCTTTGCTCTTTCTCGGCACTTATTGATACCCAAATGACCTTCACGTATTTTGATGGCTATTACAGATTGCAAAGACGGTGGTATTATTAGTCTAGAATTGAAAAGGAGGTAGCCATGTGAAAATGAAATGTTTTCTGTTAATGGTAGATAAGGACCTAATTCTTTTGGAATGAATTTCTTATCTGGCCATTGATTTAAGCAATATTCCTTCAGTTTTTGACAAACGAAGTCGTTTTCTTGTGCTATTTTAAGATAACGCATGTTGGATGACGAGGGAATTTGTTTTACAACAAAATTAATAAAGTGAGATACCTCACAACTAAAAGCCGCGTCTTCTTTCCCGAAATTAGATCTCGGATTCCTCGATAATGAATCTGCAAGTGTCAACTGTTTTCCAGGTATGTACTTTATTTCGTATGAATATCTCATTAGTCTAATACGAATTCGTTGTAAACGAGGAGTAATATCCTTCAGAAATTTCGTTTGCAAAACTTGAAGCAAAGGTTTATGATCAGTTTCAAAGATTACGTTTATTCCAGTTATATAATTAAATTTCTCTGCAGCGTAAGCTAAACTTAGAGCTTCCTTTTCAATTTGACTATACCGGCGTTCTGTTTTGTTTAAAGTCCTAGATGCATAGGCTACAACCTCTCTGTGTCCCTCAAACTCCTGGATGAATGCACCCCCAAGCCATAATTAGAGGCGTCGACTTGAATTTTTTTTTTTTTTTTTGAATAATCAAAGTGTGGAAGTGTTGGAGCTGATTTTAATAAAGTTTTAATTTTAGAGAAAGCTTGTTTTTGAGGACTATCCCACTGAAAATGTACATTATTTTTCAGCAAAATGTTTAATGGCTCAAGTAACTGGGCGCGATTGGGTATGTATTTACCTACAAAATTCACCATCCCTAAAAATTGTAGCAATAGTTTCTTGTCTTTGGGAGTTGGGAATTCCGTGATCGTCGCTACTCTATCAGAAGAAATGTCAATTCCATTTTTAGAAATTATGTGACCTAGAAATTCTATTTTTTTGCGGCCGAATTGACATTTCTCTTCATTTAACGTTACAATTGCTTTAGATAATCGCTGAAATACTTTTTCCAATGTTTTATTATGCGACGCTAAGTCATTTGCGAAGATTAGTACGTCATCTACGTAAACTAATACATTATCTATGTCTTGAAATAAATCGGAAAGCATCTTTGCAAAATAATCAGACGCACAATTTATACCAAAGGTAAGTTTGAACATGAATCGTCCAAAAGGGGTAATGAAAGTGGTTAATGATTGACTTTCCTTTAATAGCCTTATCTGATGATATCCAGATTTTGCGTCTAATTTAGAAAAAAATTTCGCATTTTTCAAACGTGCTAAAGTTACATTTAATTTAGGGAGAGGATATACTGGTCTAGCGATGCATTTATTTAATTGTGTGAAGTCGCAACATAATCTAATACCAGAATTGCTTTTATCCTTTAGAACGCAAACAACAGGAGAACACCAATCTGTAGCAAAATCAACCGGAACAATTACATTTTCTTTTACTAATCTATCCAATTCTGCTTTTAATTTGCCCAACAAAGGTATGGGAACTGTTCTAGGCGCTGACAAGGAAAACGGAGTCACGTCACCTTTCAATTTTAACTTTAATTTCTGAGGGAAAACACCTAAGTGTTGATATGTCACAATCCGAACAATATGCAATGTTCACACAACAGTAACCCATAATTTTGGAAAGTAATTTGGGCTATTTTTTAGACTAGTCTCGATTTACCCACGAATAGATTCGCTATAAATGGAAACAACCTCTTTCCCATTGCAATCTCTTCTATTTGTTGATCAAATTTATCTTTAATTCTGAAAAAAAAATGTTTCATACGTGTTACTTACATACATTTCACTTTTTTCTAAATTATTTTCCCTTAATAACTCGACTTATCTAAAGTGGTTTTGATCGGGACGCTCAAAAATAAAGAACTAACATCTTAAGGGTACTTACATTTCTATTACTGAGAGCTCTATGTTCTTTATTTTTTCAGTAAATTCAAATAAATTTTTAATAGCCAAATTAACGTATTGTTTAGGTAAAGCGTCGAATTTATCTGATAACCAACTGGATAGATAATAGAGTATCGTGGGTATTGGAGAATTTATGCACAATGGGTCGCAGGTTATTTCCCGGTTTGTGAATTTTAGCTAAACAATACATTCTCGGTACTACCGGGTTAGTTACTGTTAGTTTATATCTTAATTTATCTGAGATAACAATTTTACATGCTTGACAAGGTTTGCCGTGCCTCTGTTATCATTTTTGGCAAAAGTTTTTTGCAATTCTTTTATTTAACATCGTGTTGACTCTTTTAAAATAAACTTTTTTGTCTAAAATGACCACGGCATTTCCTTTGTCGGCTTTTAGGTAATACAATCTTTTTCTCTTGAGACCTTTAATTATATTTAATTCCTGTAAAGTACATTTGTTAAAATTCTGTTTGGAATTTTGCACGTGGTTCTAACAAATTCCCTTTTCAATGCCGGTTATAATGTTTTCTAAAAGGGAAGAACTAATCATCTAAGAGTTTTGATAATGAAGAATTGAATTTATTAAAAAAAAAAGAATTAAAATACAATCTAAGATTTTGAACCAATATTGTCGAAAAGGAGCCTCGAGTCACTATAAATTTATAGTGACTCGAGGCTCCTTTTCGACAATATTGGTTCAAAATTTAAATTAGTCACTAATATCATGGATAACCCTTTGGTGTTACAATCTAAGATTTAGGAAACCCCCCCGTAACGTAAGTAAATTCTTTACATTACAAATAAATTTCGACGTTTCTTTTCTCTGGCAGATTTTATTTCATACAATTCATTTTTTATAATGACATGATTTTTACATCTTAAAACTGCTGAAGTGCGAGAGGTGCGTGAGATCACTACCTTTAAGAGAACTTTATACATAAGAGGTCTGTTCCAAGCACGTTTTGTGACCGTTTCGAAACCGTCACAAGCATGCACTCATCAAAGTTCTACACTCGACAAAGTTGTCAACATCGATCATTATTTCGGTGGGCAACTGATTATGACGGTTTCTTGAACGGTCAGAAAGCGTGGTTGGAATAGAGCTAAGGAATTATATGCCAGAACTAGCTTTTGTTCCAACTGCTTAAATAAATAATTAAATTTTGCTCAATCCTGCCCTCCAGCATCGAATGTCTGCTTCCGCACTTAGATAGTTTCTGTTTTACTTCCGAGACTAAATATTCGGTGCTGTGGCTTATCGCGCCTTAAGCATTTCACGTTTTCACTATACAGGGTATTACACTGTAAATAAAATAACGAAGAATAAAACAAATGCTTGGAGAGTTGAGGCGTGCAATTTGATGGCATTGAACGGAAAAAAGGAAGAATTAACTCAAGGATTTGAGGAAATAAATTTGAATATACCAACAATTACATAAACAAATATAACAAAATAGAAGTCCAGCCAAGAGAGCACACAGGCAAACATAAGATGTATTGCAGAAAAATATATTGTGTAACATCCAAAAGATTAACAAAGAAAATAATAAAATGAGGAAACTTACTATTTGCATAATCGTTACATTTTTTTAGGCATGGCGAAAATAGACATTGTGGTACAGTAACAAGATTTACTTTTCATTAAACATGATTCGAGTTAAACTATCTCCATTTTGATAACAATTGAGGAACAGTTACTTTTGTTTTTTTATAACGATACTACAATGTCTGCTTTCTAACTTTCTTCGATAATGAAATAATAATTATAGAAGTTACACCTTTATTTTCCGAAGACCATAAACAAAGCCTAGAATCTTAAAAACTATTGTAAGTACGTAGATATAGGGAACCCACTTACCGTAAAGTAACCCCATAAACTCAAATTCTTTACAAAATATAGGGTATTTCACTATTTCATTTAAAATAACGAAGTTACACATCGTATAGTCAAATTGAGACACCCTCTATATTTCAAAATAACTTTAAATTATGCGGTGCTTAAAAAGATGAAACTTTTGTATAAAAGGTTTTTTTGTCATATATTCAACGAGAACAGCGTTATTGATGGATTTCAATACATATATTCATACATTTCCATAAAGGGTGAAGAAAATTACGTACCAACCAGTAACAGCAGCAGTAAAAGGTTTTATAATTCCGTTTTCTATAATCTTAATTTTCTTGTTCTTGTGTGTTATTCCATCATTTTTTTCTTCGTAACCACGGTGCGGTGTTGTCACTAACTTTCTCTTTGATCCACTTTATTTTCTTTCTTGACGTAACGTAAAAAATGTAAACCCGTTCAGAGTAATTTCAAACATCTTTATTTTATCTTCACTATCCAAAGTCAGGCGTATGTACTTCACAGGTAAATTACCTAATTTCCTCTGTACTGTTTCCGTTTTTCAATAATACGTTAATTGGTCCTCTTTCGTATATTTTTCACACTAAACCTAATTTCAAAATAACTATGTAGTTAACTTTAAAAAAATATATGAAAATTTTGACTTACCTGAACCTGCGTATTACAAATAACATGGTGACCGGAAAAAGAATTTTATCTGTTCACTCCATTACTAATGTTTACGAAATTTCAGACAGGATTGTTGCTGCTAATATTGCTTTTAACTATGAAATTAAATATTCAGTACTTATACAAATTATTTCTGATAATTTTAGTGAGACTTCTGGCAAGTAGCCAGAAAGCATTATGTTTGCTGTTTAATAGTTTGAAGTAAACAGAAATATCTATTTCGTTCTGTTAACTTGTTGAAAATATTATGACGTTCATTTTTACTTATTGTTAGAAAGAGTCTCACGTGTACATTTTTATACAAGGTGACTGTTAACTAATCCGACAAAATGAAACCACGATAAAAAGCGATGTCCGAGAGTATGGGAAAAATGTTAACAAAATTCTTTCTACTTTAATTTTCGAAAAATAATTCATCAGAAATTAGTCCCAAAATGACGATGCGCCCCTGCTTAAAAAGTCAAGGGGCAGATGAACGAAATAAATGCTGTCATAAAATTTTTTTATAGTCTTATAATACGGCGGCGCCAACGTAGCTTCGTGAACTTGACCTTTAAGTAGAATTTCACAACTCCGTTTTTAGGTCGACGCCCGACGTGAAATACGAACTCGAAAGTATGTACTTGACAAATGCATGTAGCGAATTACCTAAAGTAGATTATTCCACGCTAAAGTTAACAACGGCCACACTTTCAATACCAGCTCTGACAGGTACACAAATAAATCAGTAAACTCATTCGTAATCTGTTTCGAATGTTAATTATTATGAACATTTCAAGTAGCGACATCTTTTGATCGCTTTTTGACCTGACATTGCAATAGGATTGACAAATTGAAGCTAGTTCGCCACAAAATAAGTCATCCCATGCAAGGCGGCCATGCTTGCTGTCAAAGCATAATGAGAATTTTAAAAAAGTTTTGTGCAAATCGGTTTCGATTACAGCGGATTCCCCGAGAGCAGGCTCTGTACCGGGTGTCCCAACGGTGTGTATTTCTTCTGTGGAGCCTATAGGAATAACAAGTAGAGAAAAATAAATTAAGGAAGTTATACTAGACATCATGCGGCACATTTTAAAATTATTTTCAACTATACAGAATGTTCCAGAAAGTGTTGGTGCATGCAAAGTGATTTTTTTTTAATGGAACACCCTCTATATTCTTATAAATTTGGATGTCCCGCGGAGAGATTATTACAATAATATAAAGATATATTAATTTTGCTGAGCTATTTTCGTAAGAAAAAAAATTTTCTTCGAAAATTCCTTAAAAATTTACCAATTTTGAACTTATGTTGCTGAATATGGAGATGACACAGACTTACGAAAACAATAACAAAATATTCTTAGGACTTTAGGCTTTTTGAAAATATGAAAAAAGTTGAAATATCTTTTAGCATTATACAGGGCAAACAGTACTTGCGAAGCACTCAGTATCTCATTTTTTTTTAATAGAACGACCTATTTTTTATTTCAAAAAGGGGTAGTTCTTAAACTTAGCTTTCTACTGGTACCAGGTTATATACCTATATTTCTAGCATTTCTTTCATTAGAAACTTGTTTTTACTACTATTTGAACAATTTAGCCTTCCATTTATAATTTTTGTATAGTAAATGAGCAAAAAGTATTTGTATTTATATCACACCTGAAGAAACGTCCAGGCCTACACATTTAACGTTTTACAATATTCATTGATACGAGAAAAACAGGTAAATATGTGAAAAAAAAAATTTCATCGTAGTCAGCCATGATTTCATATTTGAGATATTCTGAATAACTTTTTCAAATAATATTTCTGCGTACCTTGAAAAATAAAGGTACTTTACTCTTGTGTCCACTTCAAATATTTTTATTTCCTCGGTATGTGACCAGTGGTATTCGAATTTTGATATCTGCATTTGGAGTTTGGGAAGCTCTAGGAACTTTCAAATTTATGGTTATAATTTATTTCCAAAAATAAAAGGTTAAAACCATAAAAATTCTAATGGTAGTAAAAACAATATTGCTAGTTAAGCAAATGTTAGAAATAAAGGTATATAACCTGATATCAGTAAAAAGCTAAGCTTAAGTACTATCTATTTCTGAAATAAAAAATAGGTCATTCCATTAAAAAAAATGAGATACTGAGTGCTTCGCAAGTACTGTTTGCCCTGTATAATGCTAAAAGATATTTTAACTTTTTTCATATTTTCATAAAGTCCAAAGAATATTGTGTTATATTTTCGTAAGTCTGTGTCATCTCCATAGTCAGCAACATAAGTTCAAAATGTGTAAATTTTTAAGGAATTTTCGAAGAAAAAAATTTTTTTTACGAAAATAACTGTGTGAAATCTATATATATTTATATTGTTGTAATCAGCTCTCCACGGAACATCTAAATTTGTAAAAGTATACAGGGTATTCCATTTAAAAAAATTCTCTCTCTATACACCACCATTTTTTGGAACACCCTGTATAGTTAAAAATAATTTTAAAATGTGCCGCGTGATGTCTAGTATAACTTTCTTAATCTCTTTTTTTCTACTTGTTATTTCTATAGGCTCCACAGAAGAAATACACACCGTTGGGACACCCGGTACAGCTGTTTCAGGCCTAGTTGGGCCTTCGTCAGCAGAACCGAAACAGCTGTACAGAGCCTGCTCGGGGAATCCGCTGTAATCGAAACCGATTTGCACAAAACTTTGTTAATTATTTTAATTTCGTTTTGTGTGTGAGGAATTATTAACACAAATCTATTAAAACTGTAACAAATTCAAGACGCGTTTGCAACTCCACATCCTGTGTTTTTGGCGCACTAGTTGTAAATCGTTCCTCGTTCTACCGTACGCAGCCAGCATTCATTTCACTTTTAATAAAATTCTTAATTAATTATAAACTGTTCCTTAGAATTTTTTAAACGTGATCCCGTAATCTATTACATTCATTCACGTACGCGATTGAATTCGAAACAATACGCATGTCACCAACGACGTTTAAAACAGCTGTACATAATAAAGTTTTTATATTCTAATAAACAAAAACACTTGTCGGCGGTGAACTTTAGGTCTAATAAATCATTTCACATTTATTAATTTTTTAATTAATTATAAACTTTCACAAGAATTTTAAACATTTTTCCCGTAATCTGTGACATCGATTCTCTTATGCGTTTTTTTTGTCGGTACAATTGTCATTCATCCTGTACTGTTTCGATAACAAATTAATCTCCTTAACTTTCATGTAATTTCAAACATTAAAGTGATTTTTATAGACACTTACACTCTGCTTCACTTTAAGCGTCACTTAAAATACACAAATTACACAATGTTGTGTAACCTGAAAAGTAGTAAGGCCATTTTACATTACACAATTTATTGTACAAGAGATTGTACAACACCATATAAATTTCAAACAGCAATTTGCTGTTTCAAACAGCAAATTGCGTGTTTTAAGAATTGCTTGTTTTAAGAATTGTGTCAGTCTGTTCTATTTTCCACACAATTTCGCCTCAATTGATAAGCGCTATTTTTTTTCTAGGCTTTCTTTACTTCTTTCTAGTGTTTAGTCCTCTTTACAATAACTTTTTAACTATCAAATAGGCAATCACCAGGCAATAATTGTAATCGTGGCTATATTGTTTCAAAAATTGTACAATTTCTTGTACAATAAATTGTGTATTGTAAAATGACGTTTAGATAAACATATATTCCAAATAACAATATATTCACTGTCTTAAATTTCTACAGTAAATATTTAGAACAAGAAATCTTTGATCTGCAGATAGGGTTTGGAGAACATGTTCTGCAATATTATTTGGATAGTTTGTAGTTCAATTTACTGCACAATTAAATTGTTCAAAAAAATTGAACCAAGTCTTGAACAAACAATGGGTGGTGTAAAACGGTCAAACGTTTTTCATGAACCAGAACCGTTCCCACTGGCAATGTTAACATGAAAATCTTCCTCATTTTTTTAATAAAGATTTGAAACAAATTTTACGTTAATATGACCATTTAATTCTACACTTCTGTCATCTTCTAGATAGCTTCAATAAAAAAATAAATCAAAGATAAAAAAATTATACAAGAAAAACTTGGTTTCAATTAAAAATAAGGATGTTTCCATCAGGGTTTTAGGTCTAAACTATATACAATAATTTGTTTCTTGTCTTCAACGAAATTAGCATTTTTTTTCACAAAAGTTTTCTAAATCAATTTTATAAGCGTTCAAATTGTCAAATTTTTGTCCGTAATGAAATTTTTCAGAGGCTGAAATGAATGGTGATAATCCCTTAGCGCAAGGACCGGGAAATAAGCTCCAACAATTTTTACCGAATAGTTAAAGAAATACAGTGAAACTCACTTATAACGAGCACTGGTTATAACGAGAATTCGAATGTAGCGAGAAAATTGAAAAGTCCGGTTTCTCCTATTTATACGTAAATATTTTTTTGTTTATAACGAGCACTTGCGTCCAACGAGCAGCAACTGTGCTCCCTTGAGTCCTCGTTATATCCGAATTGTACTGTATGAAGTTTAACGTTGCCTTGATGAAAAAACATCTCTCCGTTTGGCCATTTATAACCGTTTTCAATCAACTTCATCCTTAAGTTTCTGAAGCGGGGATTGTGAGTTGGACCATGAACGGAAAATAATCTTTTTATTAGAAATGTAAAAGATTACAGCGATAGTCGAGTTGGACGATGAGCGGATCACATAGAGAAATTAGTTCAAATCGTCGCGTCGGTAAAATTTTAGGAACCCTTACCGTCGTGATCCAAGTTGTATATGCCCAACAAAAAGAGTAAATACAGCTGTGATTAGTAAATAATACCTTAAGGGGTTAAGGAATAAAACAATATAAACAGACATACTGAGTGCCAAAATGTTCATAATTAGTCTACCACAAACGAGTGCACAGATTATTTTTACAAATTTAATATTTTATGATATCTTGTGAAATTACTGGAGTTATGCTAAGTGAAAGTATTTTATTTAGGCCAGAAATATGGGCTACCAGTTGCGATTTTTTATATAGGACTAACGCATCTGAACATATTTATTTTTGTAAATCTTTTGTTAGATTTCCAAACTGAAAATTTTGTTAAAATAAGAAGTACCAATGTTATCTCAAAAAATTCTTGATACTTAATCCCCAGTTTACGACTCAAGGCTTTTTATCTTTTGGTATGAGAAATTATGGTTCAACTCGACAGTAAGATTTTCAGACCCCTAACTTCGTGGTCCAACTCGTATACGCCCGTTTTTAAGAGTTGTTCTTTGAGAAAATTTATAAAATATAAACACATACGGAATCTTAATAGGATTAACTGAATTTATAGTACTGCTCCTACTTACAATTAATAATAATGCAAAAAAGTAGTTTAAATAAAACTAACAACTCATTCATTTTTGTAAAAACATAACTAGTATAATAGGCGCCTTCTGATGAATATTTTTTGTGTTATCGACTGATACATTTAAAAATTAAATTAAAATAAAATTACTTATTGTGTACAATTTCAAATAATGTTTCCAAACAATATAAAACTTTATACCTACTGCTCCAAACATCTCAGAAGTAGTTTTTTCTGACTAAAAGCCATTTTTACACTACCCTGTTTCTTGTACAAGATTTGGTTCAATTTCTTAAACAATTTAATTTATCCAGTAAATTGCTGCAGGAATATCAAAATTTAAATTGAATCAAAAACTATCTGAAAAAATAGAACAAGTTCTATCTCCGAAACGTATCTGGAGCCGTTCATGTTCTGAATATTTATTGTCGAAATTGAACCAAATATACAAGAAATAGGGTGGTCTAAAACGACCTTTAGACACTCCTTGTATTGGACCTTTCAATTATTTTTTTATTTACCAAGAAAATCTGCATCCAATGGGAATGTAGAACGATGTAATGGTTTCATGTTATTTACCGAGAGATTTTTTAAATTTTTTATCAACTCTTGCTATGAAATTTTGAACGGCATGTCGTAGCTTTACTGTAAAGCAACCTCAAAACTAAAGAGTTGTAGAAGCCACTTGAACAAGGAAGTTCAAATTAGAAAAGAGAAAACTTTTACGCCCATTTAAATTCCTTTCGTATGCTGTCGAGTGTTTCTGGATAAAAATTGTGTCTGCGATAATCTGTTTGGTGAAAACTGTATGCCACACCTTGCACTAAGCCAACGCCATCATGTTATTCGTTTCGCCCGTATTTCACCTACGCCAATTTAAAGGGACAACTATTTCAGGGTCATAGAAACTACTCGGCAAAGATCAAACGAGCCGTCTCCTCTTAAACAACTTAACTACTCTTTGCTCAAGGCGTGAAATGACCTATTTTTCAGTTAAGTTAAGACATGCCGTCAAATTTCATGGCAAGAGTTGATAAGAAATTTAAAAAATTATCCGGTTTTTGATATACTTTATGATTTTTTTCAGATTATAAATTAACACACAATGTAAATTTCAGGACCATCGAGTTATAAAGAACACGGATTCCGAGTGATGCTTATTTGGGCGCACGGGTTACAGCCGGACATCAACCCCATTCGAGAGCTTTATGAAACCTTGACTGCGATCGGAAAGCGAAACGTTGCAGGTACACCGCCCTTGATTTTTCTGCAAATTAGATTTCAAAAATGTATTCTTTCGCAGATACTTTACGAAGAAAGATCGACCAAGAAAACGAAGAACGTCGTAAAGGCCGAAAACAGAACTGCGGCCAGTGCAGCATCACCTAAAAGGAGCCTGCCTTTTAGGACGAACTCGTTAAATATTTTAACATATCTAAATGTTATTTCTCTACATATACTTTATTTATTGCGTATATGAAATTTTAAATCTTTAATCGCGACTAATTTTCGTTAATTTTTGTAACGTCATGTTTTTTGGCTCGGAAAAGAACAACGGTCTCTTGGACAAACTAATTTGCTCTTCCTGAAACAAAGTTGCCCATTTAACCATTCTCTTTAACGTCAATGTTGTATGTATTATAAATGATAAAGCTATTTTTCTTACAATAAATATAAATATCCCATATAAAAGTTGTTTCTTTTCAATAAAAATAAATCAATTAGTAATAAAATAATTTATTTTCGTTAGACAATTTATGAACGTTGACATGTTTAAAACCGATCAAAACTCCAATAATCATCTTCTACGTAATCTGCATTTAAGTCATGCATCAGTGAATTTAATGCATCCAGATTCCTTCTGGTACTGTCTACCTTAATTTCGTTCACCCTGTTGTGAACCCTGTTGTAGTTGTGGTTGTAATTTCTTGGTCCGTATTTCATATGTTCTGGTGAAGTCATAGTGCCATGCAATTTCAAAATTATTTCCCCAACTGTGCCAGAATTGCTTTCGGGACCCACCTATAAATTAATATAAATTTCATATAAATAATTTTAAAAACGTGTTATTTTAAGATTTATTTTTGTCGTTGGAAAATTACCTTTTTGTGGACATGAGTTTATTGAACATATAAAAAACATCAAAATAAAAACAATAATAAACATTCTTACATTATCCGATATCGTCAAATGCCAAATTCCACGTGGCGTTTCACCCCAAGTCATCACTGACATGAAGGACCAATCACGAAAACCTTCATCGGACTTGTCTAACATCCTGGGACTCAAAATTTGCACTTTCGTTCCAGAAGGTGACATCAGATCCATTTCCAGAGCGCCCCTGATAGGATAATGAACATTCGTTACAATTTCGACATGCTCCAAATAATTCACTTCGTCGTCCATTCCTACACAAGCATCAGCGTATATGGCCACCTTAACCGATTTTCCAAAACCAAAAGTGTTGTTCAAACTGTAAATAATATCATTTAGAGAATTCCAGAAGAACAGCAATTTCGAGCTTACCCGTTTAACATTTAGAGCAACAGATTTATCAACCAAAGCACATACATATAAAACATTTTTGTTAGATTTCGCACTACTTACAGTGGAACAGCTTTGACGACGCACACCGATTTTGCAGGCACGTTAGTCCAGTTGGAGGCTGCCTTTACGAAACCGAGGGCGTTCATCAAGCCAAAACCGAAACGAGTATTGAACCATAAACCAGCTGCGTTTAATTGCCAACCAGGATTTTCGGCAACCGGTGCCAATTCAGATGTCCACACGATCAAATGTTGCACGTCTCTCCAAGTTAAATTTGGACTTAAATAATTGAAAAAAGAAATTAAATCTTGTCTCAGTTCACGAATAACTAAAACATTACTTGATTTCCAAAGCCAACGCAATAATTCCAGCTGCTAGAGGAGCAGATGCCGATGTTCCGGTGTGTTTTATGGTGCACTCGTTATGTAAATCTGTAGTTGCCTGCAAACATTATGTAAGTTCTTTTGTTAAGGAACACTTTCCTATAAATTAAACACACGGGAAAGTTTATTTTCCTTTACATATTCGAGTTTTAAAGTTACAGAAAATACCACACATTAGCTACGACATCGCACAGCTGGGTTACAGAAAATGTCACTGTTCATAAATTTGTATCCTCTTTACTTTAGCAAATATATAAAAAGGCAAAGAGAACTTACAATCATTTGATCCTTGTAAGCTCCTGATGAATACGTAACCGCTAGAGTTGACGCACAAGCTTCTCCATACCACGGAAATTCTCCTTTTTGCGAGGCACTGCCAATGGATACCGTATACGGACTAGCTAAATAGCCATCGCAGTTGCAGTTATCTCCTTGGCTTCCACCATTACCTGAAGCCCAGACGTATATTGCTCCCTTACCATTACGACCCTGTACAAAATTAAGAAAGTATAAGGTCTTCAATAAAAAATACAAAGTGTAAGTTATATTTTGCATGAAAACTTCATATTTTTTTAGGTAAATTCTTGAAATCTTCCCTTGATCTTTCAAAAAATAACTTTTCATTGTAATAAATTCTTTTGCGAAAAAGACAACTTAACAAATCACTAAAGACGTCTTTATATACCTCTCTTATACCCCTTTCTAAAGCTTCCTTTGCCAAACGTCCTGGTCCATCCACTGTTTTACCATCATCATTCGGTCCCCAAGAAGCACTATAAATATCTACCAAATTCTGCGCATATCCCAACGCAGTACCTTCAATCCTATCATTAACAAGCCCGTCCAAAATTTTCACACCTACACAATGCCAAACATTCAGTACAATTTAAATTGTCGATTCACTTTAGCTTTACCTCCTATTCTTGCATTATATGCTATACCAACACCGCACTTTCCATTGTTAGCTTTCATAGCAACTTCACCAGCGCATCTTGTTCCATGACTATTTGATCTAGTTGGCTCATACCTAGGCAAAGGATCTGCATCATCTTCGTTGCAATCCCAACTTATTTCCGGGTCCTGAAACACACTCACTTACACCCCCAAGCCTATCACAAAAATTTTTAGCCAACATACATAATTGGCCTTTAAATCGTCATGCACGTGTTCGATTCCATCATCTAGGATACTAATTCTAACACCTTTGCCTGTGATCCCTGCCCGATATAACGGCAGCACGTTGAGGTCCAATTTCGGTAAATCTGGACGAGTCCTTGTATCTTGCTGAAAATCGAAAATATAAATCACGAAAAAAAATTGTTCCATCGGTCTTACCAAGTACCATTCTTGGGTCCACAATTCGTCGTTGAATGTCTTATCCAGTTTGGACACTCCCGGTCTTCTCAGCAACTTACCTTCCTCATTTAATCTCTTCACTCTGATCAATCTTACTTCGGATTCATCCAAAGGAATCAAGTCACGTTTCTGACGATGTTTGATCTGCTGTGGCTCTGCCCAAATCACTCTCTCGTCTTCGACCAGGCGTCGTGATAACTCGAGACCTCGTTTTCTGTGATTTGGATAACCATCGGATATAGGAACGAGAATGTAAGTATTCTGGAAACCCCGTACCTAAAATAGAACAATATTTTCATCAAATATATATGCATTTTTGTTCTTTTTGAATTTTGAGCCGTATATTTGCTTCACTTTATATATATGAACACTTTATACAGGGTGTCCCAGCGAGACCTTTCATTAGGAGTTTATGGGGTTCTCGCCAAAATAGAAACTTGAACATTTAGAATTAGATACAAGTGATTGCGTTCTCTTCAGCTAAAATATTTTCAGATGTCTAGCACTTCCGGTTATACCGGAAGTCGCCATCTACTTTGTTATTTTAAATGGAATGCTACATTTTTTATCACGTTTTTGAATTCTACATGTAAAAATATGTTAAATTGCAATACATTTCCCTATCTCTAAAATGCATCATTTTTGAGATATTTTGAATTTTCTTAAAAATTTGTATTCTGCAATCTGATTTTCAAAAAATTATAACACAGCTATGATTGAAGCAATTTTATTTGTAATAGCTGATATTGTGGTTGAAGCTTTAAGGTTTTTAAAAATTCCATAAGCATAATCTATTAAGCTACATGGTGTCTAAAACGCACCGCTCCACTCGAAGATATTCAAACACAAAAAAATACTTTTTTTCAAATGGAACGACCAATATTTTAATACACCATCGTATGTGGAATCAAATGCTGCGTCGAACTGTACTAGCATTCCCTATACCTAACTTTAACAGTTTTTGAGTTATGAAAAATTTTCGATTTAATTCATAGAAAATTGCAATTGTAATAGATGAAATATTTTAAATTTTGTTAAGATAGCATGGAAATTATAACAATGATTACTGTTACTACAAATTTTGCAGTAAACCAAAGAAAATAGATTTTCGCAAATGGAAATTCCCAAATTTTAATTGTTCTTTGATCATCCTTTTCTTGGGACGCTTGTGATCTTATAAAACGAAAAAGGATAAACTTTATTACTTTAAATTCAAGAATAAAATAGCTGCTAGTTTGCAATTCTCTGGGTTAGCATGAAAGTATTTTAAAACCATTGTCCAATTTTATCTTCGTTATTTGTTGCTGATCTTCGTACATTTTGATTTTCCAAGTTGTATAAAGTTAGGTTCAAACTTTCCAAACTGTGTTTTATTCATAGGAGACAAGAGAGGTACGTTTTATTGAACACACATTCTCTGCTCTGTACAATTTTAGATCATTCTTCATGAATTAAAAAATAGATTAAAAATATCAGCGTTTGAATAATTTTGATTTTGATTCTCAACTTCTTTTTGGTTTTGCTTAAAATTTGTAGTAAGAGGAAACGTTAAATGCAATTGTTTGTTGTTTTCATGGCTATGTCAACAAAATTCGAAATATTTAACATAATAAATAGTAAATTTTTATGTATTAAATCAAAAATATCTCTTAACTGAAAAACTGTTAAAGTTAGGTAGGTTTGGCCAGAACCCCATAAACTCCTAATGAAAGGTCTCGCTGGGACACCCTGTATATCTTATCTTTTTGTATCAGATTTTACTGAATCGAAAAAACCAAATTACCTATGGAAGGTATTAAACAGATTATAAAAATTTTATCCCAAAGAATTTTATTATAGACAGTCATTTTTTAATCTTTATTTTCTACATATGTATGCTCGTCTTAATGATATTATCCATTGAAACTGTGAACATTGTTTACACCAAAATTTTGACCAGCATCGAGGAAAGTACTCCAAAATAAACATGAACACCAACTTAATAACAACTATTTGTTGCAATGAAAATATTTATTGAAGAAAATAGTGTGAAGCACAGGTGGTTAAAATTATAATAGAAAGGGGATGGATTATCTTTTACTTTCAACATTATCAATTTTTACAAGGCCTCGTCGAAACACTATGTTCTTCTAAATGTCTTGACGAGAGTAAGAGAGAAGTTCTACTGTTATGCCCAAACTAGGTCTTAATTCCCAAAATTAATTACACCACAGTAATCAACAATTTCCACTTCTTCTCCTCACTCTTTTACTGAAATTTTAATAAGACCATAAAGGACCCAAGTAGTAATTTCTTTGTTTGTAGGTATCTGGTTTGAGTTTTTTAGCCAAATAATTGCTATCCCGCCCTCTTTAAACGGAATGAGATTTCAGCCCTTGCCCGCCATTACACACATAAAAAATTTTAGGATAAAATGTTCTCCTCCTAATCGGTATTAAAAAATACGGATAGAGTTTTACTTGAAAAGTTGTAAAGCTCATCTCAGTTAGTGATATTAAAATCTTTTCCTGATTAAAATGCGTCTAAAAATAGGTGTTAAAAAATTATATATAAATATATATAATATATACAGGGTGTCCCAGCAGTGTGTTCTCGGGCCATATCTCCATAACTATTGAAGATACAAAAAAATTTTCAATACAATTTCTTTTTTAATTTAAGAGATCTACAACACAAAATCATTTTCATCTATACAGAGTGAATCAAAACAGTGGTGCCGGACAAAACTTTTTTATTTCAAATGGCATGCCCTATATATGAAATCAAATTTGAATTGCCCATAAAATTCTACACATTTTCTGTATACCATTGCCTATACCTAAACCTAACCGTTCTTGAGATATTTAACATTTTGTCTAAAAACTGCCATTTGTAGCCACTATTTTATTTATTGATATTTTATTTATTTTTAACCCTAAGAAAAAGATTTTTGGTACAGATGTAGTTGATAAATAAGATTATCATAAGCCATTATTAAATATACTTTTATCGCTACAGGGTGGTCATGGTAATAAACGAAATCTCAGAAATTTCAAAATGACAGAACTCAATTTTCTTAAATAGTATGCCCTATATTTTTCTATCCTAAATTCTTCGTTTAATAAAGTACTTTCATTTTTGTTAAATATGTTTTATACCTATCTAAGATATTTTCTGAGATTTTTAGATTTATTTGAATTATTTCTTTTAAAACGAGTTATTGTCTAAGGTGACCGTGGAAAACGGCAAACAAATGAACCTGTTGACTTTAATAATTAATTTTCAAGCGACAATAATGTACAGGCATTAGTTAGTTCTAGTACGTGACTCCTTTAAACAGTTATACATTTTTTTTTGTACTTACGTCATACATGCCCCAAGCTCTCTACGAGCTTGTCAGGAATGCGTTAAGCTGGTTATTGTAATATTGCCCGCTGCGGCTGCGACCGACCTACTAGGTGTTTTCCATCGGCATTCGTCTTACAAACCGGGAAAACGCAGAAAACCTAGTTCGAAGGGGCCGAAATGAATCCTGAACACAATCCGACATATAAGTGTTCCATTTGTCACATAGGACCCATATGTACCAGGAGGGCATTCGAACACACACCTATAATTGCCCGACCGAGCGTCAAGCCCGTTGCCAGCGGATCCAACCAACTTTCGCTATGCAACCATTTAGTAAAGAAATAATTCAATAAATCTAATAATTCATGTCTTAACAAGTACCCAACAGTCTAACAGTTTGAAAAATAATTATTAATGTCAACCGGTTCATTGTCTGCCGGTTTTCCACAGCCACCTTAGACAAGTGTTCGTTTTAAAAGATATAATTCAAATAGATCTGAAAATCTCAAAAAATATCGCAAATAGGTATAAGACATACTTAAGAAAAATGAAAGTACTTTATTAAACGAAGAACTTAGGATAGAAAAATATAGGGCATGCTATTTAAGAAAATTGTGTTTTGCCATTTTGAAATTTCTGAGATTTCGTTTATTACCATGACCACCCTGTAGCGATAAAAGTACATTTAATAACGGCTTATGATAAGCTTATGTATCAACTACATCTGTATCAAAAAACTTTTTCTTAGAGTTAAAATTAAATGAAATATCAATAAATAAAATAGTGGCTGCAAATGGCAGCTTTTAGATAACATGTTAAATATCTCAAGAACAGTTAGGTTTAGGTATAGGCAATGGTATACGGAAAATGTTTACAATTTTATGGGCAATCCAAATTTGGTTTCATATATAAGGCATGCCATTTGAAATAAAAAAGTTGTGTCCGGCATTACTGTTTTGATTCACTCTGTATAGATGAAAATAATTTCGTGTTGTAAATCTCTTAAATTAAAAAAGAAATTGTATTGAAAATTTTTTTCTATCTTCAGTACTTATGGAGATATGGCCCGAGAACACACTGTTGGGACACCCTGTATATAGAAATAACTACCGCACGGATTAAAATGCTACTTTTGTAGACCACGTTAACACTTTCTAAAGTTAAACGTCCTAACTCCGTTTATTTTAACACCAAAAACGGATGGACGCGAGGAAACACCAGACGCGAGGGAACTCCAGATTTTTATCTGTGTATACATATATAATTTTCTGGATTGACGAAAAATTTATTATATTAAGAATAAGTAAACAATTATAAATTAATTAAGACAATTTTAAAACTGATTACGTACATACAACACTCTAGTAAAATTACTAGAGATCACAAACTTAGACAAATGTAAAATTTAAATGCAATTACAGATTACTTCAGAACGATATATGAGACAACATAAAACAAATTCAAATAATTTTATAACGAGAAAACCAGCATTTCATAATTAAAATAAGCAAATGTTAGTTTACAAAAACATAGCCAAAATAGAAAAATCGATAATTAAATTCTCACCCAACCATAGAACTAGATACAGAGAGATGGGCGGATTTTCTTGGAGATCAACACACACTATGACATTCTCTAAATGCCTTCGGGCTCTGAAGATGTACATAACCAAACTGCTAGAAGCTGTCTGATGCCTGTCGTGCTATGCCATTGCCATTTATACGATTTTTGCAAAGGTCATAACAGATTACGTAACATTCCATATGTGTGCCAGTTCCTCTATGATTCACAAGGTCGGCTTTATCAATGCCGCTGCAATTCTTCGAATTTGCAAATGTCAATCATGTCTCATCTCGGCCAAGGCTTGATAAAGCGAGCCGCTGTTATGTTTACTTACATAATCTTTAGGTGGGCGAATTTTTCCGCAGTCGTGTTGCATTGAATTTAACTTCCGTACTAAGCTTGATAATTATGAGATGCTTGGATTTATTACAATAGATTAAAGAAACCTATAATTTCAATATAAATAATGTCTCTAAGAAGGGTAAAATGACATCACCCGTAACAGTCAAATTCAAAATATTTCCATCCCGCGCATAGCGAATGAAAATGTATTTACCGGTAGAGGGGATGCCACTATCTATTCTATTTGTGTTTCCTTAGTACGCTCACACCTGTGTCCACTTGCTGATACCAGCATTTTCCTCAAGGTTTGCAACTACGAGTATATCCTTCGAATTGTTTGTCTACTCTGACCACAGGGACTTGATTGTTACAGTTTCAAATCATGACATGTTTTGTTTTAAACCTGGCTTTGTCCTAATTCAGACTCATACGTTTCATTTTACGATTGCAACATTTTGCAATTTATTTTCTAATTTTGAAAAGATAAATTTTTGTACAGAATTCCGGTTTCTTACACCATTACACTATCCTTAAAAAAAGGGCCCCACAATTCTTACTGCACCAGACATTGAGAAGGCCGGCCCTGAGATGATGTTGACAAATGTATTTTCATGTATCTATTCACAATCAACTTAGTATAAAACGTGTTCTAAAAATCCTAAAAATATTTGCCCAAGTTTGAAAGTCGGCTGTACTCCTAACAGATGAATCGATATCAGTGGTTCTTAAAAATGAACGTAAGGCCAATCTAAATTAAACATTATTGGTTGCTCGACCATTTTTAAAAAACATGCTGTTAACCTTATACAGGGTGCTACTAAACTTATGTCAATAATAACTTGGATAAAAATTGCAATTAATTTGCTTTGTATTGTATTGATCCGTACTTTATTAGATTACGAAATAGCTTTTAAGGGAAGGCCATAAACTCATAAACGATTCAATTTATAGTTTTGATAATGTAATTCCGTAAAATAAAGACGCTCTACAGGTGCAGCGACTCGAGTGCAGATATCACAACAGTTTAGATCAAAATTAGCAGAAAATGTTGGTAAATTGGTTTCTTAATGTTCACCGCTTTCTAGAAACAAAATAAATTGCGAAAATTCACGCCATTATCCGAAAAGTAAACATCGAATTAAAATTTCGAATAAATTGAATTTGGACGAGAGTTTTTTGTCTTTATGTACTTTATGTTGCCGCTGAAATTCAGGGTCAATATTACCCTCATAAAAACATGTGTTCTGTGTTCGATTGCGAACGCGTAGTTTGTTGAGCGCTGTCGATATTTTCATAAGGGCTTATTTTGCAGCTGCCCACGTGTGTTCATTATTTTGTCTATAGACAATTTAAATTTGTTTAGCTGTGTACGTTTTTAGAAATTATTGTGTTTTAATTTCGTCGTAACTTTTTACATTTCATAGTACCGTGTCATTCGTCGATGTAAAAAGCGAAGGGTACTTGTAGTTACTGAAACATAATTATCATTTTCCAATAAATGAGATCGAATTGTCGTTGTTTGATATTTATTTAAAATACTAGGCTTTCCCATTTATGCATCAATATTATTGGTTCACCAAAGTACAGTAATTAAAACACGATTATTTATTAAAATAAGTTGAACAATGTATAATGATCACCTGTCGAAGAGACGTGTAAACAATATTCTTACCTCCCATACGTTGACAAAAACGGTACATAAATAAGTAATTACACGCCGATTGACAGGTTGGATTCATATTCGACAATTTCACGTGTATACTAGTGCTTAAAAGTATCCGGATAAACGGCGTATAAACGCCTGGCAGTGTGGAAGTTTACCAAAAGGGGGAAATTTACCATAAGGATCAAATTCGACGTTTATAATATGAAAAAACAAATAAAGAAAATTCGAAGATAATTCTGCATGACCGAACTCAACAACTCGCTACCTTAGAGTTATAAGGTTCTATGTTATATGTCAATCATGCATAACATAGAACCTTATAATTCCAAGGCAGCGAACTATTGATAAAGTTCGTACCATATGAAAAAAAAAATTATTATTGATTTTTACGTAAAAATTTTTGTAGAATCAATTCATGCATACGTCAAAACAAAAAACATAACCACATCTAGTTGATCTTTCAAAATTTGTTGGGATATTGGAAAAATCGAATTTCTCAAAAACGAAAAATTGCAACAGTTCGAAAAGTTTTAATCTTTTTCTTGTAGAATATATGCAGTCGGACAATTTTAAGTGCAACCAATAACCTACAGACAATATTTTACAAAAAGTAGGACGAAAATGTCCTTTTTTGAAATCTTTTTTCCGTGGCTTCAAAATTCAGATAATGACCCGGTACTTCAGTCACAGTTTAACTTTAATCTTCAGTTTATTCTCATAGTAACAATGATCAAAACAATTGTTTCTGTGGGAATTGTTATGACTACCATAGCAATATAAAAACATATAATAGTGAGTACATACATAAATAAGAAGTAGATATTGATGTCACAGAGTGTACCGATTTACATACTAATAAATTAAAACTATTACGAAACATATTCGACTCCCTCCTTTCAACATAACAGGAATGAACTGAAGATTAAAATTTAATTGTGACTGAAATACCGGGCCAATGTCGTAAATCCTTCAAAGACAAATATACAGATTCGGTAAATGTTCAACTAGACATCTTGTTATAATGCGTGAGACAGGGAACGCACTAGAAAAATAAAGAGAGAAATTTGACTAATCACCCCCACTTGTTTTCGATGCCGGCCTGCCCTGTCGGCCCGTTGGTAATTAGGTCTCCACGAACCGAATCGAAGCAAACTTGCTATATCCTATACCCAAACTTCCGATTCTGTATGTAGTTTCATTCTTTGGCTTGTATTTATTAAAAAGAAAACACCACTAACGTGAATTTTCATTCACCCCCCACACCAAATCCAGAATCCAGAACACCACTAACATCAGGACATTGCTTTAAATAAGGATGTTCTTTACAGAGAATAGAAACTTGCTTTAAAAAACACATTTTTATTACACTGTGCTTTTTAAATCATAAAACGGTAAATATGCTTTTTTATGCAAAAATATTACTTTTGGTTTTTTAGATATATTGCAATTTTCCATATACATATTACGGACTCTATGAAAGGCATGGTATAAATAAAGTGAAGAAGTAAGTAAACAGGTATACATAAAACATTTCAAATTATTCGAAACTCATAAAATACTTAACGTGCATAAACAAGTTACGATCCCTAACAGTTAATAATTTTAATAACTTTACAATCGGTATTCTCGTATTCTAAAAGGTGTAAAGAATTAGTTATAACCAGGGTTAGGAGGATGAGATTTCGCGTGCAACAGTCCGCCTGGATCGCCGCTTATACTGTGCATGTTTATGTACGATCATTGCGCTGGCTCATTTCTCCATAAGCGTCGGACGAAATTTTAATTTCATCGCGTAAGAAATTGTTAAATTTAAACAAAATTTCGTATTTCCGAATTAAAAATTAAATAAATCAAATTAAACACTAAACGTTCTTTGCTATTGCAAATTATGCATGCGATTATTTGCTATTCCCGTATCGAATGCACTTAGACGTGACGCTCTTGCCAGCGCGAGCGGAATCCGATCCACCTAACCGTGGTTATAACAGTTAAGATTAAAATTAAGTTAAAATTTGAAACGTTCTATACATCTTTTTAAATGCATGCCATAGACAAATTTAAACCCTCGATTTCAGTTTCTGTTGTTTGCAGTATGTAAATATAACATTAAAAAACTAAAAAAGTTTAATTGGTGAAGGTTTTGTTTGAAGAACATGTTGTGTAATGTACACGTTGTGACATATGCGTAATTAAGTAGAACCACATGGCCAGGTGTTAAAACAATCATAATCTCCACCCTCCCCACTAGCACTAGCTCGCTCGTTCTTTCACACACGCACTCACGTCATCTCACCCTTCATGTTTAATCAGTCCCCCTATTCATGTCACGCATGAAGACCGGCAAAGCGCCGACTTCGTCTCTCTCGCGCGCACCCGCCGCCTCATACGCCGGCACGCGTCTCTTCGATCTATAATTAAATTGCGACTGGGGGGGCGGTGGTGTACAGTATCGGTTCATGATCTATTTTTAGGGGGTGCGCGTGTGCCCGTCTGATAATCCATGCTTTTACAGTTCTGCTTTCCTGATATCGGGCGTCCGTTTTCGCGCTCCGGCCCTTGCCGACGCAGGGGAATCAATGCGAACGTCGCCGGGCGACGCGTGCCGATTCGCGGACGCCGCGACGCCTGCACGAGTTTTCCAACTACGTCGAGCAGCTCATTACGTCGTTACTCAACGTCCGTCGCGTCGATGGGCTTATCAGGTCTCATATTTATGACGCAAGTACATACACACGCAAGAAGTACGTACATACATTACGAGCGTTATTCCTTCTCGCTAAAATTAAGCATCTAAAAAAATAAAAATAAAACAATTATAAATATATGACATGATTTAGAAATATTTCTTTGTCAACAAATTTCAAATGACAGTGAAGAATTAAATTGACACAAGATATACACTGGACGTTTAAAATAATGTCTCGCTTATAAAATTTTAAGTCGCGGTCTCACTGTTAGCTTGCTCAATGTTTTTCAAGAAATAATTATTATTAATAGTAATAAAATAACGTTCTCATTGAAATTGTTCATGTATGTAAGTACGTCCAAGTGCTTTATCGTATCGCTGTTCCGGTGGAATAATGACGCAAATGCAAATTTTTCACATTTTGAGTTAAGTTTGTAGATTAAGTTTATAGATTGGGCTCTACACTCTTTAAATCAACGTACCTTCAACCAAGAAACTCGGAATTTTCAGATGTATAACTTTTCATTTAGAATTGTGGTAGCAATTCAACAAATTCATTAGATTTTTGTCTCTTCTGAACAGTGGCGCAGCGAGGGGGGGTTATGTAATTTTTTTTGCAATTGAATTGAGGCTTAGGTCCGTATTCATAAACAAGACTTACGCTATGCGTTCACTAAAACATTGCGAATATCTATTTATGTACTGCAAAGATTTCTTTTATGGAAAGTAATTGATAAACTGTACTTAAACCCATATTGGTTGTGCGTAAAAACACGTTGAAATGCGTACAGATCATGAATTACTAGCGAATTATTATCGAGCGCATAGCCTAAGTTTTGTTTATGAATACGGGCCTTAGTCATCTTAATTTTTTTTACATAATCTATCGTGGAAAACATTCCGCATACTCTTCATATAAAAATAGAAAACTTCCGCAACTAACTTTTTTGAAAACATGGTACTTTTAATTTAATAATGCTAAAAATTTTGCTGGGTGACTGTATTATGAACTGGCACTTACGGATGACAGACAATAATTAATAAAGGTCAGTCATTATTTCATTTTGAAAAATATTGGCTCATATTAGCCATAAATATAAGACAAATGGAAAATGAATTTATCTTTAAAAAAGTTAATTTGTTTGTCATTCGTTGATAATTACAGTTTATTTGTTAAATTTACGTCAAGTAAAGTGTCCACTGTTTTTTGGCGGCGACAGTATAAGTCTTTGAATACAGAGTGTGAGGAAGGAGCACTTATAGTAATAAATGGTGAATACTTTCACCATTGAAAGAAAGCTAGACGGAACTAGCCATCTTGTAAACCCACTTTAACAGTCATTGCTGACATATCATTTGAGTACGAACACGAATTATTCTATTTAACGGTGTAATAGCAGTTTACTTTGAATTTAGGAATAACGTTTCATTAGTAAATATTACAGTTGGGTACCTACTTTTCTTCCAAAATGTGTTTTTCTTTAGAATAAAATTATTTACATTATAGGTTATAAATGCAACAACAGTCAGCCATAGGCGTAGTTATAACGATGTAGAAATGTAGTGACAACTTTTGCCACTACATCGCCTTAATCGATTATAATCTAACGCAGATGACTTTCTATTCAGTCTTTTAAATCACTGTCTACACCTATCACAGCAAAATGCTGAATTAAAAACTCACCCAATTAAAGTTAACAGGTACGCTACTGCTAACCGCAAATATTTGTCCGTCATATGCAAAACCTATTGCGGACAAGTTTTGTATGCGCAAAGCTCCTTCCTCCCACTCTATATTCAAAGGTATAAGTTAAAAATAACAAAAATGCACAATAATAAAAAAACGTATATTTGAATCCTTATACATTTTCCTTTTCACCCTTTTGTAATACTGTAATTCAAGGGAGTTCATCAAGGGGGCTTGAGCCCCGACCCTAGACTTTGAAAAATATAGTTACAGTGGAGCGAAACGCTCCCTCCTCCACCATTATGTTAATAATTAAACTGTTAATTATATTTTATGTAAACTTCCATATTATAGTCCATTTTTCCTGCAGAGAATAATACAGGTTCACACAGCTAAAATATCTACTAACGCAGCAGGAATTAAATTAGGAAACTGTAACACATTTTGTCTAAATTCGTGAGATGTACCCGATTGCGAAGTATGCTATGAGTACGCATTTGAATGCCTGTGAAAATTAAAATGTAAGCGGTAAAAGCAGGATGAGAATTTCATTTCTAAAAATTCGGTGTTTTAACGACAGTAAACATTGTCCTTTTATTTATTTGGTAAGTTGCTGTTTTTTGAACAATCTGACTTATATTTAAGTGAGGGAAGTCAATTTTTATGTTGTTGTTCACTTTCATTATCATTTCTTTCTCTGATTGAGAAAGATGTTCTAATAAACGTTAAGTGCGTTTTAAAACGTAATGTCACTTTCCATATTTGCTATGCAAAACAATACCTCGTGTAGGAGCCATACCTGGTTGTTATACTTAACTTAAACAAATACTGCGAGTGAAATGAACTTAACAAGTGTAGTAATGAACGGCTAGAACTCTGGAAACTCAACAAATACTGTACGAAGACAAAGCGAAGACGATACTGTGGACCCTGTAGACGACACAAAGTAATCTGTCAAAGATGACAAATATATTAACTGACATTTACATTCCTGCTATCCTGCTATGAATCCGGCAAAATTTTTTCGCATCCGTTTGTCCTGTGTGTATAAGACCGGTAAACAACCAATCAAATATAAATATTTTGAAATTCCCGTCAACCTATTATTCTCTGCAGGAAAAATGAACTATAGTTAAATTTACTTAAATTTTTTAATTGGAATTTAATTATTATATCGGTCCAATTATTTAGCCATGGCCTGTCAGCCCCCCGCTCCCCCTCCCGGGGAAGTTGCCACATGAGTGCCCAGGATGGAAATTCCCAAGAACCCCCCCTCCCCAGAAGAAATTTCTGGCTGCGCCACTGCTTCTGAAAAATTTAACGTTTTACAGTTGTGTCATATTAGGAAGTTTTTGCAACACATTACGATAAAAATATCGTTACGTTAAAGGCTACGTTGCTCAGCAACCTTATGGATCCAGCCAATCACAGAGTTTTAATGTTTAACGTACGTAAATTTTAACGGAATCTATTGCCAAAAACTCCCTGTTATTCCGCCGGAACAGCGGTATGTACTATCGCGGCCTTATAATTTCGCACGATTTAATTTTCCGCTGTAAATATGGCTTTCTTTGACGACTTGTCAAAAATAATCATTTTATATGTCAGATTTCAAATGTAATGCTGAAGTTGTAGCATCACAGTGCCAAGTCACGTGCTTTATGAAGGGGGAAAGGGTTTGCAATGGCAAAATGAGGAGATGGTTCGTCGCTAATTTTATTCTGTTATTTCAGTTCTAATACTTTATTATCTTGCTGTTCTTAAAATATAACCAAACAATCTGACTTTTGGTTAAATGTCTTTAGTGTCAAAATTGAGGAAAGAGCCTGTTCTACAAAACTATATTTTAGAGAAATTCTGGCTACTTGATAAAAAATCGTGCGAAATTTTAAGGCCCCGATAGTACACAAAGAAGTAAAATGTCAACTAAAGAAAATAATTTAAAAAGGACTACTGTTATTTGAACTTCTAGATCTAAAGCACAGAATAATAAGCGACCAGAAGTACAACTGGCTGTCGGCACCTTTGATGTTTGTGTCCGCTGTTTAGCTTTGAATTATGGTGGGAGAGTGGTGACTGGTCCGCGCGAATTCAAAAATGACAACTTGAAAGAAAAATTAACCATCGGTTTTTCGTATGTTTCTCAACATTGTGCTGTTCGAAGAAGTTTGAATTTATTAAATCATAAAGAAAATTATTTGTTATTTATAATGTAAATGGACAGAATTTCCATTGTATTCTCAATTATTATAACAATTAATCGAAAAGAAAACTACATTCAAAACTAAGCCTAGTTCATCGTAAAGACACAAGATGGCACTGTTTTCGTGCATGGCGTAATGCTTTATTCACGTGCAAATGCCAAGACGCCAAGTTTACGCGTTCGTTTCTTCTGATGTTATAAACAGTTTTTATCCATAATAACGTTTGCATTACTTCTGCAGCGGTCGTTAAACAAGTCCAGGAATGCGAATAGATATATTATATAACTAAAATTTCTATTTAAGACGTCTCAAAAAGTGTGATTGTGAACGTACCCTGATCGTAATTTTAAAATCTGCGGACCAACTAACGCATGCGCAGTCAAAAATTTCAGACAAAACCACGCCTTAGTTAATCTTCTGGTCGTTTATTATTCTGTGTCTAAAGTACCTGATCCACGAGCGAGTAAAACTGATGAGTAAAACCGACGAGTAAAACCGCGGTTTTAAAATGGACGTGTTTACTCGCCAGACCGGTTGCTAATTGGCCAGCAAGCAAAACTGACGAGTCAAGATTTGTACATGACAGAAATATGTTGTATTTCGACATGGAAGTTTTATGTATCGCTACCTTGGAGTTATAAGGTTCTATGTTACGCATGAGTGATATATGTATAACATAGAACCTTACAATATAACTCTAAGGTAGCGGTATGTTGAGAGTATTAGTTTAATTAAAAACTGTTAGCTCGCGCTTACGGTGGTGATCCAACTACGGTGGTGGTTGCCAACTCTCGAAGAACCCATTCCGGGAGATTTGAACAAATCGGAGGGGGGGGATAAAAGTCGCTAATTTGTTGGTGCATTCATTCATATTTGATAACTTTACAGATATGGAAAAACCAAAGAACGAGGTAGTTAAAAAACCAAAATGAATTCTCGTAACTTTATCGTGGAAACTTTCCAAACTTCTATTAATGTTCCTTTGCAATGAATAAATAAAAACGGGAGCTTCACGTGAAGTGTTTTACACGTTATCTAAAATTAAGAAAAATTATGGCCGATTCATACTTTCATGAAATGTAGGAAGATTCATTTAGTACTGAGCTGCTTATGTTTGGACCAAATCAAAATGGTATTTTTCTTCCAACTAACAATAAGATTTGACTAAACTGAGACCGCACTGTTTGGTAATATAAATAAAGGACCTCTTAGTTCGGGATCAGGTTTTACAAACTTACAAACACTGTGGAATACACCTCACCATTCACACTGACTCAAAAGAGCGCAAAAGCGATGCTTGAAGTGACAGCGACTAGCGCGGTTATGCGTTATTATGCGTGATGTGGCGCGATTTATCTATTTTGTTAGTGAGAATTAATTTTATTTTAGAAAATCCGGAGAAGTTATTGCATATCGGGAGCTCGGGAGTTTGAACTTTATTCCCGGAGTCTCCCGGGCATTCCGAGAGGGTTGGGAACCCTAACTATAGGTAATCCCAACCTTACGGTCCAGTACCCAATCATGCCTTTCTTACTATCTTTAGTATTCGTGCATTAACCCCATCTTTTTCTAACGGTGTCACCCATAAGCGCTGTACTGCACCGTAAAGTTGGGACGCACTATAGCAGTGTTGTGGCACGACGAGTAAAATGTCAAACGAAACTGATATGTCACAAGCCAGGCTCATCGATTTTTAAAACCACGGTTTTAAGCTGACCGATGCATAATAATAACGAGCCAGGCTCGCGGACTTTTTAAAACTACGGTCTTACTCGCACGTTGATCAGGCGCTTTATACATATTAGTAAACTTATTTAGTAATCATTTTAAAACAATCGCTACTGTGTTTTCTACAAATAAGTGTTATCTAAACTCTGTTAAAGTATTAAATTGCTCTAATCATATTTTTCCATTGTCATGTACAGTAGCGGACAATAAAATCCGGGCAAGAATTTGACAAGTCGTTCGTATTTAGACAAATTTGGTAAATCAGGTTTTCATCGAGGTTATATTTCTGTCAAAATTTATATTAAACGTCAGAATTACTAGTGACATTTCGTATAATATGTGTTAAACGTCAAAAATGTTAGAGTGAGGTTTACATTGTACAAATGGTATGCCCGGATTTTATTGTCCGCTACTGTACCCCTGAAAAAATAAAAAATCTAATTGCTGATATTCCTGCATAGGCATTTTGTGATTTAAATAATATTCCGTGTCACACACTACAACTAGTGTTATCTCAAATAACTCCCATACTGTCTCATACAATTAACTCCAAGTATATTTCCATTTCCAGACAAATTAAAATTTGCTAAAGTCATATCGGTGCTCAAGAAGGGGAACAAATTTGACATTGACAACTATCGCCCTATATCTATATTACCATCGTTGTTCAAGATATTTGAAAAACAGTCTTATATCGAATCCTCATTCAAAGCAAGATATTAAACAATAGCCAATATGGTTTTGTTTCAGGCAAATCACTCGTAAGGGTTTTGACACGATCAATCATAATCTGTTGTTAAACAAATTATTTAAATACGGTATACGTGGAGTAGTCTTGTAATTATTCAAATCCTACAAACAGCTAGAAGTCAAACTGTCTGGATCACTGGAACTATAAATTCAAATGCAAAAGAAATTTTTCCTCAACCCCAGCTAACTGTGAGTCCCTTGCTATTCCTCGTTTATGTTAACGACCTAGCATGTGCTTTGATGTAAGAATCTGTATGTCAGTTTGCAGATGACACGTCGTGTTTGGTTAAAGAAAGCTCTATCGACAATGTCGCACTGTTAACACGAAAACTAGTTACTGAGATGTATAATTGGTGTAAAAATATGTACTGTGCGATCTTTTATCAGAAAAACTTTTCCTATCTCATTGTTGGTTTATGAAACATTATTAAATTTAATTTAAGAGACAAAGTAGTATAATGCAAAGTAATTTAAGAAATGGACACAAATACCAATGATATTAATGAAATGAAATAACAAAATATCACTTTCTTCCATATTTAGCAAATTATACACATTTCAGATACAAAAAAAGACGCCAATAAGAAACGTCAATGTTGATGTTTTCTGACTGAGTTGACGCACGCGTAAAAGCGATTCATTTAACGTAATTCAAAAAAAAAGTTGATCATCTCTTACATTACACTCAGGGTTGGGACGTAGATAATGAGACGTATAAATACTCATTAATTACGCGTAGATTTTGTAATTATCTACATCGTAAAAAATTAATTAACTACTGTAAAAACTACGTTGTTTTCTATTTCTTCATTTTCAGGTTATAATTAATTATTTATACACAATATAATATCTACTTTGATGTAAAATGGATAAAATTGTTGTATAGAAGCATTAAAAAAACTTCAAAAACTTGAAATGCGTCAGATGAACATTCAATTTTGAGGTTAGAAATGTGACATTTCACATAAACTCCGTCGTGTAAAAATTACATTTAACTACATAAAAATTACGTTTAGACGTAATGTAATGTAGAAAATATTTTTTACACGTAGTTTTCCCAACTCTGATTACACTAAATGTCTTAAATTACGTTAAATAACTGCATAAACGCATTAACTGAATTTTATACATTTGTTGACCTCTTATATTACATTACTTTACATTACTTTACATTACTTTATTTTACTTTATATTACTTTACATTTTTTTACATTACTTTATAAACCGGATAAATAGCAGTACCTACAACTCTACAAGCAACGCAAATGAAATTGTGAGAGACGGGTGGTTAAAAATAATGATAACAGAAGAAAGGGGTATGAATTATCCTTTACTTTCAACTTTACCAATTTTTAGTACAAGGCTTCGTCGAAACACTATGTTCGTCTAGATATCTCGACGAGAATAAGAGAAAAGTTCTATTGTGGTGCCCAAACTAGGTCTTAATTTCAAAAATTAATCACACCACAACAATCAACAATTTTCACTTCTCCTCCTCAGTCTTTTACTGAAATTTTGATCAGACCGTAAAGGACACAAGTAGCAATTTCTTTGTTTGTAGGTATCTGGTTTGAGCTTTTGAACAAGATATTGCTATTACGCCCTCTTTATACGGAATGAGACTTCAGCCCTTGCCCGCCACTACATATAATTTTCGAGATTGACGAAAAATTACATTCTTTCTTTTTTTAGAATGACATTGACTTGAAAATAAAGACAAAATTTATATAAATATATTAAGAATAAGTAAACAATTACAAATTGATTTAGACAGATTTAAAACTGATTTCGTACACTCTAGTCAAATCTGATAACTTCAGAACGATATATGAAACAACATAAAATAAATTCAGAATGATTTTCTAACGAGAAAAACAGCATCTCATAATTAAAATAAGCAAAGGTTAGTTTATAAAAAAAGCATAGCCGAAATAGTAAAATTAAATTCTCACCCAACCATAGCGCATAGTACTAGATACAGAGACGAACGGACTTTTTGGAGAACAGCAACACACATTAAGACATTCTGTAAATGTCGATTACGCCCTCGGGTTTATGGAGATGTACTCCACAAGACGGGCACTAGCAATCTTTACGACCAAACTGCTAGAAGCTGTCTGATGCCTGTGCTTTCTTCACGGCCCCTTTTTATTTGGTTTTTCTAAGGTCAATTCCGATTACGTAGCCTTATGCCTTCCTTATGTGTGTGATTGAGTACGAGGTCGACTATCAATGTCACTGCAGTTCTTAGAATTTGCAAATGTCAATCGTGTCTTATCTAGGCCAAGGCTCTTGATACAGCGAGCCGCCGCCACGGTCACTTACATAAACTTTATGTGGGTGAATTTTTCTCGTGATCACGTTGCCTTGAATTTACTTCCGTACTGCGCTTGATAATTATAAGATGCTTTGGATTTTTCTTACAAAATATTTACAAGCAGTAAAGTAAAGTTACGGGAAGAGACAGAATTAGAAATGAAACACTAAGACAAGAACTACAGATAGAATCTACAATATGTCCCCGGATTGAGTTTACAAGTGGGGAAAAAATTTTATTTTAATTTTGCAAAAAAGTGGAAAAAAAATCGTCAAGTCAAGAGGATTTGGCAAACAAGATCAGAAGATCAACGAACAAGAGGAACACCACGAAAATCATGGAACGCGCCATTTAAGACATCGAGGGCTTACCTGGGGCCCGATTCTCGAACCGTGTGAAAGGATTCGTATGCAAAAATTTTCGAACGATTTGTATAATTTTGTACGAGAGTCTATGTCATTTTGTCCTCATTTTCGCATTTGAATCTTTTCGCACGATTCGAGAATCGGGCCTCTGAAACGAAGCTAGAAGATTGGCACATAATAAGAAAGAACGGGCGAGTTTTATCTATGATTAAAAACATCAACCATAAGATTTTAGAGTATAATAAGATCTATATGTATATGTACATACTTTACATTACTTTACATTGCTTTACATTACTTTACATGATTTTACATTATTTTACATTACTTTAGATAGATAGATAGATTTTATTTTGAATTATCATTCCAGCGTCAAAATAACTATATGAGTATTTGTATCATATCAACCAGGAACATTTTTAAGTTAATAGTTAAAGAGTCAATCACACTCGAGCGAGTGCTGAAGAACTCATCTACGGAGTATAAGCACTTCTTGGTTAGGCAGTCTTTCAGTTTACACTTCAGTCGTTCCACAGGTAAGTTCCGCCAATTTACAGGTAATTTATTATATAATTTCAGGTTTAAGGTACATGATGGAGTTGTTGTGAGCCTAGCAAAAGGCACAGTCAATTGATGCCAGTCCTCATGTTGTAACGCTGCACTTCTTCCCTCAAAGAGTAACGGTGAGCTTGTTTGTGAATAAAAATAATCTGTCTGAGTATGTAAGCGCCCGGTAAAGTGATTATGTTCGGTTTTTTAAATAAGGGGCTGCAGTGTGCATCTATTTCAGCTTCGGCAAATATTCTGACTGCCTTCTTTTGTAGTATTAACAGTTTGGTAAGATGTGGAGAACGACCCCAAATTTCTATAGCATACGTTGCCTTAGCGTGGAATAGCGCATAATAAACCATGAAGGCTGCTTGCTTGGTCATAATATTCATTACTCTTCTGATGGCGTAAATAGATGAAGATGAACTTTGGCAAACATTCTATTTTAATGTGAAGAGAGAATTAAATTATTTAATTGAGTTGCAAGTTAATGTAAATATAATGGAATGTAATTGAAAAATAAAACTGGACGAAAATAAATCAAATTTAAGGGCGGTTTTCTTAATAGGATTAAAAGAGACTTTAATTTAAAGTTACCTTATGAATACGAAAACAAATGTATTTTTTATTTTAAAATAATTTTAAATAACTATTACTGTCCTATTCTAAAAACGGCCCTAAATGATAAGGTCCTATTTTTTAACATGAAGAGAGAATTAAATTATTTAATTGAGACGTAACTGAATGTAAATATAATGAAGCGTAATTGAAAAATAAAACTGAACGAAAACAAATCAAATTGAAATTAGGTGGCTAATTTAACTCGCTGTTGTTTACCTAACTGCAGGATTAAAGACAAATGTTGCTCATCGCCCGATCGAAGCTACAAACAACGTCCAGTCAATTAGTATTCAATCCAAGTGACGTGATTAAATCGGTTTCATTTCATTGCCTGGAAGCTTTTTTGTAGAATTTTATTTTCCAATTACCATTTCAGAAATTACGTTTTAATTATAAACTAACAGAAAATTTTCAAAGAATATTTCTTAACAAAATTATTTTGTTATTATTACTAAGTTAAGATTGACCAGAATCATTTAAATTTGAGCATAAAATGGTCATTAGAATTAAATTGTTGAACCATCATCATATCAACAGTATTAAACTACAGAATCAGGATAACTCCAAACAACAAAAAGCAATAGAAATAAACAATACAGTTTACTGATGGGAACATACAAACATACATAAATAGGAGAAAAGATATACCGGGTGTTAAACACCATGTGTTCGCCTTTCTAGAATTTTTATTTTTTAATCGATTTACATGAAATTAGGAAAGGATAAATTAAACAAAAAAAAATCTATTCACTCTTTATCCTCATCTCAGTAGGCCGTATTCTCGTTTCGTTAAGTTACTGCCCTGAAGTTTGATAGATGCCAGAATCTGACATGAAAAATATTAATGACAATTCCACACCACTAATCTGAGTTACCAAGTATTATACGAAGGAGCACCGACTATGGCACCGTGAAATATGCACTACAGTCGAGCTGGCAACAATGTCTCCGTCAGTGGACTCAAATTATAACCATGAAATTAAAAATAAACATAACTGTCTCATATGACGTCTATGTTTCATTGTGATACCAACAAAAATGACACCCTAACTCGCGTACTGGGACGTGGAAAAAGAGTGAATAGATTATAAAAATGAAGTGATTTTGAACTAATGACAAGTAACAAATTAGTGAAAGGAAATCAATATTAAACAAAACATAAAATAAAATCATTTAGCACGAATGACTAGGATCTGTATTATATGATTAAGAAACTTCGTTAATTGATTATTTCAACCCCTGTATTTGTAATTAATTTATGAACTAAAAAGTATGAGCAAAAAATATGTTTTGGAATTAAGTTATCACCGGAAACGTGAGTGGCAGGGAAATTTATAAAATGTTTATTCGAATTATATGAAACTTGATCGTTATTTATTCGTGAGAAAACCGGCATTAAGATTCTTCCCTTTGGAAATCAGTTTACGTAACGTGTCTATCTCCGGAATCAATCGATCACCGGTCGCCATATGTCAGTGCGTTTCAATTATTCATTGCGGGATGTTTTTAATAATAAAGTTCGCAGCAATATATTAATCGTTATCGCTCTTAGTTTTTCATTAAACGTTTTATTGCTGTACAAACATTTTCACGCCCGTAACGTTATCTGTTGACCAACGAGCGCGCTCGAATGTACATAATTCAAAATTGTCTGGGTGACGAAAATAGAAAATTAGAAATGAAAACACACATACATTTTCAAATGGATGAAAGTATGAAATAAGTCAATGCTCTCTATAATAAATTAAATTCTTAAAAAGATTTAGGAACGAAAATATAACAGTATAAATAAACAAATTTGCTACAATACTTTAATAAACACCAATATTAGTAGAAAACGTCATTATCTCAGTATAAACTATTATGCCATATGCGAACTTATGTACGTAGTCTGTATAGAACACTTCAAAAGATTCTGGAATTCGCACTTTCTCTTGTGTTGGTTACCTGTGTACCTAGGTGTTGTACACACTAAGAAGTAATAATATTTTGTTTGTTGTTTGTTTAAAGCAGCTTCCACCCTTGTGTTCTAGAATAACGACGGGCTATCCCTGGTCCGCGAGTTTTAAATTTATTTTTTTTTAATAATAGGTATAGATGGGAAATAATAAAAACAAAAATGTGAAACAATAAAAAGGTATTAGTAGATATTAGTAGACCGTTAAGTAATAAAAAAATTATAAAATAAACGGTGCCAAAAAAATTACGATTAACTGGACGAAACATGGAATTCACTCTTGCGCCCTTACTTACAAAAGGTATCAACCCCTATTCTAGAATACAAAAAAGAACACGGGTGAAGATGTGACAGCACCAAAGTCCTCACTAAAAAAAGACAAAAAGTCAAGAAGATACAAAACCAAAATGAAATTCACCAAAAATGGGAAGAATTTTGGAAAAAACATTAAACTGAGTAGTTTTGGCTAAGTAAGGTTGTATACCTACCTACACATGCGCAACTAAAATACACCTTCTATAATCTATTTTTAAGTTCTACAAAGGAGCTAAAAAGTGAAGGTTATATCTACACATGTGTTTATATTATACGAAAACGGATGCAATGTCCTCAGAGCCGTAATTAGGGCATGGTGAAGGTGGCACTTGCCACAGGCGCAAAGAAAAGACCGGCGCCTAATGAATTGAGTTGGGTTGGGTTCTAGTAAAAGCAATAAATAGGTATGTAACACGCCGACGTGCTACTGTTTTTGTTTACTACTTTCGGACAACTAAACAACTAATAAAATGTCCAAACAAATAAACAATTTGAATTAATTTGACAATATAATTAACTGGACCGAAAATTTATTATCTGAAGGATTTTAACTCGTAATTAGTGTACAGTTTGCTCGGCCAGTATTCCTGAGACGAATCGCTATGAGTTTTATTGCCTTCCTACAACATGCAAACATGCAGATATTTGGGGAAGTACGTGATACAAAATGTCGCCCAGGCGATCAATTTGCGAGAGGATTAATAGTAATCGCTAGTTTTTCAAGGGAGGTGACCCTACTGAGTAGGCGTCGGACCCGATTTGTTTCTAACCTAATAACGCAGCGAAGAGGGAGATTTTCAACCGTTCCTATCGCTAAGAGGTGGAGGTACAGTGACTCTCACTTCATTTGTTAACCTCTGATTGCGTTGTTTTCGACGATGATATAACCCTATGCGCAATGACAATAATTGACCGTTTTATTTGATACTCTACTATGTGTAGTTATGATCTTTCGGTCTCTCAGCGAATTACTTCTAATTAACCCGCAAATCTCCTGACAAGGACTACACTTCGGTCCACACACAGGGTGTGAGAGAAGCTCAGTTAAGAGGATGGCTATGAATGTGATTCAGAGTTGTTCGGCCTCGTAATTTTACGAGATTCGTAAAGACAATAAATTGGCCTTTGATTTCTGTGTGGACGGTGCTATGCACTCGTGATTTATCGGCAGATATTAATGCCTCTGACTCGTGGTGTAAAACGGAGATTTCCTGAGCAAGCCGGAATACACCGGTTAACGTGTTCCCAACTTGACAAAGAATATCTCGACAGGTAGAATTATATTTCACAAAAATACACTGTGATCAGAATTTCCAAATAGATATAAAATAGTTAAATTGAGTTGGTTGGTTAATGTGCAGAAACGTGCAATCACGCGAACTGAATGACACACCCTGTACATATACTTATTCACAAACAAACCGATCTAAGAAATTATACACCAACTAAATTACAAATTTTACAAATGTGATTACGGCTTCGACTTGTTTGCCAATGATACTTTAATTATAATTCGTCTAAGCTCGGCAAATACTGACTTTCAGTATACGTTAATACAAAATTAAGGAATCAATTAAAATAATTCTGAAAATTTAAACCACCAAATATGTGAAGAAGAATATAAACAATGTTTACCTAAGTCCGCGCCCGCGAAGTTAAGATCCGATACACTCACTGCACTGAAGTTTTTAAATACACTCGCGGTTAATTTACCGTACGCGACCGACTAGTTTTAATTTGATTAGATCGCCTCTCAAACACTAGAATTTTAGACGTCCCGATATAAATGATTTAACTCTATTGTGAAATCTAAATCAGAAACCAAGTACACAACGCAAATTCGTCAAGCCCAAATAATACGACTGATCGTGTTAAAAGCTCGGAGCTATCTGTCTGTCATTTTAATTTTCATCTTTCGGCTGAACAAAATTAATTTCCCTTCCTCCTATCAGAAAACTAAATTCAAACACCCCCTGACCAATAGAGCTGTGTTTTGCGTTCAGAAAGATAACGCCCTCCGATTCCAAGAATGTATTTTTTCTCTAAGCTTTTAACGACCCCCCGTGAGCCCCCACGTGTGCTGTCTTTTCAAAATTCACAACAAACTTCTTAACTACAAGTACCTCTGACATCTTTATGTTTTCCGCTCATAGGAGAAATTCGGCGCCCTGACTGCTTTAAAGTGTTTAGAAACGCACTTGAAAATCAGCATGTTATTTCCCGTTACGCCCCGGCGATATTTTAGTTTTCCAATAGAAGTATCCTTTTACAGAAACTTAAACGTGTCAAATTGTATAATTTCTAAAGAACACCAGATGACCCTTAAGAAACTCGTATGACAGATTTATATGATTTTCAACTCAAGAAAGATTTTAAAGTCCCACAGTGTTACAAGAATTTATGACATCCCCTCGTTATATTGCACATTGACCGCCCGTCGTAAGGACCACCCTGCCGTGACGAAATTGCCTCCGCTTGTTTGTTCTCTTACAATCAAAATTACATCAAACATGCTTTTTGTTTTATAAACAAATTCGCGACCATTTCAGGTACATATAAGTTAAATGATAAATAATGAAAAATGGACACGGTAAAATGTGTATAGATAGTGCAAAATGGAAACGGAATAAAATAAAAGTGAAACTGGAAGCAGTGGAGACAATAAACCAATGGAATACAGCAAGAGGAGTATGGGAGGATAGACCTTGCAAAGAAAAAGGACATGAATAAGGACAATAAATTCAAAGTTACAGGTTGACCAAATTTACTTATCTGGAAACAAGGATAGCAGAAAAAAGAAAATAGTGAAAAGAACTACATGTAAAGTAGAAACTCTAAATCAAGAAGAAAACTTATAACAAACCACCAGGGAAGTGGAAATTCAATTAATGGTAGAATGATCGAAACAAAGAATTCTTGGTTCTTAATCAGTTTAACGGAAAAATAAGACAGGTTGAAGTATCAAATGATGGAAATAACTGAATTACTATTTTCAAGGTAACACTAAACCTAAATGAAAACAAACTCGCAATAATTCAATTTACATTACATGTCTTCTCAAAAGAAGTAGCCCAGCTTGAATTTAAAGAAAAGTTGATATAAATGTAATGTAATGTTATTCCGTATATCATACTGAATAATAGATAGGCATACACCAGCATTCAATCATGCCATTCTTTCCTTCGACAATCTTTCCCTTCAAGAAATTGAAACGAAACAAATCCTGTTCTAACCCACTAACACAAACTGAATCTTGGAAATAGTGGAGGTATAAACAAGTCTACACGAAACTAAGTATTTATCGTGTCGGTCAGGAACATTCGAACATTCCTAACATAATTTTTGAAGGAAGTAAGAATGTTGGCTAGTCATCTCGTACTTCACTAACACACGTTCTTTCCTTCGCGATTGCACTTTCCTGCGGGAATGAACGCTCGTGTATGCTTAGCTAATGTAATTAATACGAACATCAGTTTAGGTTGCGACATCTCGCGACTGATTTTTGATTTAAAATTGTGAGAAAATTGACAAATAGAAACTATGTTTGCTGTTAAATAGCACATAAATCGGTCAAATTGTGGCATGATTTGAAAATAATAAAATTTATAAATTTGAAGGAAGTCTGTTTTGATTGGAATGGGATCCTGGATGGAATCTATAGCTGTTTCATCCTTTTTGGGACCTCCACTCAGAAACGAATAGGTACACATATTTCTCAGCGTCATGGCCTTCTAAATCAAGAGCGAGTTCTAACTGGCCTGGGCGTTTTGAAAAATTTACATTGAATTTTTGTGCTCGAGAAAACGCCAAAAGTCGACACTTTGGCGCTGGTTACGGAGCACTGACGGCAATGAGTGAAGTGCACTGTCATTACTGTCAATCAAAGTGAGTTCACGCAAAATTAATTAGTATTGTAATTACCGTAATACAACATAATTTATGTGGTATAAACTTTATAGATTCATGCACAAATCATTTGATCTCGTCGGAGTGAAGTACGCTTGCGCAATAAAGAAAGACTGGCACCTTCGTGTTATGAATAATTACAACAAGTTACATAAAAGAGTTTCGACTTTTGATAATGTAAAACGTGTTAAAAAGGGCGTTGATAATTACGCACAATGAGAAAAGAAGCATGTTGTAACTTACCACAGAAATTCTGAGTATATGCAGGTGAGATTTTAATCTAAAACCGTAATAGTTTAATGCTAAATTAAGTTGTCGAAATTGGACATAAATACTCCACCTTATTCCAACGTAAATAATATCCAGTATGCTCAAATTTTTACAACAATAACATTAATTGTTCTTACACGAACTCATCCACCATTCACATGTGACAGAACTGTCAAGATTTTAGGTTAAGAAAGCGCCCTGTAAGCAGTGCTTGGCGGAGCATGCCTGAACTGCACTTTTGCGCAGGCCAGATAGAACTCGCTTTTCATTTAGAAGGCCATGCTCAGCGTAAATAGAAACAGCTGTCCAAAGGATGCTCGAGGAATCTTTTGTAATCAAAACCGACTTGCAACAAATTTCTAAGTGATGAATTCGAGTACAAATCCAAAGTAAAATACTTTCATAGTAATGGAAGATCTCAATGCTAAAGTTGATTCTGACAACTGTGAATTTGGAAGAATAATTTAGGGAAAATGGCATAGGAGAAAGAAATGAAAACGGGTTATGCGGATTTTTTTATTTTAAAACAAGAAACCTATTCATTAACAAGAACTGTCATATTACCAAAAAAGAAAGTGTTATTTTATATCGTCAGCACCTCCAATTAAATTAGTTTTGTTCAATTATTCGTTGCACCAAGTCTTCATCATCATTTTCTACATGAATGCCATAAATTTTCACTCTTGGTTTAATAGTTTTAGGTTTCTGTAACTGATACTTATCATTAAGTTTTCGTTCAATATTTTCTTTGACAGCTGAAGCAGATTCGAGACTATCACATTGGAGGACGATTCCACCTGCCTTTGTTTTTTACACTCATCTTAATACCTATCTTTAATTTTACGGGGTCTATATTTTTTTTAAGTCTTCCTTGATTTTTAAATTCGAATTAGTATCTCTAGGTTGAACTATTACAACTTTTTCTTTATTATCCATAACACTGCTGTATGTTCGCTTTCCGGTTCGGGCAGTCTGAGTGTTTTTTAGTTGATTATCAATTTTGTTGATTAATTGGTTGACTTTATCGTCGGCCACTGTAGATGATTTGATATTAATTAAATTTTTAATTAATTTATTTTGTTCGCTGATTAATTCATACATTTTCAGGATTACTTGCAACAGATCTTTTGTTTCGATATTTTCTTTATTTATTAAATTGTGTTGAATCATAAGTTTCTTCTTCATTTTCGTCCTCGATAATTTCGATTACTCCTTTCTTGCAGTTTTTACAGCGCCGTTCTTCTTTTCGTTTCTTATCCATTGTTCTATATGTAGATATTTTTAACGAACACTTGTGATGTAAACCGCGATTACATCCATGACAAATAACGTAACTGCTATTTTCTGGGAGCTCTTCACCGCATTTCCCGCACGTATCCTGAGGATCCATTTTAAAAAATAATTCCTCGTAAACATTACAGAAAAAGACGGAGTATTTTTAAAGTACCAGTTTCAATATTTTTCTCACGATTCGTGTTCACTATTTCTTGCCGTTTATGTTAAATTAAATTTTACGATTTTAAATATAAGTCTATGCGGAAAAAGTTGCTTGTTGTAGCTTCAAAATTATGCGTTACTTACTTTTAACTTGCGCCCATTTTGATAATAGCACTTTATAATTACACTTAGGTAAATACACACAGTTTTTCGATTTGAAATCACCGCAGTTTTGCCTGATTCATCTGGAACGAATTAAACCACAACAACCACTCGTGCTTAAAACACACTCATATGCTCTATCAGTGGCGGCTCGTCGGGGCCTTATTAAAGTTTATCAATGCAATTTAATCTTTAAAATAATTTAATAATTTAATAATTTTTCAAATGTTGCCCACCCTCTGCATATCTTGAAGAGCCGCCACTGTGCTCTATGTTAATGTGAATGGACACACGAAGTAATAGAAGAGTTGATATAGAATCAAATAAGTATATTGCAGTGGCAAAGGTAAACCTAAAGAAGATTAAAGCAAAATATAAAAGGAAAAACAGTTAAAGGTTCAACATTAAAAAATTGGATATCGTAAGTGTTAAAAAGAAGCATAAAGGCTTTACTTTGAAAAAACAGCCTAGCTATGGCCATATTTTAAAATATTTGTGTTTTTGTGAAATATATAATTTGAATTTTGACAAATTTGTGTAGTTTTTACAAGAGGGTGGAGCGCTAGTTAGAGGTTTGCAACAGACGCTAGTTTGTCTAGTCACAACCCTAAATTCGATATAATAAATCCGACTAGTAGATAAACAATCCAATTTGACGATTTCAAATGTGGATGATATTAGCATCTATCCGATTCCGATTCTGTATTCGCATGTAGCATTGGATTCACCAATTATTTTACATAATTCGAATTCTTACAACAGTGGTATGGATGTATATACTTACTACTGAAACCTTTGCTGTGTAAATTTTATTTATGCTACAAATACAAAAAGCTGTCCTCCATTCAAAAAAGACAAACCGCAATATTTTGCAATGGCAACTGTTTTATGCAACGAAACATATATTTTTCTGATTAAATACGTGAAAGGAAGAATAACCATAGAAGCCGAGGAAGAAGAGTAGAACCTTTGTTACGGTCGCCAAAATGATGTAATAGAGCTTCGATAAAGAAACCAAATTCAGCAGCAATAAATGTATTTTTATTTTCTCGGAAAATTGTATTGACAAAAAATTCTATAAATCAATAATTCATTTTTTTTTACAAAACTAACGCGATCAGAGTTCTTGTTCGCAACAACCTTATTGGTGAAAGAAATGGCTTTTGCAAGGTATCATATTCGCAAAACACCAACAATTATTCAGTAGGTACTATGGATTCATGGAAAGTACCGTAACACGGGGATATATTGAACACCGGGGGTTATATTGCACAAATTGCACATTTTTTATATTGTAACTAGGATAAGAGAACCAGCAAAGATGTACAGCCGCAAATCAGTCGAGCGTAACATAAACACAAGATGATAACATAAACATAAGAATGACTCATTTGCAATTAGGTAACGTATGACTCACCCGGGGTGCAGAAAATACACTTGCACATATCACAGCGATGATTCATTCGGGTGCCGTGCGCAAAATCTTATGACTCATCTACGGGCACAGATCTAACGCAGAGCCGTGCGCAAAATGTCAAGGCAACAATTGACGTAATAGCCGGGAAACAAAACCCCTATAAAAAGGCGACAAATCGAACGTTAGCCCATAATTAGAATAAATCTAGTCAGTGTCATCTAGTCTAATTGTCCGTAAGTGCCCCAAATGATATGTGAGTATTAGTTGTAATTTACTATTAATAAATGTTTTGTTATATTAAGCTATGTCCCTTATTTCATGTTACTCAAATTATTACCGTAACAATATTTCGCGCTATTATTTAAAGAAGGTTAAACTTTTAGGGTTTTGACTGGATAGGGTTAGCGACAGATGGTGCCTGCAAATGAGGAAAATGTCAGTTGATCCCGCCAAGCATCAGGTAATTTTTTAAAAAGTACCCAATGCACCTGTAATTTTTGAAACTTTATTAATGTACAAGTTGTTTCACACAACACAAAAAATCTGTGCATCCTACATACAGTGAGCCTCTAAAGTATGGAATAAAATTCGTAATTTCTTTATTTTTGACATTTCGAAAAAACGCTCGGACAGGTAAATTCTGTTTTTAAAGAGCACACATTTTCAAATGAAAATCAATTTTTGACAGTCATTTGTTTTCGAGTAATGACGTCATCGACATTTTTTTTTAAATAGCAACCCCCAATTTTTCTTCTTGATTCTGATAGCTCATTGAATTCTCTATCCAACCACATCAAAAATTTATTATTTTATGGGAAACATTTTGAGAAAAAAATTATTAAAAATGAAATGAAATAATAATAATACTTTAATTTTCGGTTAAATGACGAACCATGATTACTCGACTTGAAAAGACTTTGTTTAAATGTCAAGAATGACAAGTTTTCTTTTATTGTAGATATCATTTTGGTCTTGTTGAAAATGTGACACCTACCTCATTCATGATTCATTCATTTTCAATAAATTTTTTCTTAAATTTTTTCCCATAAAACGTAATAAATTTTTGATGTGGTTGAATAGAGAATTCAACGAGCTATCAGAATCGAGAAAAAATGTCGATGACGTCATTACTCGAAAACAAATGACTGTCAAAAATTGATTTTCACTTGAAAATGTGTGCTTTTTAAAAACAAAATTTACCTGTCCGAGCGTTTTTTCGAAATGTCAAAAATAAAGAAATTACGAATTTTATTCCATACTTTAGAGGCTCACTGTATGTGGTTGTTCGAGATTAATATTACTTCATAACCTCAACTAACATTTTAGCATTGTTTTGACTGATTTTGACTTTCGTGTCACGAGAAAAATCGAAAAATTTCAAAAATGTCATTTTGCAGGGTTGTATTGAACATGCCTCCTAAGCACAAACATGTGCTGAAACCAATTTCCGGTGCAAAGAAAAAATGGAAGAAGCGTTAGGGGATGTTGCGGATGGTCATCTTAGTTTTAGACAGGCAGCAGCCAAACATGAAATTCCATGTTAATAAGTACCATATTAATAGTTCCATTTTAATAGGTACTTTTCTGGTGTCTTTTTTTGCTTACACGTATTCAATAAAGGTTAGAGGATATGCCTATATTGAAACTTTTACGAACTCACACCATTTACTAGGAATTTTGATGGTGTTTGATATATCCCCAGAGTCCGGGTTATATTAAACAACAGATTTTAATTTTTCTTGTAGATATTTTCCTACTTTTTCAAAAATTGATATTAGAAACAGGTTACAAAAACAAACTTGCACCTATTTTGAAAATTTCGTTTAATTAGACCAAAAAACAACATAATTATGAACAAAAATTTCTAAAAACTGTTTACTATATCCCCATGTTACGGTACTTATAGTCCCAAGTTTTTTTTGGTTCAAAAAAATTTAAAAATCGCTATTATTCGTACTAAGGTCTCAAACTCACAATTAGTGATTATTTTTCAAACTTCTCAAAAGGATTTTTTGAAGAAATCCAACAGGTAAATATACCAAATATATTATTTTAGAAAGTTATGTAAAAAAATAAATCTTATTAATTAAACCTTAAATTGAAATATGTCAAACAAATTTGTAAACATATTGCACAAGTGACATCTTTAAAAAGCGTTTTAAATAAGTATCTACTTTCACTGTACATACATTGACGTCCAACTGAATAGAATTTTTACAAATTTATTTTTTTTACATTGTATTATTTTCTTTAATTATTTCCTTTCGTGAGTGAGTGTTTTTTTAAACCACCCTCATATACAAGGTGTAGCAAAAGGCTTCAATTTTAAAAAAATGTATAAAGAAACCAACTTCCTAAACTGTACAAAAATCTTTACTAAATTAATATACACATGTAACAAGAAATTACAATACACAGTCTAAATTAGCTCCTTTTATCAGAAATAGCTTAAGTTAAATGGTTGCTAATTACTGTTCACAATAGTTCATGAAATGTAATTAAAATTAACACTGCCAAATTGCAATAATTTTTCTCCTTTGAAATATTTTATTTTGCAGAAATGTAGACAACTGAACTTTCAGCAACAATTTACGCTCAGTGAAGTTTCGCTGAGCTTAGTGTTTACTCAAGCACCCATTCATTCATAGAAAACTACAAGTTTCTTGACTTTTGAGACAAAATTGTTTGTTTGGCCATCGAATTCACCGAGTATGTGTTTGTTGCACATTCTGTATTTTGGAGCTTATTTCCAATGTTCCAAATTTTGGAGCATATTTCCATGTTCCAAACAAATTAAAAGACAAACTCGAAATGCTTTGAAAGGAAATAGAGGAAGAAACAAAAATATGATTTCTTTGTTGTTATAATATTTTTAATTATTTTTTAAGCGACCACAATTCCTAAGTATAATAATATTCGCTTTTCAAATAAACAGCAAATAGTAAAAAAACAAATTTAAAAAAAAAACAGTACTAATCTCTTAAGTGCAATTTTATTATGGAAAAAAAATATATTTAACAAGAAAAATTACGCACTGAAACTTTTTAGGAGACAAAAGTATACTTACGGGTCCTTTAAAAATATATCCCATTTCGTCAGCCAACATTTTAGCGACACCATATCCTCCAACAATCCTAACGACGACCTCATCCTCATGCACATCTCGTGATGAAAACACTTGAACCAATTGCAGCCAGATGCACAAGAGAATCACAGAAGTGCGCTTGAAATTCATATCGAACTTCCTTCGAAGCCGCCACCGATTGAAAACCGTTCGAACAATTAGAGAGATTTTGTTTAAATCAAACGAACCCCCACCATTGGCGAAGAGGAACGCAACGAAGAACGAATAAAAACAAATCGCTTTATCTGGGAGATCAAGCGCGGATCAACAAGATAAAAACTCGCACTTTCGTCGGTGAAATTAGTTTTTCGGGCGATGTGTGCGTCTACTTTTGTGTAAACGGTGTAAAGATAAAATATATTTTTTAATATCAATCATACCTACTTCCCCTCGCAGTTTTTTTTGCATGCTGATTCAAAAAAGTTTATTCTCATTAATAATTTGGAAGTAATTTGTATGTATATGATCAAAGAGTGAACTTTCAATTTTAATTATTTATTTTCAGGCACTTCAAAAGAGCAATCGAGTTTCCAGTAAAATATTCAAATATTCTAAAGCACAAAACGTCTTGATATTCGACTACCGTGATTGGTTACTTTCGACCATCGTTTGAGCGAAATCCGAAATATGTATGCAGGTGCACGAAAGCGAGATAAAAATATGTTTCAGTTTTTCGATTTATAAAATGGGCTTTTGTAAAATATGATTTAAAACAAACTTTCGTGGTGGTAAATATATTCGTATTCAACGAATATTTCAATAAAATATATTTTATTAAATTGCTTTGTGATTAATTTCAATATTAATTTTGTTACAATTAACTTTGTGGGAATGCAGGGTACATAAATAAATAAGTGCTAACAAATATCTAAGGTTTCTCTAACCCATGCTTATTGTGATTTCAGACATTTCAGGTATCACAGACGAAGATTAAACTGCACCATTATAATCTCGAGAACGATGAATGATTCAACACATCTTTCTTAGTTAATAATTTTTAGGCCCTCGTGTTCGAAACACTTGTAACAGTATGTTACCTACTTCCGTACCGGTACCTGAATGTTACTCATGTACCGCGTGATTTTTTAAATTTTTTATCAACTCTTGCCATGGAATTTGAATGGCACGTCGTAGCTTTACTGTGAAGCAGCATAAAAGAGTGCAGTGACGTACTTTTCACTTAAACTAAGACATGCCGTCTAGATCTCATGCCAGATCTCAGTATTTTGCTTATACCATACATTTACGTAGCATATACAGTTACGCCGCAAACTGGTTCTAGCACACGGCTCTTAATGGGTCTAGGACAATTCGCCGTCGCCGATTCGCCGTAGGTACAATTCACCGTAGGTACAATTCGCCGTCGGTAAATTCGCCGTCGGTAAATTCGCCGGTGGTAAATTCGCCGTCGCCGATTCGCCGTCGATAAATTCGCCAGTGGTTAATTCACCGTCGGTTTTAAAATAAATAAATCATTTGTCATTAATGATGCATGTATATATTATTTATATTTCATAATTAATTAAAAGAAGATACAATTTTCTAAATACGGTGTTGAAAGATGAAACTTCGTTAAATTTTTAGGCCAGTCAGAATGAACGAAGTAATTTAGAAACAAAGAAGTAAGATAGAGAGGAATGAAAACAAACTGCGATCGATTTCAAAAAGGAAAGCGAATGACAAGGAATAAAGGAACGTAAAGCAAAAATAAAAACAGACAATTTCGTAATAAAAACTAATAATACAATAAAAAAAAAACTTCATTTAAGAACGAAATAACTTTTGAGAGACAAAATATCTCTGTAGTATCTACTAGTGTAATAACCGGTCGTTCGATTATCCATTATGTATAATTCGATTATTAAGTTTCGTAATTCCAATTAAATATAATCGGTAATTCCAGAAATGTGGTAGAAATTAGGTTCGAGTTTCGGTTGTACAGAGAATTCAGAAACATTTAAAGAAAAATTAAATTAATTAAATAAAATTTGCAAAAATGTCAGCTTCGATATATGCGTCCCAAAATATTTGGAGAACATGTTCCGGGGGATTTTGAGAGAGAAAACTAACCCTATGTTCATAAGGCAATTTTTGTTATACAATGAGAGCAACAATGATTGACACGTGTGAAGTTGCAGTTGTTCCAACCTTATATCGAAAATGTGTTCCACTTATCAATATTGTACCAATATTTACTTCCATGCATGTCAAACGCTGTCAAACGTAAGTGTCATTGACCTTTCAGTAGCGCACATACGTACATACAAGTTCTCCCTGGTTTTAGTCATTTTGTGTTTTCTTTTGTAATAACAAAGTCTTTCTTAAGGCTCTGTTTTAGTTGTCTAACTAATCTGGTACGTAAAACTGTTATAAACAAAGTAGAAAAAAATCTTATATGTGCTTTATTTTTAGTTTAAAATGTTTACTGAAGAACATAATAAGTTTATCTTAGAAGCGTATTTTCGGTCTGGTGAAAGGGATCAGGATGGTAATTGGCAGTATTCATTCATGTCTTGCTTTTATCAGTTTCAAGAAGCTTATCATGATGAAGATATTACACAAGATACGTTCCGTCAACATGCTCACCGTATTGTAGATCGGTTCCGTGAGACAAGCAGTGTATGTAAAGGAAAATCCTCTGGTAGACCTAAAGTACTAACAGAAGAAGTTGTAGAAGACATCAGGCAAAGAATGTTAGCCAGTCCTAAAAAACCCATACGAAAACTGTCCCTTCAAACAGGTATTTCAAATTTTTGAGTTTTGTTGTCATGCATACTCTAATGCATTATTTCAGGTGTATCTTATGGCTCTTGTCGCACTGCTTTGAAGAAAGACTTACATATGAAGCCATATAAAGTAAGCGTTGTACAAGAACTTTTGCCTCCAGATTTTCAGAAGAGAGTGAATTATTGCAACTGGTTCAACAGACATTTAAATGATGACAATATTCTTGATTTAACGTTCTTTAGTGACGAGGCATGGTTCCATTTGGATGGTTACATTAATTCTCAGAATTATCGTGTATGGGCAACAGAAAATCCACATGAACTTCACGAAAGAGGTCTGCATCCTGTTAAAGTTGGTGTGTGGGTTGCAATGTCACGAAGAAGAATTATTGGTCCCATCTTCTTTTACAATAATATAAATGCCCAAAATTATCAGCAGCAACTATTACGTCCTTTTATTTTATTTTATTTTACGTATATATTTTTTATTACTTGATTGATTTTATTATGTTGTAATTCCTTAAACAGTGTGTTTAATACATAGTTTTTTTGAGTATATTATTTTAAGAAATAGAATTGAAAGCACGAAAAAAGCATGTACAGAATATTTTATGAAATAAATTTGGAACTTTGATTTAATTTAAATGCAATAAGGAATCCATAGACATTTTCAATTAATAACAATATTAATTTTAATTTAATTCCACTTTGTTCATTGAATTTGGTCATTTTGACAAATCACAAGTCAAAAGATGACGTAAAAATTTTTAAGAACGCCACTGAATGTAGTTATGGTTAATGTAAATACATAGTATGCGGCAAATACCCTATTGGTATGGAACGGCACACGTCAGCCATTTTTGCTCTCCCTGTACAACAGTGGCAATAGTTGTTAGGCAACGTGTAACCTTCTGGCCATTTAGTTGGCCCGAGTTTCCTTTGCAGATCCGGATACTGTCTTGCAGGTAATACATCTGGCACACCAATTCTCTACATCGTCCTACATTTAACCCAATAAAACCTTTCTCGGACTTTTGCCAAATCTTGCTGATGCCCAAGTGCCCACCAGACGTACCGCCATGTATTTCTTCCAAAACAATTCTGACTTTTGAAAGGACTAACTATTCTTTAATTTCACTGCTTTCAGGTAATTCCCATTCTCTTTTAAGTACTCCATTGTCTAATTTTAAAGAATCCCATTGTGCCCAATGGCTTTTGAAAATTGGGCTTTTGTCTGATATTTCAGTCCGAGTTGTCCTTTTTCTTTCCACGTGATTATATCTCCTACGTTTTTCTCTTAGCGATGTTCTTGCCTGATAATCTCTGGATGCCATTGTTTGCTTGTTACACGTGTTTTTTTGATGGGAATTATTCCTTCTTTATCTACTAAGTGCCGACAATCACGACACGGTCTGGAGAGTGTACCTGCATTGTTATGGACACGACCTGGACGATGTTCGATTGTAAAACCCGAATGATATTTCCTATTTGCTTACGCAATCCTCCGATCCTCCTATAGTCTTTCTATCCATCTGGTAAACTGGTCTTCTATATTTTTGAATTGGAGCAACCACCTCAATGCTGCATAATCTAATCGAAGATGAAACTGTCGACCATAAAGATACTTGTGAAAAAGTTATATTGTTTTCATCACGACAAAGAGCTCCTTCCTGATCACACAATAGTTTTTTCAGCTTCGGATAAAACTTTACTGAAGTAATCGGTAACACGTTCTTCTCTGTCCTGCACTTATGATAGCACGTCCCAATTCCGTGATTGCTAGCATCAGTGTCAACAATGAACTGGCCCTCTAGTTGTAGTTAGGATAATATTGGTGCAGATATTAGAAGATCCTTCAGGATATCAAAAGCTTCTTGACAGTCTTCACTCCAGAAAAATTTATTTTTTCCCTTCGGTCAGCGCATACAAGAGTTTCGCTGTCTTTGCAAAGTATTTCACAAATCGTCTGTAATATGTTCATAGTCCCAAGGAACTGCGCAATTCATTTCATTCAATTCCTTTTTCGGAGAAGCCCAGTTCTTAATGGTTGATATTTTGTCTGGATCTGTTGCCACTTTTCATGTGTAAGATAGAAAACCATTTTGTACCAGATCAGGAAGGTATCTATTATATCGTCCATTGGGAGCAAGGATAACGGTCCTTTTTCTTGACATCATTTAAACGCGTGCTGTCATCCTTCTTAGTCACCAGTATAACAGGAGATTGACTTTGCGATGGTTCTATAACACCTTGGTCCTGCATCTTCTTGATTAAATTGTCGGCTTCTTCTCCTGTTGCCAACGACAGTCGCTGTGCGGGTTGTCGAATTGGATTAGAGTCGCCAGTGTTTATTCTGTGCTGTACAATGTCTGTTCGGATTAAGTCATCATCGGTATAAGCAAAGATTCCTTCGAATTTTCGAAACAGCTCTCGTATATCTCCTGTTTCTTTGGGTTTCAACAATGTTGATGTACGGCCAGCAATTTCTCTAGTAGTGGTGGTAGAGTGTTAGGCTGATGCCGAGCGGATGCATCGTTTACTTGAATATGATTTACAGAAACAGTTGCTTCACATTTGCCTGTTACAGTTCCGCTGGGTTTAGTAACTGGGTAGCTGTTGACATTTGCAAGAAGGATAGGAACTGTTTCTTGAATCTCCACCAGAATTCCAGTTAGTAAAATTCCCTTCTTGACGCAGTTGATTTCAATTGACTAGATGATCCCAGCAGGATGCCAAGGTTGCCTTTCATTTTTGCCAAGATTATCTTGTTAGTCAAGGTAGGAATGTTTACACTTTCTTTCAGTTTTATTGTTTGTAGGATAGGTAGATTCCCAGGCATATCGAGAGGTATCTCTTCTGATTCAGTGAGTAGAACTTTATCTTTTGGATTTACAACTAAAGGCTTGTGCACTACGCGAACGTAAACGTCAACGTGAACGTGACCGTGAACGTGAAAAAAAGATAAAGAATCCTATTTCACATGTTATCGTTCACAATAACGCGAACGTGAACATGAATTCGCAAACGCGAATGTAAAATGTAGTCAACTTTGACGTTGGCGTTCCCATACAACTCTGGCGCATGCTTAAGCCGTTTTTCTTCATAAAGTCGACTCCAAGTATGAAATCATCTACAATATCAGCCACTAAAACCCTGTGACTAAATTTCATACTTCCAATCTTCATATAAACTTTGGCTTCACCACAAACAGGGGTAACCTCTCCAGTAGCTGTTTGGAGGTGAAATCTCTTATCTGTATATGTCAGTTTCCATTTTGGTAAAAGATCTGTCCTAATAATGGACATATTTACTCCAGTATCGATTGTGAATTGGAAGGATCTTTTGCCAATTTGTCCATCTGCCATCAAACTATTTTTATTATTTCCTATCCTGAAAGTAGAGACAATCCTAGGGCTATCCGTAGAATCAATCAGCATGCGCCCCTCGAATTCCAGAGCAAGGGCTAGTCCATCCATGCACTTGGAAAAGTAACCCAACCGCAACACGTGCTGCATCTCTTGGTAAAGTATTTTTCATAAGAGAAGAGCTCTGCGTCATAAATAAAACGCGTCCGGCATTGCATAATCAGACATAAAATCCTTCTTTCTTAGTCACCGTTCACAAAGAAATAATACTGAAATATTTGTCGGTAACTTCGGCTATTAATGACGCAGAGCTCTCCTCTTATGAAAAATACTTTAATACCGTCGATGAATGCTTGTACGGCCAGCCGGTGGAAAACAGGTTCAAGTCTCCGTATACCATTCAGACGAGTTCAAATTCCTGTAATGACTCATCATTCTTCTGGATACGAGTTTTCAGTTGGATAATATGGAGATGCTTCATGTGTGCATCACCAAATCGCATATCCAAGTGTTCTACCAGTTGATCAAAATTATTCTGAATTTCTTCGGGAATGGATTGTAATGCACTTAGTACTGGGCCCCGTAGGTAAAGCCAACACCAGTGCTGCAGCTTTATCACAGTCATTCCAGCCATTCACGCAGCTGCAATTTTAAACTGTCTGATAAAAGTAGACCATGGTAAAGTCACCTTCAAATTTTGGTGAGTTCAATTTTTGGCTTGACGACGCAGATGATAGTGTAATAGAACGACCAAGTGCTCGACCAAGTCCCACTTTATGCAGTTGTTTGGTTAAGTCTTTAAACTTATCCTGGAACTGAATTTTTATTTCTCCAATTTTGAAATTTCTGATATTTCGTTTATTACCATGACTACACTGAAGCGATAAAAGTACATTTTAATAATGGCTTATGTATCAACTACATCTGTACCAAAAATCTTTTTCTTAGAGTTAAAAATAAATAAAATATGATTAAATGATATAGTAACTAAAAATGGCACTTTTTAGACAAAATGTTATATATTTCAAGAACGGTTAGGTTTAGGTATAGATATTGGTATACAAGAAACGCGTAGAATTTTGTGGGAAATCCAAATATCGTTTCATATATAGGTGTGCCATTTCAAATAAAAAAGCTGTGACCGGCACCATTGTTTTGATTCACTCTGTATAGATGAAAATAATTTTATATTGTAGAACTCTAAAACTAAAAGCAAAACTGCCTTAAAAACTTTTTTCTATCTTTAGTATTTATCGAGATCCGAGTCCGAGAACACACTGTTGGGACACGCTATACTGGGTGTATCAGAAATGCGTGTGTTAATTTCAACACGGAGTTCAGTTAGCTAAATTAAATATTTCTTCTATCTGACTTTTCTATTTAAAGCTTTCTAAATTGATTTAAAATTTGAAACATATTACAAAAATATATTATTAAAATCTATACCCGCCTATGGTTAACCGAAAAATTTCTGTTGTGATAGAAACGAAACATTGCCGAAAAGGTCACATTGGTATAAAAAAGCCAATTCAGTTCAGTTCAATCACCAAACGACTCGTTTGCTCAAAAATGGGGGTAAAAAAATTATGAAAAAAATTGACGATTATTTCAAAATTCCATAAATAAAATTGTTCTACTTGGCGAGTTCTTCTATGGCTTAAAATTAACACACATATTTCTGATAAACCCAGTATATAACTCGATAAAAATCTGTTTTTCCATTTTATATACAATCTCATAAGTAAGAATGTTCATTTTTCCATTCGCTCCTTCATTTCTTGCTTTTGTTCGTTTATATTTTCATCCACTTTTTCATTTTCTGATCTACTTTATCCATTCTTTCATTTCTTTCAATAGTGCTGTGGTATCTTCAATTTCGAATTCAAATGTTTCCGGGTATTTTTCTTCATCTATAGGTATCAACAACTAGTGCCCAACTCTTCATTTAATCAAGTCTCATAGTAGGGATTGACTTTGAAGCACCCTATACATTTTGTAAATAAAATGTATAAATATTTGCTGACACACTACCGATCTAATTTAAATATAATCGAATGGAATAACGAGACAGAACTAAAAATGTCATGGAACAAATACATTTGTTTACGATTCTGCAATAATTACGGGTCACAGAGTTCAAGTCGAGAGTTTTTCGTCCTATCTCAGACAACTCGTTTACAGATAAGCGACACACAATGACGAGCGCGTTACTTCGTAGAGCAATTTCGGTGCAGTTATTCACGACTTGTAGGGCATACCTTGTAACCAGAACTATGTCCACCGAATATTTAATCAATGATCCCAAGTATTCGTTCTTGAAAGATCTGGGTCTCGAAGCCACTAATTACGGCGTGTATGACGGCGTTTGGAAAGGATCTGGCAAAGTATGTATTTTAGCTTAATATAATTTTTCTTAAGGTAAAGTTCAATAGAATTTCTCAAAATTGAATATAAAGAGCCTGACCAAAAAACAGACAACTAAAACACAAAAAAGAAAGTTACTAAGAACTCTTAATATTTACAGATTGTACAGTCAATTTGTCCAAGCAATGGAAAAATAATTGCTGAAGTACGTCAAGGTTCGACTGAAGATTATGAGTCTTGCGTTAATGCTGCAGAGAAGGCTTGGGATGTATGGGCAGATTTACCGGCACCTCAAAGGGGAGAAATCGTTCGGCAGATCGGGGATGCCCTAAGGAGCAAGCTTATACCACTGGGAAAATTGGTGTCAGTTGAAATGGGTTCGTATGCGTGTTTGTTTTGGAAAACACGAGGACCAGTTGATAAGTCATACGGACGTTTTATCAGCCGTTCCTCGTATTTTACCGTAATGGAATACGGAATTAATACTTTCATCGTGTATACATACACTGTTAAGTTACTATCAAAGATAAAACCCGCTCAATTGTGGTAAATAGATGACGTCACGCAGTTATTGCCTACCAATATTCATTGGCTGGCCATGTATTTTGCGGATTGCCAATCGGATTGCTGTCAATCTGTTTGTGTAGGATTTTATGTTTGAAAAGCAACGCTGCATAGGCGGCGAGGCCGACCAATCTTATGCTTTTAAACGAGCATAAGTTATTCAACACAACTCTTGTTTACGAGCAAACAAATACCTTTGGAAAAAAGAAAAGAAAATTATTTTCAAATCCATAATATCCATATGATTGTAAAAGCATTCGCAGCGATCCCGCACGGAGACAAAAAACTTTGTTAAATATAGCTGTTTTAAACGTCTGTGCTATGCGTACAATTTTCGATCAAATCGCGTACTCGAAGGTCACAGATTACGAGAAAATGTATGAAAAATTCTGTGGAATAATTTGTAATTAATTAATTATAAATTTTCCCAAAAAGTAGGTACAATTACGCTCACATAAATCTAGTACTTAAAACTATCAAAAAATCATAATCATGTCAAACTTAATTGTTTTGTAATACCGGTTTCTATAACGTAAAATATAGAAAGGCCTTAAATATTGTTTTATAGTTTATAACAGGGCGCTCGGTGCATCCGATTCAGCGGGGTACGCGACATACTTGCTAAGCGCTATCTCTGTTTATTACACACGAAGAGAGAAACAGTATGCTTCGGCCTTGTGACCCTTATCCTGTGCCCACTCTAATCGTATACACCGGCCGCCACTGGTTTATAATGTTAGACATTTGTCTACCTTTTTACAAAAATAAAGAAACATATTGTACTAGTTTTTTATGAGCGTAATTGTACGATTAGATGAAAACGCCAAATTCACAGCGTACGTATACAGGGTGTCAGGTACTCGACTGAAATAATTTCACACGGTGGTAGCTTGTATCAAAACAATCAAAAAATGTTAGAAATTCGAAGTCCTAATTCTAACCGTTTTCGAGTTATGAAGAAAAACAGCAACTTGGCAGCAACCCCAGTATTACGCAATTCCACTTACTTTGCCTAATATTTATAAGTAGGAAGTCAGATGTCTTGTCGATGTTACATGATCGAGGCAATAGGTCAGTGTTTCAACAACGCAACAAGAATTTAATATTTTAAGTAATTATCATAAAATGACAAATCGATCTAATTTGTTGAAGTAGACAATTGTTTCAGCAAGACTTTAACTTTATTTTCTTTTATAATTTTAATTTCAAGATTAAATTGAACAATTTCACCACTTCATTGAATAATTATTAATAAACACTTTACCTTTTCTGTTCGCTTATCAATACAGAATGAATAGTAGTTGCAAAGGAATACACAATTAGCAAAACAATATTAGGTTTGTTCGCGGTAAGGATTCAGAACTGATTCGGGACTATTCGCATGCGCAGTTGAAATAATGACGTTCGCGGATCACAAAATTCCGAACTTGTAGTTACAATTCTGTGTTCGCGGGTTAGCCAGATTCGGTTCGAGATCGATTCTTAACTAGTTCTACTGGTTCTAGGGATTCAACAAGAACCGTAAGTTCGAGACATGCGCAATTTTATGTATAGCGACAATGGGCATGCTGCGGCTATATCATGGCTATATTCACAGCTTGCGGGGCTATATTCACGATTGTTTTTGTGTTTTTGTTCTGGGTTTCTCTTGTAGTTTCTTTGTGATAGTTTAATTTAGGTTTTAATTTGATATTGATTAGAATTGTAATTGGTAAGTAAATTAAAAAATGTTTTTACTTTTCACTTAATAAAAAATATATTTTTAGTGAGTTCGGCCTTAATGTCAGATCATTTATCGTCATTTATAGAGTTGACAATTCAGAGTTTACGTTCTTGGTTCCGAAATCGTTCGCAGTAAATAAACATCCTGAACCGGTTCATAATCGAGCATGCGCTCTACGACAATTCTGAATTAGTTCCGTACTCGTTCTGAATCGGTTCGGAATGTGTTCCGCGAACAAAGCTATTAACAACTCGTGTGAGCGCAACCACAAGTACAGTATGAGCATAAATGTTTGAGGACAAGTTGAATTTCCCGCCTTTCAATATTTTTCTTAAGTTGGTCAAATGCATAGGTTACAAAAAAATAGGCAAGTAATTTGTTTATTTTAAATACAAGAAGCGGCAATAACTACTGACAGGTACATTAGGTAAACGCGCCCCATTTTGTCTTATGAATTCTTGGAGCCGGCTGCAAAATTTACACAGGCGACACTGAACAAAAATTAATTTCTCAGGACGGCCACACACAAAAAGTAAAAATTACTAGATAGAGACGCGGGAAATTCAACTTGTCCTCGATCATTTATGCTCATACTGTATGTATGAACTCGTCAAGTCGACCAATAATTGTGATCCCTTTGACTTGTGCCATTTTTACCGACAGACGGTGGGTAATTGACCAGTACTCACCAGTGACCAATAATTGTACAAGTAAACCACTCACACGGCATGGCAAGTATGCGCCATTAACAAATATTGGCCAAGTACACCAGTCGTCTGAGTCCGGCTTTATGTTAGGTCATATTGACCTTGACAAGCTGCAAGCGTGGCAATTTACAGTAATAGAAGCACCAAAAGTCGTCGGGCTCTTGTGTTAGATGCTTATATTTTCGTTTATTTGAAATTCTAATTCCACAGAAAATTAATTTTCGCGAAACTGACGTAAAAAGTTAATAAATAACATTGTAAATCGTTCATTCCCAATGCAAACATTATGTACTTTGGATGCACGCATTTTCATTTTTTTAGACGCATTTTAATGTGAGTTTTTGAAATTCTTTCGGAAACGGTTACATTTAGAACACCATATCATATAACATTTTTAATTGTTTTGATCCAAGCTACCACCCTGTGAAGTTATTGCACTCAAGTCCCTGACACCCTGTATAGTCGTCCCAGTTTTGTATCGGTTTTATGGTTTGACTATTAAAAAAAGCGACAGAGATCATAAAACCGATATAAAAATGGGGCGACTATAACATAAACGTTTTTAAACATTTCAAGTAGCAACATCTTTTGATCGCTTTTTGACCTGACATTGCAGTAGGATTGACAAATTGAAGCTAGTTCGCCACATAATAAGTCATCCCATGCAAGGCGGCCATGCCTGCTGACGAAGGCCCAACTAGGCCTGAAACAGCTGTACAGAGCCTGCTCGGGGAATCCGCTGTAATCGAAACCGATTTGCACAAAACTTTTTTAATAAACGTTTTTATTTATTACATTTACTCAGAGAAGCTTAAAACTTGACCTTGTATAATAGTCGTGTTAAGCTGCGTACATACAGCATCCTTCGGGATGTGGGGCATCGCTATCGGCTCGATCCGAGTTCTATCGGTGCTCAGTGTGAACCTAATATTTTATTATCCATATTTGTTTACTGACGACTTCGAGCAACTGGTTCAACGGCGAAAACTTTTCTCATGCAGATTTTTACGAGGAAATTCGCATTCTTGCTCAAATCTGTACACAGCTTTAACCAGCTGACGAAATAGTGCGCTAAAAACATAGGATAGGGAGTTGCAAACGCGTCTTGAATTTGTTAATCTTTTAAAGGCCGCTTTACAGTTCGGAATTCTTTATTGCCGGCAATGAAAATTGCAGCGATTTGTATTGCACGCATGCGCGGTATTTGCATTTTGTATAAAAATACAACACTGCGCATGCGTGCAATACAAATCGCTGCAATTTTCATTGTCGGCAATAAATAATTGCGAACTGTAAAGCGGCGTTAATAGATTTGTGTTAATAATTCGTCACACACAAAACGAAATTAAAATAATTAACAATCGAAATAGACTACAAATGTGTTTACTGATTGTAATGTTTTAAATTCTGAAATAATTACTGTGTACACGGTTTTGTTTCTGTTTGGTGTAAATACGTCTTTCCGTATCCTTGCCACGAGGGTAACGCGTGATCGCTCCGTTGGTTGAGTGGCCCAAGTTATAGAAATAAACTTTATTTATAATTTAAATTAAAATTAAATAAAAATACTAGGAATTCTTCACAGGCAAATTTGAATGGTTTTTCGTTTTGGTGATTTATTTGTTTACCTGTCAAAGTGGGGCCCGTTGTTATCCTTTGTATGGAATAATCTACTTCAGGTGATTTGCATGCATTTATCAAGTAAATATTTTGGAGTTCGTATTTCACGGCGCGGCGTCGGGCGTTGACCTATAAACGGAATTGACCTAAAATTCCGCTGAGAGTTCAAGTTCACAATGCCACGCCGCCGTACCTATCATAAAACTATAAAACACTTTTATGTGGGTATTTATTTCGTTCATCTGCTCCTCTACTTTTTAACCAATTTTTGATTAATTATTTCTCGAGAACTAAAGTACATAGAATTTTTTTAACATTTTTTCCATACTCTTGGACATCGCTTCTTATCGTGGTTTTTCTTGGGCGGAACAATTGTCATTTACCCTGTATGTTGACGGTTTCAATTTTAAGTGGTATACTCGTGATCAATCAATCATCGCTCTGTCGTGCTCGGCCCCTACTTATAACACACGGAAAAAAGTGAAACCGAGTTATTCAAGAAAAAGAAAACAATTAAATTATTTTTTATTTACAATAAAATGAATTGTAATAGTAACACACCTAATTTTTGAAAGATATGTTAAATGGGTGTCCTTCAAAGCATATATTAGCATTGTGCAGATGGAAGTTGAAAGCTCTCTAGCATGTCTTTGTTGATTAATGTTGGTTTCTATATTTATAACGGTATGATAGAACACCGATCTATTTCTTCCGAATGAGTTAAATTAGATTGTCCATCGAATTATATAAAATTGCCGAGTTTTGTGACTCCACCTTAATAAATAAACAAAATATTCAAGATTTTCGAAGTTGAGAATTTTCAGTTTTTTGAAGATATTTCAGAAACGAATGAAGATAGAAGAGATTTATTTGCACATTTTTATAGACCCCAAAATAGTGCAACTTTTTTGTAATTTAACCGTCTTTGTATCTCTTATAGTTTACGAGATCCCCATGGTGAGCCTTTAATTAGTTGTAACACTGTATACAGGCTGTACCATTAAAAAAAACACAAGTTTAAATTTTTCTCTACTCTTTGCGATGCTCTTTTGTTTATTGTAAAAGCTCTAAAAGATGAAACATATAAAACCCAACAACTTTTGCGTTTATTTTTTTTTTCTCTAGCTCCTAAAATAAAATCTCTGGATAGGGTGCAAACTGTTAAAAAAAAAACTATACAGCTTTTGTAAGTGCAAATTGCATATTTCATTGTTTCTATGAAATGAAGGCTTAATATGATGTACAGGGTCATTCGGAATAAGTATTCCATTAGAAGACTGCAAAAGTTACTTATAACAAAGCGCTAAAAATTTGCAGATGTAAGATACTGAAGGTAAACTATTTAAAGTTAACTTATCGGAAGTTCATGTTAACTTCCCTATTTTGAAAGAAACAAGAATTCAAGAACGCAATAATAAGCAGGTGTTCCATTTAAAATAAGAGAGTATGGCCTTCTGTTACATTATCTAAACAGTTTATCTTTTACATTTTCAAATTTTCAGCACTCCGTTGTACACAGTTTCCACAATCTTCTAATAGGCCACTCTCCGTGAAAAATCCTGGACGAGTATATCGCGCTTTGACAATAATACAAAGAAATATAAAATTAATTCACGTGTAAAGCAAGAGACTTGTAAGGGTTCGATTTAATTGTTTAATTAATTTTATTTTTGACAATTGTAAAATTTTTTTTAAAAAAACGAGAAAGAATGCCGTAGTTTTTCCCTTATTAAGTTATAATTCAAGGATCTGCTAATAGAATTATTACTGAAAAAAATTACTTTATTTGAGTATACATAATAAGTTTTTAATTTGCATAGGTAAAATCTTACCAGAAGGCATTGGTGAAGTACAGGAATATGTAGACATTTGCGACTATGCAGTCGGTCTGTCTCGTTCTTTTTCCGGGGCAATTTTTCCATCAGAACGACCAGGCCACGTCTTAATAGAACAATGGAATCCTTTGGGTGTCGTCGGAGTCATATCCGCCTTCAACTTCCCCATTGCTGTATACGGATGGAACAGTGCCATCGCAATGGTAAGTTAACCAGCTTGGAAAGTATACAAACTTGTGAGAATTGCACAGGTGTGCGGTGATACACTACTATGGAAAGGAGCAGAAACAACGCCTTTGGTGTCGGTAGCAACCACGAAGATTGTAGCCGAAGTACTTCAGAAGAATAAACTTCCTGGAGCTATTGCATCACTTTGCTCTGGAGGGCGTGACATAGGAAAATTGATGGCATCAGATAAACGTATCAAATTACTATCGTTTACTGGGAGTACGAAAATTGGAAATGAAGTAAGTTCTGTATTGATAAATAATTATATTTATGGAATTTTTTTATTTATGGGATTTAGGTTGGTGTTGAAGTTCAAAAACGCTTTGGTAAACATTTGCTGGAGCTTGGAGGTAATAATGCTCTTATAGTTGCCGACGATGCAGATCTGAATATGGTAGCACAAGCTACCGTTTTTGCTTGTGTTGGAACTGCTGGCCAAAGATGTACAACAACAAGGAGGCTCATATTAGATAAATCAGTAAGGAATTAAATTTCTTTCCGGAAACATTACCAACATGTTTCATATTTGTAAAGATAACTAAGGATTTTACTAATTTTTAATATTTTCCTTTATATTGCACAAAATTCTTGTCATATAAAAAGCAAATCAACCCAATTTTTTAATAAGTTGGATTATATTCAATATAAATTCCTTTTTTTTTAATTAATTTATTTGGCTTGTGGTGTTTTAGCCATTCCAGCCAATCGCTGTATTTTAAAACTGGGTCTGAATCTGATCAACACAAACATCCGTGGACCTAGCAAGATTCGGCTCCTAATGCCTTTTAAATTTATTTTTGCAATCTGCCATTTTTTTAACAATTGCTGAAAAAATATAAATATTTATTATTTTAATTAGATTTACGATGAGGTACTGAAGAAATTGAAAAACGCATACAGGCAAATATTGAATAGAATAGGTGATCCACTACATGATGGCGTGCTGGTAGGGCCACTCCACAGTGAAAACTCTTTGCACAACTATAAGCAGACCATCGAAGAAATCAGAAAAGAAGGAGGTAAAATTGAGTTTGGTGGAAACGTAAGTTGAATCTTACTTTAATTTTATCAAACTTTCAGTTGCTTTTTCCTTAAAAGGTAATAGATCAGCCTGGTTACTTCGTAGAACCAACCATCGTTACTGGTTTAAAACATGACAATCCTCTAGTACACAAAGAGTGTTTTGCACCCATTGTATATATTTTGCAGTGTGAAACTGTCAAGGAAGCAATAACATGGAATAATGAAGTTACTCAAGGTTTATCTTCAAGTATATTTACACAAAGTATTGCTAATATATTTGAAGTAAGTCCAAAAAACAATTTTAATTACCTACTGTTTATACTTACAACAGAAAATTTGCATTTACATTAAAAACAGCAAGAGGCGTTTGAGGACAAAATCAGAATACCTTAGCATGATTGCTTGTATCAATAGAAAAATCAATGCGAACGCAAACAATAATGACCAAAAACAGTACAAACAAAAAGACAACCAATAACACTGGCTCATAAAGCAAACCATAAGGTTGCCAATCATATAGAACTTTCACATTTTGTATGTGATCCTCTACCAAATTAGTTTTTCGAATATTTATAACTGTATGCCCAAATATATCTAAATATTTGTATACCGTTGTATCAGCTAAGCGTTCTACTTCATACGGTGTTTCCACTTTTATATTATATGCACCGAAAGGCAAAATAATACTTGTCTGTAATTCCTCAACATGCATATCATCAAAAATATGATCCATTAAAGGCACTTTTAAAATGAATTGGTCAGCAAAAGCTCTGAACAAGTACATGTAACTTGGAATGTTATATCCAAGAGTATAAGTACTTTTCCAACCTCCAAATAATGGGTAACGTGGATGTAATTTCAATTCAGTATAATCCTTCCAGTTGTGAGCTGTTGCTGTGGAAATATTACCATTCCTATCACGATAATATATATTATCAGCTGCAGGTGGCAGAATAGTAGTGTAGGATTTAATATAGTGATGATCAACTGCTGTATCAAATTGATAATCAAATCTTGAAAATGGTGATATCAGTTTTGCACCTGTATGTTTAACATGAATGTCTTCATGAACTCCAATGTTGGCCCAGTGAGACACATCAATCCACCGATGCAAGTAGGTAACACTCAAAAATGGAGCGTTGCTTTCATAATGTACCATCATCTGCTCAAATTGCAAAGGTTCAACATTGTTAAAAGGTCCATAACTTATGGTATTGTCAATTACTGAGTGTGGAGTTACTGTTGTGTAATTTTCAATATTTTTGGAATTCAAAACGACAATTGTAGTTTGCCTCTTGGTCTGATATGGACTGAAGAAATAAAGATTTCCAGAATAGAGTATCAACTGTTTTTCACTTTGCTGAATACCTTTTGGATGTGCTTGTAATGTCCTTGTATATTTCGAATTAAACACAAAGGTCTCTTCTTGCATGGGATTTAAAGGTCGATTCATTTTAACACTATATACATCTTCATTATTTGAAATGATGTGAGTTCTTTTGAGTTCTCTTTTCTCAGAATCCATTACCGACATATAAGAGAGTGAACCGTTCTTTGATTCCAAGTAAATTAAAAAGTTCTGTAGGGCATTTTGACCATTATTTTTAATTGTTATCTTGGATGTTATTTTTACCAATTGAGATCTGAGATCTATTAACCTTTCGACGTTTTCATTTACGAACCTATTGCAAGATTCACAACTCAAAATAAAAAGTGTTAAGAAAAGTAGTGTTAAATTTTTACGCATGTTTATCACGTTTGCTAAATAGTCCGTAATCTTTTGTGCTGTTTTAGTGGATTGGTCCTAAAGGTTCAGACTGTGGAATAGTCAATGTGAACATTCCTACATCAGGTGCAGAAATAGGTGGTGCTTTTGGGGGGGAGAAGCATACAGGTGGTGGTCGAGAATCTGGAAGTGACTCCTGGAAACAATATATGAGAAGATCAACGATTACGATTAATCATTCCAAAAACTTACCGCTTGCTCAGGGCATTAAATTTGAATGATCTAATTGTATTTAACGCCAGCACTGTTTTTATTATAATATTTACGTGAATAAATAAATGATTTTGTTTTGTTTGATGTTTTTTCATAGAACGTTTGAAAACTGTCAACAATTAGCGCAAAATTACGTCATAATAACAGGTTCACCAACATTCAACACAGCGTTGCCAACCTCCTCACACTAATTTATCGTACCAATTATGGCCGTATTGCTTGGACGCTTGCGCTTCAAATCGACAAATAAGGTTTGTTCGTTTGTCTACACCAGTGCACACCATGTGCCCTAGTGCAGAAAAATGCGTTCGTTTGTCACAGTACAAGTGCACTGATCGTGTTCGTTTGTCCAGTGCAATCTGTTCCAAGTTACTCTAGACTGCACTTTCTTGCTCGGTGTTTAAAGTGCGAACAAGAAAGTGCAGTATATCCTAACCTGAAAAATCTCACTTCTAATGGTCGATGTTTACCCTAAGGTTAATTTATCTGTCAGTTGGAATGTGACGCTAGTTGAATGTACACATTCTAACTGACAGATAAATTAAATTTAGGTCTTGGTATACAAATAACTATTAATATAAAAATAGTTCACACTAAAAATATTATAAGTGCTCACTTTCGCGTGATTTTAAAATATAGCACTAATTCACAGGATCAACGTCTGTCACCGTACAGTTATAATTATAAGGTCCGTTCCATTCGTCAGGATTTCGAGTTCTGAACCGTTCAAAACCTTACTGAGCATGAGCAGTGCACAAAATTGGATATAAATTTCATACTGCGCATGATCTGAACGGTTCAGGGCTTGAAATTCTGTCAAATGGAACAGACCTATACGTTTTTGTAGGATCTATTATTTTAAGCTCTTACCTGGATGAAAGCAAGGTTAACTGCCCTGATCATCTGTCACGCATGTTTAAATTGCGTTCGTTTGTCTCTAAAGTTTTTCTGCACGAAACTACACTGCACATCACGTGACGTTGTGCAAAATTACACCTAACTGTTTTCAATGTAACTTCGTGCAGTACAAACGAACAAACCTATAGAATTCTACATCTACAGTGCATAGAGTCCCGCTACAGATGAAGTAAAATTAGAATTAGAGTGAGAGCGAATACGTGATAATACAAGTAAGAGTGAAATGAAGCACAAAAGTGCGAAAAGAGAAATAAAGTGAACAGAATTGAATAAATAAACGCTGTTTAAACAAACAGCCCCGACCTACTAGATTTTACGAAACAGAGTTTCCTTTTGCTTTTCCTCTTTCGTTATTTATGGTATATCTTATTTAGGTAACTAGCGCCAACGCGAGAAAAATTTGCGTTAAACGAAATATTGCTCTAGCTGGTTAAGAACTCTTGCTGGGTTCGGTAATTCCTCCGTGCTCAGGCTACATTTACATTCAAGTTCGTGCCAGCATGAATTCGTAACACCAAAGTTTGACATGTGCTTTCTTATGATATCATTTACATTGGCCAATGTAAATGATATCATAAGATTCAATTTCAATTTACATTGGCCAATGTAAATGATATCATAAGAAAGCACACGTCAAACCTTCGTGTTAGCTTCATTCTATTCATTCCGCTTTTGTCTCACTTTTACGTATATCAAGGCTGGGTCCGACTCATGGTTAAAGTAGTCAACCCGTCGACGGCTAATCAAGGTAGCCTGGTAATGCCATTGCAAAATAGGACGGTTTGTTTGAAAGCAACATCAGCAGATCTTGCGGTGGGTGGGAAAGGTAGGGTACTGTTTACTCGTCCCTAGTGCACATAGGCGGCGTTCATTAAATGGAGATAGAAATCGAATATTACAAAAAATATACTTGGTAATTGAAATAATAATAGATTATTCATTACGAAATAGAATTATTAATTTAATTAATCAGTTAATTATATTGAATTAATTAATTAAATACAAATACACGCAATAAAACTAGTATGTACGCCTATGAGTTCTGTTGCGTTACACGACATCCACCGAAAATTATCGACGCAATTTGAAAGTAACCAATCACTAATAGGATTTTTTCGCGACTAACCGTGTTAAGATATAGCGGTTATAAACGGTTACTCCCCCACCTATCAGCTGAGGAAGTAACGGTTATCTATTACCGCGAAAACATATTTGAATCTCGTAAGTACAGGGTGGATCAATTTCGATGTCTCTTATGGGCATCTCTGTAACTATAAGAGTTAGAAAAAAACTAGTGGCCAAGTCTCGATCTCTTTTTTAGAGATAAAGTCAATAGACTAAATAAAAATTGGCTATCTTCTTTTGTTTTCGAGTTATAGGCAAAAATTGACATTTTCGACTTTTCGTCAATCGCGCATATCTCGTTTATTTTTACAGATATTAAAAAACTGTTTTGACATTATTAGGACACTTTTTTGAATACAATTCAGTGGTGTAGTTGGTTTCTTGATATTTAATAAAATTTTCGAGTTATAACATAAAGTTATATTTTTTTAAATGGAAATCATAGTAGGCAATGCCACCTTTAAATAGAGAGTTTTTTTTTCTGTTTCCAAAAATATATACTTTATTGGGTTTATTTGTTACAATTAATAGAATAAAACGCCTTTTTTATTATTCTTGGGTGTATTCTATTCTTAGTAGGCTGGTTTGAACAAAGGCTGACAATTTTTTCTTGTTTTTATTAAATATCAATTCTTGTTCAAATATTTTAACAATTGCAACCGCATAAAGAGAACGAAAGATAGAACGAGCATCCTCTAAGAGTCACAAAGACTACAACAGTACCGATACCATGTGGTTTGCGTGAAATTCGAAATTATGTAACTTCATTTAATATTTAAGTTTAAAACTCATTTTTTTCGATCAAATATGCATTTCATGGGATAATGAACTAAATTATATGTATAAATTAAAAACATCTTAAAAATAAGAAATTATTACAGAAAAAGTTAAAAAATATTGAAATGTAAGTAGATAATAAACACAACTCTTGATATATCACAATAAATAACTTAAAACCCAGAAAATAATATCAAAATAAATCACAATTTCAACACTGTCGCGCTAAAATACGCAGCCAACTCATGTTGCAACCCAACCCAGCTCTATCGGTGCTAGCTTTCTATCTCTTATGTTTATCGCAATACCTCTCACTCTTGTGCTACCCAATCTTCAAATCTTTGTTAATATTTAATAAAAACAAAAGAAAATTGTCGGCTTTTGTTGAAACTAGCCTCTAAGAAAGAATGCACCCAAAAATAATAAAAAAGGCGTTTTATTCCATTAACTGTAAGAAATAAACCCAACAAAGTATATATTTTTGAAAACGGAAAAAAAATCTCTATTTAATGATGACATTGCCAACTATGATTTCCATTTAAAAAAATATAACTTTATGCTATAACTCGAAAATTTAATTAAATATCAAAAAACCAACTACACCACTGAATTGTATTCCAAAAAGTGTCCTAATAATGTTAAAACAGTTTTTTAATATCTGGAAAAATAAACGAGATATGACTGATTGACGAAAATTCGAAAATCTCAATTTTGGCTTATAACTCGAAAACAAAAGAAGATAGCCAATTTTTGTTTATACTATTGACTTTATCTCTAAAAAAGAGATCGAGACTTGGCCATTAGTTTTTTTCTATCTCTTATAGATACAGAGTTGTCCATAAGAGACATCGAAATTGATCCACCCTGTACATACTAAATTTGAATGATTCATAGCAAATGAAAATAAATTGATTTTGCAATTGTGAACATAAGTGAAACTAATTATATATGACACTGAAACTTATTTCGTAGAATTTATTACAATTGGGACATTAATGCATGAAACAAAAACAATATGAATTATTCTTAATAAGTTTCTTCGGATTTGTAAATACCTAAGCATAACATATCCACACATGTCACTACAAAAACAAACAGCAAACACGGCCCTAGCCTCACTTTTATAACCGCTTTTCGTTACACACGTCGAGAGCTGTGTTACTGGTTCAATAACACGGTCACAAATGATGACGTTGCTCACATATGTCATAACACCTTCCCCTTGATAACCGCTGTCAAGAAAATGAAGCGGTAATAGTAACCGTTGCGTTCGTCAGTTCAACGGTTACTCGCGAAAAAATCCTACAAGTTAGTCTTAGTAAACACCTCTGTGAACTTGTTAGCTACGTTTTAAAGCTCGCTTGCCCAGTCTACCTAGGTTAGTCGTCGGAGAACGGAGAGTCAACCCACACAGAAAACAAAATGTGTTAATTCAACCAAAAATTTTGTTTGAACGTATTGAACCGAAACTTTTTGTTGGGTGAACACTTTTTTTGGTTGAATTAACACATTTTGTTTACACTGATAAAACAAATGTGTTAATTTTACCAAAAAAATGTTCACCCAACAAAAAGTTTCGGTTCAATACGTTCAAACAAAATTTTTGGTTGAATTAACACATTTTGTTTTCTCAGTGCATGGCCACAGAATAACCAGAATGCAAACTCTTGTGGTGGGGGTAGGTCACGCAAATCGTAAAATCGCCATTTTGGCAGGCTAGAATTTGATTAATTGCGTAGTGCACGATGAATGAATGAATTTGATTAACCCCAAATTAAAAGAGATAGAAAGTTGGCGCTACCTTCTCAATACAGTAACCTTAGACCAGGAGTCTGACAATTGTTGAGTTCGGAAATTCACGCGGTGCAGGCTCGGAGTGAAAGGTAGAGTGAGAACGCAGCTGTTTTGATATACGTAAAAGTAAGACAAAAGTGCTCGAGGAGTAAATAGAGTGAGCACGGAAGAATTACCGAACCCAGCAAATGAATCGGACGAATTCGACTATGTTTGTCAACGAGTCGGACGCAGCCCAAAACAGCTGCGTTCTCACTCTACTTTTCACTCCGAGCTTGCACCGCGTGAATTTCTGAACTCAACATCTGTTTCGTGAAATCTAGTGGGTCGCAGTGTTGCCAACCGTAGCATTATTATGCTAAAATAGCACAATACTTTCAAGCGTAGCAGCGTAGCAGCATTATAGCAAACGTAACATAATTTTAGATTTTTTAAAGAATTTTTTTTATTACTTTCTGAGGCTCCGCTTTTCGGATTTTAGATTTCTACAGGTCCCTATTACGTGCTATTACTATGTCATAACAGATTCACGGGACCGCAGGAATTGCTAAAAGAGCAAACCTAACCACAGTCGCCGTGTCATCGTGTTCAAGTTCAAGCTTAAGCTACTGAACTAGTAGGAAATAAATTTTTAGTTCTTCCCGAAGAGCAATTTTTGATAAACATTTTTAGCAAATACAGCAACTTACTGTACTGTCTCGGTTACAAAAATTTGTTTCAAATTTCAAAGTGGCACGAAGACCGCTGAAAAGTGAAAAGGACTATAGCATCAGGGTCAGATAGGAATCCAAGGCCCGATGTTCTGCCCATGACCTGTGATTGGCGAAATCATAAATGTTTATTCATTTCTTCTTACTGTTATTTCTTTAAAATAAAATAGCGTAGCATTTTTTTATGAAAAGTAGCATGATTTTCTACTGTTCGGAGCACAATTTGAGCTCGAGAGGTTGGCAACACTGGTAGGTCGTGCGAATAACAATTATATGACATTGACATATTTAACCTAAAAACTTGTCAGAGATAAACTTTAAATAAAATATATACATGGCATTTCCCCAACCAAACGTCCAGAGAGGTGGGCATAAATTATACATACAAAATAATTCAAATAAATTGATCTCATTGCAGAACTGACGAATAGAAAAATATTGGAAGACCTTCAACTTAAGAAGCAGCTGCTATTAAAGCAAGGTGTAGCTTCAACCCTAAACTCTCAACTGTCTGTTCTTGGATCGACGAACGTGAACACAACAGATGGTCATTCTATGACTTCGGCACAACGTTCTACTCTACAAGCGGCAAATAACCAGTCGATGGGATACTTCATTTCACAAGACTCTTCATTTGGAAATCTTATCTTACCCGTTTTGCCTCGATTTGACCTGAAGTAAGTAGTAAGAAATGTGGCCTTGCATGAAATTGAGACATATTGAAGAATTATTACAAGGCGTCGAGGCATTTCAAAAACCAAAAATCTTACTTGAGCAGTATGTTACGCCCCCACATATTGCATCGCATATGTTGTTTACAATGCAGGTAAATAGTTGAAAATTCTTTATTGGCAATTAATTTGTTTTTAACTTTCAGAGTTATTACAATGACATCGATGGTAACATAGTTGCAGATCTTGGTAGTGGTTGTGGTACACTTGCAATTGGTGCAGCTGCTTTAAATGCGGCTTTAGTAGTAGGTTTTGAAATAGATGGTGATGCTCTTGACATTTTTAACAATAATATTGAAGAACATGAGTTAACTAACATTGACGTGATTCAATGTGATATCATCCATAATTTATCACCAAGGTAAGATTTTTACACAGATCATATAATTTTAACTCCAATCAGTCAAAATTAAATTAGAAATGCCCCTCATATCTACAGGGTGACTGTTAATTAACCCGACAAAATTAAACCACGATAAGAAGCGATGCCCGAGAGTATGGGAAAAATGTTAAAAAAATGGTGGTGACGCTCAACCCCTATTAAGCGTCTCTTCTGACAAGGACAAACTAGACAACCATAACTGCACACAAGCACTCCCTCAGTATATTGTTCCCTCACAATCATCTTATTACAATTTAAATTTAGACATGATAACTTTTTAAAAATATCCACCAAATCCACACAAATATCCACACAAATCTATTAAAAGTTTAACAAATTCAAGACACGTTTTCAACTCCACATCCTGTGTTTTTGGCGCACTGGTTGTAAATCGTTATTCGTTCTACCGTACGCATTCTTTTCACGTTAAATTAAATTGTTAATTGATTATAAACTGTTCCTTAGAATTTTTTAAACATAATCTCGTAATCTAATACATTCATTCACGTACGCGATTTAATTAGAAACTGTACGCATATCACCAGCGACGTTTAAAACAGCTGTACGTAATAAAGTTTTTATAGTCTAATAAACAAAAAAAATTTCGGCGAGGTCTAGTAAATCGTTTCACATTTTCGGAGAAAACCGATTAATTTAAGCGATTCCTTGCAAATGTAATCAAGTAATCATTCTTTTCTGGCGATAATTATTTATTACCAATTACTATTACGCATAATACTAGCGACGTTTAAAACAAGAAGACGAACATTTTACTATCAGCTGTCTATCGGGTTGTGCATTTGACCTCTGGGATCACCAGATTTAAATCCTTGCGATTTTTTTTTTGTAGACGAAGTGACTGCTACATTCCGCATTTATAGAACATGGCCACCGTATTTCGTACGCAGTGCCGGAGCTTAATTTTCGGATAATTTTTTAATTAATTATAAGCTGTTCATAAGAATTTTCAATATTTTTCCCGTAATCTGTTACATCGATTCTCTTATGCATTTTTTATGTCGGTACAATTGTCATTCACCCAGTATATAACTAAATGATGAAAGACACTTGCGTAGAGTGGGGCAGCACTGCATATACTGGATTGGTTGGTTTTCACTGACTAGACTGAAAATTACACGCACTGTATGTTAGAGCCGCATGATAAGATGTTAATTTTCTATGTGTAAAGTTACAAAGTTAGAGAGACAGGCTGCCACAGTGAATTGGTGGATTTGGTACTTCTCTCAGATTTTAACAGTTTTTCTTATTTTACATGTAGAATTCAGTTCAGTATATGAAGTGATTGAGAGCAAATTTTACTTTTTTTGAAACAGTCCTTTTTGAAGTACCTTTGCTCCGTAAATTTCCAATTTCTTCTAAACTACTTCCTTGGAATCTTTTAATGAACGATTTACGTGACTAACCCTGTGCGTAGTGTTTTCAAATACTGTTTTCAAAGCAAGGATTTAAAAAAATTTAAATCTGATGATGTGTATTTAAATTCAACGTTTTCACTTACAGATTCAACAAACAATTTGACACTGTAATTATGAATTCACCTTTCGGAACGAAACACAACGCAGGCATAGACATGCAGTTCTTAGAAATCGCTTTTAGGTTGTCCAAGAACGTGGTTTATTCACTTCACAAAACTTCAACGAGGTAAATCTTACACAAACAGGTGCATTAGATTTTTCAAAGTATAATTAATATTAATGCTCATTTCAGACCCCATGTTTTAAAATTTGCTAAGTCACACAATGTTAAAGGACAAGTTTTGGCCGAGTTAAGATATAATCTTCCAGCTTCATATAAATTCCATAAAAGTTCTTCAGTTGACATACAAGTTGATTTTTTCCGGTTTGAAATAGCTTCCACTGTATAGTTTTATCGAGTAATATATCTGAATTATGTCTTAATAAATGTAATTATTAAAATACCTTTCTTTCAAATGTGTATTACTTTTATTATATTATAAAATAAATTCTTAAGTACGAACAGTTACAGAACAATATAAAAATACAAAATTCTAACACCTACAATTATTGACGAATATAAAACTGACAACATTCAAATTTAATCTCAATTGAATTAACAATTAAGTAACATATTTAACACTCAATTAATTATCCTTAGTCTCACTTCAATTGCAAATGTAAAAAGGCTTTGGCATCCTAGTAAGGAATGTTATAAAATACAGCAAACAAGAAACAGGTGCGACATTTATCCACACAGTCGATTCCTGTATTAGGTTACACCTAAAACTGAGTTTTCAAACAACACATTACAAGTTTAATGTGACTTACACGAGAAGTTCTTGCTTCAGACTTTGGAACTTGTTTAAATTAATACTTATAAAAGAAGGAATCATATTCTGTGTGCCTACAAACATTTTTCTGATTTGCACGATCGATAACATTGTACCAAATAAACCATAAACTATTTCATCCACAAGAAAGTAATCATCATTATTATAAACAATAACATGAATGGGTGCATCTTGTAACACTGGAAAAAAGCGAATTAATTTTTTGGTAAAGTTTATTTCATTATACAGTACTTGTTTTAGTGACGAACTTGAATGAATCCTTAACTTTAACATAGCACTTTTTTATCACAGACTTTGATTCTATTTTGGCATTTGCTGTTTCTTTTTCGCTTTGCAGCTGAACGGCAGTTTGATGTAGCAAAGGCACAATCTCTATTGTTTTTGACTGTAAGGCACTAAATTCTACAGTGCAAGTTGGTTGATCCTGATTTTCATATTTGATATTATAATCTTGGTTTATAACAGGATTTTGAAAACCATTGCTGTCACTTTCATTAACGAATGGCTCACCATAAATAGGAAAGTTAACTGCATTAATTGATGATGTGGAAGGGATAGGAAAATTATCTGCATTATTTGATAATGTGGAGGAGTATTCCTTATGTACAATATCATTTTTAAGAAATGAAACGGAAGTATTTGTGAGCGTTGGATGAAATGGAGTAGCACTTGGGTTCAAATTTGATAACAATGGAATTACTGAAATATCTTGAGAATTTAAATCACATGCTGCAGGTGTGTCCCTATTTAGCATTGTCAAGGCATAATTATTTAAATTTAACTGATTTTCACTGTGTTTTATTTCCTGGAATGTGGGAGTAATGTAATTGACACTTGGGAGTGGTGGTGGTAATGCTGTCACAGATTCATTCTGTATTTTTTCTGTATTGTAATTATCTGTTTGGACACCAACATGTTTCACAACACACTTCTTATTTCCAGCGATTGAAGATCCTGTACTATCTAATACTTTATCAAGTTGAATTTCATTTGCACATCTACTACATAAGTTCTGCATTTCGTTCGTGGAATATTTTGGATAAACCTGTCCATTAGGATTTAAAATATCAATTTGATTTTTAGTCATAGGAGCACCATTTTCCAATTCGGCAAACGTTGGGTATAAATGAATGAAATCATCAATCTGATTCAATGTGATTTGATGCTGAAAAAGTGCCAAAATTCCATTGCAAAGAATATAATCATTTTTAACAGAAGAGTAAGACTGAGGAAAAATATGTTTTGATGCAAGAAAATTTTGCAATAGGTTTTTAAATAAAACTCCTGCAGTTCTCCTACCAATTTATTTACAAAATAAAGTTTACATATGAAACATATTTTTTCTCATAATTAAATTAATTACATACATAAATAAAACACAAATTTTCAATGAACTCATAGATCCTCTTTAACAGATATTTAATTAAAAACATCCTTAAATAACAAATGTATGATGGTAATAATGCAAAATTGCAACATTTAAAGCACATTGCCTAATAAAACTAAATTTGTTTCCTTTGTTGCCTTAAAATTGCCAAAATCTGTTTAGGTTTTAAACTGGATTCTACTCTTGATTCCAAAGAAGTGCTGCTAGTTTCAGTTTGACAATCTATGTTTTCATTTTTGAGACAATTTACCTGAGAGAAAACAGCAAGCTTTTCAGAAACTAGTGTATCATTTATGAAAAAATCTTCTTCACCCCTTGTGTCGGTTAAAATCACATCAAGAATTTCTTTCTAAATAAAACACAAATAAATTTACATCGCACAATTAAAAATAATGGCTTCACCTCCTCATCTATATTAATTATTTGTGCCACTAAATCCTTGTCTGAAACTAATGATTTGAATTTCTCGGCTGCTTTTCGTGACCAACGTTCATTTTGAATGGGAGGGCAAATTCCTGCGAGTCTTGCACGAATTCCCTGTGCTGGAAGCTCAGCAAATTGCTTACACAAATAGCACACTCCACAGGTATTTACCACTGCGACAGTCCCATAATCAACAAAGAACAGCTGGAAAATAATTTTTGATAATTTACCAACAAACAAATATCAATTAACCTACTTTTATCCTATCTGAATAATCATCCATTGTGTCTACAATTAAAGCACGGTGATATTCTTTTAAGAAAACTACTGCCACATACAACCCCGTCTTTAAGGCAAAATGTGGAGCTTCGTACTTTTTGGAATTCGTTTCATAAAATTTTCTGTAATTAAATAAGCATAAGTAATTCAGTATTAGTAAATAAAGTGGTACCCACTGCATGTCATCCATCAGCATATTTAATTGGTTGCCACACTCGCATAAATTTAACCAAAATTTTGAAGGATCGTAAATCTCACCAATGTTGACATCTAAGTAGCTTAAAACTCCCACACTGCGAGCAATCCACTGTCGTTCTATAAATTCACCAGATTTCACTATGTCAGAAGGAATAGAAACTTTGTGAATATTTGATAGCAGGTCCTAAAATAAAATAAATTGTAATGAAAAATAAATTAAGTAAAGTGAAATAATTACTTCAACACCATCCCGTGGTAATGCTAGTTGATCAGTTGAATTGTTTACTGGTTGCAAATATTCGTGTCTTTTAGTTGTGTTCAATGGATTGGGATTAACAGGGTAAAGCTTATCAAAAATTTTATAATCGCCTTGTTTAGGCTGTACACATTTAAATGAATTCCTCATATCCATACACAACTGTGACAAAGATGTATAGCCAAAATCAACATAGTTTAAATATACACCAAATTGTTTCCTGGAAAGACATATTCTTTAATTAGTCCTGTAGAGATTGTATTCTGTTTTATAATTCTAAGGGCTAGTTGTACAAAGGGGGTTTAAACTGACGCTCAACTGAACCAGGTTCAAAGTGAACAAAATCGCATCAAATTTTATTTATAAATGCATTAATTGCCATATATCATTAAGATTCTATGCGAATTTGTTTACTTTGAACCTGGTTCAGTTGAGCGTCAGTTTAAACCTACTTTGTACAACTGGCCCTAAAACTACTTCCATGAAAACAAAAGCATTGAAAGACCTTGGTGTCCTTGTTATTACGTGAAAAAACAGTAATCACTAAAATCTTGTCCGATTTAATTATTTTTTTGTTGACTCTAGCTGTTGTAGTTTCCATGGAAATAAACGGAAAACATTATTTCCGAAACAATCCTCGTATACACGGGTATCTGTATAAAGAGTTATAAAAATGGTTAAATTAATTTGATTTTTTTCACAACATACAGATCAATTAATTTCCACAAATTTACTATAATTTAACCACTTTCATATTACTACACAGACAATGTATTAATATAAAAATCATACTTGTATGCATCTGGTATTTCTGAACACCAAATTCCATTGGGGTACTTAGAAATTAGTCTCCGCAGATTTTCTTGAATGTCCTGTGGAACTTTTGTGTTTAATTGTTGTTCATCACTAAAATAAACTTCGTCTTCACTGAAATCAGTCTCTTTTGCATTCTCTTTTTTCATTTCTAATTGTTGCTGTGACTTAAGATCATCAGTTTTACAGTTACTATTAGTTGCGGTGCTACTAACAACATTGCACAATGGTTCTATCACATTACTTAAAGAAGGGACTTTCGAAGATTTACTTTCATGTAAAGAATGATTCTTACTAGCAGCAAATCTATAATTATTTGAACCTGATGCAGATTTATATGGAGTGTTATATGTGGATGTGGCCATAGGCCTGCCTGTCCCGTACTGACTATGCATATACGATGAACTGTGAGCAAAATTATTATTAAAGCCTTGTGGAATAATAGGTAAATCAAATAAAGGCGGCATATGTTGATTGAATCCGTATGACCTTCTAACCATTCCTTTTTGAAAGAAGCCATTTATTTGATTGGCAAGAAATACCTGATTCGGCACATTTGATCTTTGATTACTTGAAGTTGTACTGTAGCCAAAATTTTGTGGTTGAGTATAAGTGTTTGCGCATTGTCGACTACCTCTTCCAGCACTGAAATCAAGAATTTGTGTAATTTAAGTGTACTTCACATCTGCCAGAACCTTACGATTTTTTTGGATCTCTTTGTTTTGAAATTAATTCACGCACATGTGCCGATTTCTCACTGACGATAACATGAACTACTGCAGATTCCCCTTGGCCGTAAATCTGTATTATCAAAAAAATATTGAAGATAATATTCAAGTTTATATATTGTGTTACCTGAAGAACGTCTGACAATGATCGCAAGTACAATTCCAAAGATGGAAATCCTAGTTTCGAGAAGGGGATGTTGTTACCAACCAAGTGGTAATATTCTGAATTTAATTTTCTTATTGTTAGAGTTTGTTTGGAAGACGTGAGCACGTTATGTATGAGACCTTTGGTTTCCTTAGCTAAATCCTAAAATGTTTCAATCTATAACCTCACAATAGGTACAATTTATCAAAGTTATACCATTTTCAATTTTTTATATGAAACTAGGTCGAACTAAACGTATACATCACCACATATGCACGTAATCCTTCACATGAAATATTTAAATAAAAACACAATACTAAAAATCCTCAATATCAACATTTATCTTTAATTATTGCTCGCTCACACCACAAAAACATATTCATCTACACCGTAGCGTCATTCGGGTATAACTGTCACATTTGCCATTTTGTTTGATACCTACTGATTACAAGCTGAGTTCGGCAATGCGCTCGGCGATTCGAGCAGAGTTGGTGAGATTTTAATCAACTGATCATAGAGTGCTCCACATGAGCAAACTTAAGGCGTTTTCGGAAATTCAGTCGGAGCAGTCAGGTTCTTGGAAAAGCGTTCGTATTGGAGTTTGCAGCTAAGCGTTCGCCACCTGGTGTCAACTAAACAAACCCTTGTATGCTACACCATGGCCTGCTACATTAACATTCACTGACGTGTATGTATGGCCGTTTCAATTAGACTTTAAAAATTTTGACGGTACTCCACTGAGCGCCTCTTGTGAGTTTTTAAGTAATTGCAGTTGTCATTAAGTTACTGTCAGTAGTTTTGTAGTATCTTTAATAGGGAGCGCTGAGGGGAGTACTCCACTGAAGTACTAAATCACCATACTTCGTATTGGAGTTTGCAGCTAAGCGTTCGCCATCTGGTGTCAACTAAACAAACCCTTGTAAGCTACACAACAAATCGTGTTTTGGCATCGATCCTGAGTGTATGATGTATCAGGATTGTATTTGTATTAGTACGCACTTAAACACGTGCATTACAAAAATTCCGTGTAGCCATGGCCAGCTACATTAATAGCGTTTTCGATTCACCTGCACCGGTTGCACTCAGTGTATTTGCATCTTCTTTTGACCTCATGCAATAACATGAGATGAAGACACTCTGAGTGCGCACTAGTGCGATCAATCGAAAACGCTATAACATTCACTGACGTGTATGTATGGCCGTTTCAATTTGACTTTTAAAAATTTGACGGGTACTCCACTCAGCGCCTCTTGTGAGTTTTTAAGTAATTGCAGTTGTCATTAAGTTACCGTTAGTAGTTCTGTAGTATCTTTAATAGAGAGCGCTGAGGGGAGTACTCCACGGCATGCTTTCCGGAACCGAATTTGAGGCGAATTGAAACGGCCATACATACACGTCAGTGAATGTTAATGTTGCTGGCCATGGCCTGATTGACGCTTACTTTGTACATAATATTTCATTTAAAAGAAACAATTTTTTAAAACATTACAAAACATTTTAACAAGTACATGGTATGCTCTTCTATCTGCGATTAAAAGAAAAAGTATTAATTCTTATTATATGTGTAAAATTTAAATATCCCACTTCAATAACTGCTATGTATGTCGCCTGATTGACGTTGGAATCGCCGCCCTTAAGCTAAATTACCCAACAAAAAATTAATGTTTGGTAATAATCGAAAAAAATAGCTTAAATTGATTTGAACTGTGCCTGGAAACTGCCTCTATTGTAAAATAATGAATGTTATGTGAAGAAAATTAGCGTTTTAATTTGAATTTGACAACAATTAAACGAAAACTACATTCAATGAACATGAACGCTGTACTAGACAACTAGACTACTACAAACAAGTGGTTCGGCCCTAGCTGAACACAAACTAGAAATCGGTCACCAAATCCTATTTTCCGACACAAAACTTCTAGCCCGCTCATCTCATTTTTTCAATCGTAAAATCCGTGAATCCATAGAAATCCTCAAACACCCCAATAACCTGAACCGTGATACTGGTTTTACCTCCATAATACCTGAAAACATCTCATTAACGATCCGTCACGCCCCAACAGACCAATCCCCGCTCACCGTTCCGACCCACTACCCCACCGACCACTCGACTCATACTCATACCCACTGACACTCAATCTCAACGACTAACGAGAAGCAACAGCAGCCCTGATCTGAGGAAGTTCTTCTGCAATGGAGAACGAAACGTTGGTAGTAGAAGAAGTCAACGTGACGCGGTTCCAACCGGAAGCCAATTCAAAAATGTGTAACAATGTTATTAACGAATTTTGTTGCAGGTGTTTCGGGCCCAATTAGGCCTGAAACAGCGTTGTACTATCGAGGCCTTAAAAATTTCGTACGATTTTTTATCAAGTAGCCAGAATTTCTCTAAAATATAGTTTTGTAGAACAGGCTTTTTCCCTCAGTTTTGACATTAAAGGCATTTAATCAAAAGTCAGATAGTTTGGTTATATTTTAAAAACAGCAAGACAGTAAAGTATTAGAACTGAAATAACAGAATAAAAGTAGCGACCAACCATCTTCTAATTTTGCGATTGCAAAACCCTTCTCTGACGTTTAAAATGATTGTTTTTGACAAGCCGTTAAAGAGTCATATTTACAGCGGGTAATTGAATCGTCCGAAATTTTAAGGCCGCGATAGTACAGAGGCTGCTTGAGGAATCCTCTGCAATCAAAACCGACCTGCAACAAAATTCTTTAAAAACTTTCATTATGCTTGTGAAGCACACATGGCCGCCTTGCATGGGATGACTTATTATTATGTAGCAAACTGGTTTCAATTTGTCAATCCTACTGCAGTGTTAGGTCAGAAAGTGATCACAGGATGTCGTGATCTAAACTTTTCAATGTTATTAAGTTGTTGATAACAATGTTATTGACACTGTTAACAATATTCCTGATATCGCTATCAACAATGTTACTGAAAGTTATGAATATATTGGTATATTTGTCTGTCCTTCTAAATTGAAACCTGATGGTTTCATAAACATTAATGCTTACAAGGGCCAAATTCGAATGATTGTATTGCTTTTCATTTGGATACTTTTAAGCACCAGTGTACCTTTTTCTAGTATCATTTTTAATAATGTAAAACAAGCTTAAAATAAAAAGTAATCACTAGAAAATTCTACACTTTAGAAATAAATCTTCAATTTTGCAGAAGTCAAATTTTAATGGTTTCACATAACTTTAAGTACATACATTGTATTACAGCCGTGGACAATAAAAAAAAAAAGTATATCAAAACACTACCAAAATAAATTTATTATAAAAATGCACTCATAGGAATTTACAAGTTTATTAAACATATCAAACACTACAATGATTACATTTGCATAAAAAAATAATTAACCTTCCAAATATTTTAACCAATCTGCATTAGTATTTGATGGTGGTAATACCCAACCTATTGGAATCTTGGATCCTTCAGCAACGAGAAAAGTGTCCCAACTCTTTCTTATAGCAATAAACGTTTCCAAATCCTTTTCAGCTAAAGTAAGACCATAATGCACAGATGAAGGAATACACTTAGGCCCGAAGAGAATGTTCTCCCATTGCTGTATGATTTTCTCATCTCGAGAAATTCGAAAGTTGTGACCGTCTGCATTCGCAGTTTTCTCCAACATAATCCGCAAACCTTGCTCTTCTTTCGCATAAACTTTAGAAGTATCCTCCCACATGTTTGTTAATTTTGCACTAATTTTATTGAATGCCATACGATCTTCCAAAGATATTTTTTCACCCCTTTGTACTGCTGTGTTTTCCCTTGCATTTCTTAGTTTTATTAATGCGGCAATTAATGAAAGCTGTTTACGTGCATCTGATTTCTTTTTCGTTACCTCTGCTAAGACACAATCAGCATCCTTTTGCATGCTCTCCTCCATTTTTGCTCTTTCAACTGCATCTTTCATGCTTTCGAGCCACTGATCAATGTCTTTATGCAGTTTCTTACACTTTTCTTGTTCTATCATTGTAAACTTGCGTAATTCAATTTTTCTCTTCTGTTGATTCAAACGTTTCTTCTTGCGTTTTTGTACGGCCATTTGCAAGAGGGGTAAAGTATTTGCATTTTCAAATTGGAACATTAAAGCAGACAATTCTTCTTTCAGTTTATTGACCTCGATTGTTTTGTTCTTCCATTCAGCAAGTGAGAGAGAATAGACTTCGGAGCTCAAGTTTTCATGTGCAACTTCTAGTTTCCTTATTAGCACCAAACATTTTCTAAGTAAAAGCTTTGCAGCACTAATTTGCATTGGGCTCTTTTTGGATACGGTTGCTTTCTTTTCAGACGGTATTATTTCTATTGTCGAATCTAAATTTATTTGTATCTTACCGATCTTTGACAGCCATGTTTCAATGTATAATTCATCGTCGGTTTTTTGTTCTGCTTCGTTGCCAACCGCTGGTAAGGATAAATCATACTTTTGGGGAGCATCAACGAAAAATGAACGATTAACTTCAGTGACAGGCACATAAGAAGCTGGTTGATTGGTATAATTCAATCTGGGGTCCAAATTTTGGAATGATACAGGGGGTGCATTATAAAAATTGTAATCGTAATTATGATAAGATTGTGAATCTGTTATACTATGCATCTGCATGTCACCAGTAAAATTAGAGTTATAACTAGTATCAGAAAAACTATAATTATTTTGCATAATAACTGTACTTAACCTCACAATTTAACATAAGTGCAATACTTCTCCAGGCTTCGGCAATTGACGTTTTGCTTCAACCAACGCGTTGCTCGCAGCAGAGTACTCGCTTGTTTCTTTTAAATCTTCTTCATTTGTAATTAACGTGTTCAAATCTTCGTAGGCTTTCAAAAGTCTCCTTTGACAGTCAGGCACCATCATAAGACACTCTTGCAATACTTCCTCTTCCTTGCGTATATCATATTCGTCTTTACCTTGTAGTTTCAACTTTTCTATTCTTGCACGTTGTGCGTCCACTTCTTTCTCGTACACGGTTTTTTCTTTTGTCAAACGTTTGACGACGCCGGTTTTTATTTTCAGAGTTTTCAGACGAGGATCGGCCATATCAACTTGACGTTTCTTTAAACAAAAGCTGCTTTTTTTCAGTGCACTTCGTTTATTAGTGATTCACCACGTTGGTCACATCGATTTTTACTTATATGGGACAGTATCCTTGAGTCACCTACTTCAAAAAGAAATAATTAAAATTTATATGCATATACATAGTGACCATAAAGGATTGTAACTTTATTATAGAACGTGTTTCTTAATTCAGCATTTCCTTGTGATGGATGCGGATAGTGATGAGACTGATGAGTAATTTAACAGATATCCATCTCTGTTAGATTATGATGGTTGCTTGCTTTGCGCAGGATACGCTTTTTGTCTTATCGGCGAATGCCATTCCAGACAGTTTGCTAAGTATTTGTAGCTGGGTCTCAGTCATTAGACAGCACAAACATCCATGGCCCTGGTAGGATTCTACCCTACGCCACCGAGCGACACGACTTCCAAAGTCGGCTAAGCTAACCACTGAGCCACTCGGCGACCGTAGATTATGATAAATCTATAATGTGTAGAAATTTAGTGACAGCTTGATGAGAGTTGAACGCAACGACTTAAGAATAACAAGAGGGAGTCATACTAACAGTAGTTTCTTGTTCAAACTGGCCACTAAATATTGTTGCTGTATGTCAGGACTGTGGTCAGGACCGAGCACGATAGGGGAACAGTGCCACTGCCACCATCCATACTTCTCTGCAAGTGTTTCGCGCTTATTCCTGTTTAAATTGAAATTGGCACGCCTACAACCAACGACGTAATATTCTTTTGAACACATACAAATTTACATTCCCAATTTAACTTACTCGCTTATCGTTGTTGTTGGAGTTAAACCTAAACGCGCAATATAATGTCTCAACGAGAGGCGGATATGTTCGGCTGTCGTCGATTACAATTGTTGCTTGTGGGGGGATGGACTCATCAGAACTCCCGTGCCCAACACTGCTGTATTTCGTAGGCGTACACGAGCATTTTACAGAATTCTGGAACGTCCACAAACCATCATTGTTCATAACACACTTACTACATTAAATTTAACTTATGGCGTTTTCGATTGAGATCAGTCCTAATCCGCTCTAGTGTAACACCCATCCAAATCAGTTCATAACAGAATTGTACTTGATTGGATTTAAATGTGCTCCGATGAACGGTGATTGATCCGCCTTACAGCTACTTTATGTGCAATCCAGTTCAATCGAATCCGCCAATTCTTGATCCCTAAAAGAGCAACAGCTAACCGAATACGCCATCACAAGTGCTCGCTCTATATGCGCATGTGCAATTTGATCTGGAGCTGCTCGGAGCAATCAATCGAAAACGCCATTAATAAGATTCGAGAAATGTCAGTTGTATTCTATACACTGGAGTTTTATGAGTAAAAAAGTACTTGCAAGGAACCTTACTTACTTAAATAAGAACAAATTGCTGCAGTAAATGTGAATTTTATTTACAAAAACTCTGTAACTGCATTAAATTTAATATGTTAAATGCTGAAATTATTTATTGTATTTGGTTTACAATAGCTTTGTTCCTACACAGTAAATCAGTTCGGAACTGTACTGCTTATGCGCTCTTGCTAAATACACAGCATTTTTAGTAAGAGCGCATGACCTGTAGCAAGAGCGCATGAGTAGTACAGTTCCGAACTGATTTAGAACTGTGTAGGAACAAAACTAATAAGTTGGTACGTAATACGTCATTAACTAGGGAACTGCAAACTTATGTGTTTCCCCCTCAGTTTCTCCTATAATAACATATCAATGTATCGTTTGCATCATGGCCTTCTAAATGAATAACGAGTTCTATCTGGTCTGGACAAAAGTGCAGTTCAAGCGTGCTCCGCCAAGCACTGGCTACGGGGCGCTTTCTTAACCTAAAATCTTCACAGTTCTGTCACATGTGAATGGTGAATGAGATCGTGTAAGAACAATTAATGTTATTGTTGTAAAAATTTGAGCATATACACTGAATATTATTTATGTTGAAATAAGGTGGAGTATTTATGTCCAATTTCGACAACTTAATTTAGCATTAAATTATTACGGTTCTAGATTAAAATCTTACCTGCATATAGGCGCCATGCACATCTCTGCGTTCAGCGCCGCCTGGCGTGGTGATTTGTGAATTAGTGATATGAAAATATTTCTTGAGACTCATTGCATGGGAATAATATCACTCTTATGACAATTTACGATTGTCGTACATGATACTTGAACTTCCTGGTATTGAAAGACATTACAATATTCAAATTCAAATGTACACTAATAATTTGAAACAACTCGTATTTTCATACCACTAATGTACAATATGGTCAATGGTGGCGCTGGCCTCGCATGTACATGGTTCCTATACTCAGAATTTCTGTGGTAAGTTACAACATGTAACAGGTGATCAATATCTTTTCTAATCAAGTGACCTATGGAAATAAAATCATGTGTCTTTGATTAGTTCGTTATTTTAAATGCCACTTGAATTACATATTTATATTGCATTCCTATACAAAACGATAGGAATGCAATAAAAATAATTCAAATGGCATTTGAAATAATGAATCAAAGACATATTTTCTTTCCATAGGTCACTTGATTAGAAAAGATATTGATCACGCGTTATAATAAAGCTTCTTTTCTCATTGTGCGTAATTATCAACCCCCTTTGTAACATGTTTTGCATTACCAAAAGTCAAAACTCTTTTATGTAACTTGTTGTAATTATTCATAACACGAAAGCTTTTTCAAATGACAGTCTTTCTCTATTGCGCAAGCGTACTTCACTCCGACGTGATCAAATGATTTGTGCATGAATTTATAAAGTTTATACCATATTATAAATTATGTTGTATTACGGTAATTAGAATATTGATTATTTTTGCGTGAACTCACTTTGATTGACAGTAATGACAACTTCACTCAGTACCCCGCAACCAGCGCCAAAGTGTTGACTTTTGGCGTTTTCTCGAGCACAAAAATTCAATGTAAATTTTTCAAAACACCCAGGCCAGTTAGAACTCGCTTTTCATTTAGAAGGCCATGGTTTGCATATACTGCTAATCACAGTTACAAAATAAACACATATACATATTCGTACTACACTCAGATACAAATATAAAATCCGGCAATTAATTTTACACTACGGATGTCAAGAAACAGTTATATTGCAGAAACTGACCTACCGCAAAGTGGTAACTTCAGTCAAATGTAATTGCATTCTCTCACTACCGTATTTTTCCTCCTGTTATTCTTTCGTCTTTCCCTCGTTGGTCGAACGCAACATGAAAACGTCTGCGATGTTGGGCGTTGGGCGCTGGATTTTAGTAAAAAATATTTCTCCCTCTGTACTCCCTCTATACAGTTCTACAAAAGCCGTGTTCTTTCGCTAACAACTTCAGATCGCGGTCCATCGATCACGATCAAATAATCAAGAAAATAAATTCGAAAGAACACTCACATAACCCAATATAAAATCTCCATACAAATCACGATTCGTTAATCGAATCACAAAAATTCAATGATCTAGAGGGCTAAGGGGATTACGGATCATGATCCGTTTAAACAGAATAACTTCAACGAAAGAACATTACTGATCCGAACAAACGCCTTTAGACCCAAATTTAATGTGCGAAAGAACACGGCTCAGATCCGAATGCATTTGAATCCAAACGAATCGTGAAAATAGGAAGATTGAAAGGGGATTACCGATACGGAGTGATACGGATTGAAATTTCACGAAGAGTTGGGACTGATCCATTTGCAAGAGGACATCCATCTTTGAATCTAAACGCGTAATGTTGCGTTTGGATCAAACGAAAGAAAGCAACTAATGATAGCCTGCGAAGGTTTGGCGGATGACATAAAAGTGGGTCTATGTAGTTATGTAAGAACACCTGTCAACCCCCCAAATGTGAATAGGAATACAAATTCTAGTAGATAGTAGATTTGGTGTTCCTGGGTTCGAAAAAAAATGTAATAGTTTTTTCATCACTTACCATTTTTCTTAAATACAATATTAAATAATACGTTTTTCTTACATAATTTTCAAGAAACTGTTATTCACCTTTTAGCTTGGTTTTCCTTCGTGGAAGTATACTTTTTTTAAGTTTTAAATTTTAAACTTCTTTTTAGTTATTTAATCAAGAAATACCAACAAAATTGAAACAATATACAGTGCTCGTCAAAAAGTCGGCATCAAATGGGAAAAAAATTTATTTCTGATTTTTCGAAAAAACTTTTTACGGCGATAATTTGTGCTCGTCTGAAAACTTATTTAGCCCCTACTAGATATACCGAGAGGTTTTTACTTAGTTAGAAATTAGCGTTTTTCGAAATTGCCAAAATCGAGATTTTTTTACTGTGTATTAGTTTTAGCTTACTGAATAATCTCTAGGCCAGATAATAACGTTTTTGTAAAATCGTATCAAAATGAAGTCATTTATACAGGGTGGGGCCTAGAAACTTCCTTTTTTTGAAGGTGAATAAAATAAAAATTATAGCTGATATACCTACATGTTTTTTTGTTTTACATTGAAAGAACATAATTTCAAATTTTACATCATGCAGTTTTAAACAAAACATCTGCAAGGCGATGTCCACCGTTTTCTATACACTGTCGCACCCGATTTCTGAAGATCCTCTCTACGCGTTCTAATATCTCCACCAGAATTCGGGCTATTTCCTGTCGAATTAGATTCTTCAATTGGAGCAGGGTTGTAGGGCGGTGTTTGTAAACCTCTGCTTTGAGGTAACCCCATAAAAAATCACACGGCGATAGATCAGGCGAGCGGGGCGCCCACGGAATATCACCTCGATTCGAGATGATGATGTGTTTTCGAGCCAGTTCTTGAAGTGCGCCTACAAAACGTGTGGTTCCAACAGGATGGTGCCACGGCCCACACGGCCAGAGTTTTGATGACAGTTGTTAAGGCAATGTTCCCGGACGGCTCACCTCAATTCGAGGTTTACAAACATCGCCCTACAACCCTGCTTCAATTGAAAAATCTTATTCGGCAGGAAATAGCCCGAATTCCGGTGGAGATGTTGGAACGCGTAGAGAGGAGCTTCAAAAATCGGTTGCATCAGTGTATAGAAAACGGTGGACATCCGGGTATATTCCATATATCAGTGATTAATAAACACTGAATTATGCGCATGTGTTGTCGGTTTTTAAATATTTTGCTATTCCACAAACGCAAATGACACTGAAATGAAGGATATGCAATTATGTTCAGTGATTATATTTTACAACTGAAGTTAACCAATGTTTAAAATTGTAAAACAACCACCGTGTGCTTATGAAATACGTCTTCAATCAGTGATTTAAAAGCAGTAGTTATGAAGTTATTATTAAGCACAGTGTTAATAAAGTGACAAATAACCACTGCATTATGGAATACACCTGATCACCTTACAGATGTTTTGTTTAAAACTGCATGATATAAAATTTGAAATTATGTTCTTTCAATATAAAATGAAGAACATGCATATCAGCTACAATTTTTATTTTATTCACCTTCAAAAAAAGGAAGTTTCTAGGCCCCACCCTGTACAATAATTTGAGGGCGTAAATAGTGCCTTTTGCGTCCTAAAACCTAAGAAACCAACATGTTTATTTGCATCACTTAGCAAGCAACAACGTAACTTGATTTTTGAGAACGAATCGTGCCATTTATCAAAGCTTTAAGGTGGATTTAAACGATTTTACAAAAAATCTTGTTTGCATTTCGGGCGTGAACGACGATTTTGGTCCTTTGTGTCTTATAATCCCTTGGGCCTCGGGCTCATAATTCCGCTGCGGGCCAAAATCGCCTCCTTCACGTCCTTAATACAAAAATAGCTATTTTTTTCGAAGGCGTTATTTCTAGCTAGACGTAGTCATGGTGATGTAAACATTCTACAAGCTTGTAAAGCTTTACAGTCTTTTATGCTTACAAGCCATTAAAGTATTACAGATGTTCCCGTAATATGTCGTTTACTTGGTTACCATAAACATCAAAATGAATCTGTAAAGTGTCACTAGGAAGGTGGAAATAAAAGCATGAAATATACTTATGAAAACAAAATGTTCACACTTTCAAGATCATGGCACCAACGGTTGGTCGCACCGTAAGAAGCCACTTTAACTATATTCGGCGCCCTATTTAAAAAGTGTCACAGATAATATCGGCGGTTCATATTATGAACCTCCTGCCGTTTAGAGAGCATATTAGAACCATAAGGATTAATATCTTAGTTAATCTGTGTATGTTTTGACCAGTAAAGGAAGTAGCACGTATACATGCCATCAATCTACAAAGAGTTAATGAAATTACTTTTACTTCTTATAAATCACTACCCGCTTGCATCCGATTTACAGAAATAAAATTAGAGACCCTTTCTTTACATTTAGCATCCTAATATGTTGACGGTTTTAAGAACTACGTTCGTGGTCGATCAATCATCATTCTCTTGTGTCTGGGTCCTAATCATTACATTTTTGGATTTTCCGTTCAATTCTAAGTCTTTTGTATTCACATATGTATCTAAGCATTACATTTTTGGATTTCCCGTTCAATTCTAAGTCTTTTGTATTCACATACGTATATCAGGGCTAAAATATAATTCATTAGTGTGAACCACTACTCTCATTTGATAACAAATTGTATTAATTATGCTGGTTATTTCAACTGTTTTTTTTTTCTCATCTACTCCAAATTTTAAAGAGATCCAGTTCATTTGTTGGGCAGTATAGCTGGAGCATGTTTCATAATAAAATACAAGCTAATAATATTAGTATTGAATAAAACGTTTGATGATCGGATTAAGGACGAAGTAAAAAACTATAGCCGACAGTTTCGGTTTATAAACCGACAGTTTCAGTTTACAAACCAAAACTGTCAGCTGAATGAACGAATAGTTTTTTACTTCGTCCTTAATCCAATCATGAAACGTCATATTCAATACTAATATTATTAGCTTGTATTTTAATGGGTGGTATGCATAAAACGAAGTAGATGCTAATACTTCTCAAATTAGTATATTCTTCGAAGTATCTTCTATTACATAAAGTACCTACTGCAGCTCTGAAGCATATACTACGAAAGCAAAGTTTATACTACAGCATGTTATAAATTTTAATAGTAAATACTACAGCAGCGTAGTATTTACTATTAAAATGAATCTGAGGCTTTGAAGTAGATACTACAGTAGGTGCTTCTACAGCGAAGTAAAAACTTCTATATGCTCTTGTGCTCTAGTATCTACTAGATCGCATAGTAAATACTACGTTACTATAGTAGGTACTTCACTTTCGAAGTAGGTGCTTGAAGTATTAGCATGTACTTCGTTTTATGCATACCACCTATTATGAGACAGGCCCCTGGTAATTTATTGTATAAAAGGGTCTCAGCATATGAGAGAAGTTTCTTCTTGTATTAAATTTATATTAAGCTATAACCTATTTGAACTGTATAAAAAAAAAAAACTATCGAATAATTGAATCTTCAATTACCTGAATTTTGAATGGTATCGGGCAGTTTTCAGAATTTAATAAAAAATACTTTATTTAAGAAGAATACAAATTTATCAAATGTAACATTAATATGAACGAACATAACACTCAAAAACTGCCATGACACAAAGTTGTAATCTTGAACTTTAAGTCAAATGAACATATTTCAACACAAAAAGTAAATTTATATTCTTTAATTTGAAATGATTAACTGTAAATTGAACTTTTGAAACTGCAAGAACATTGTAAATTGGAAAAACATCATAAGTTTTACTATACCGTAATTAAATCTTATAAAATTATAAAACTATTGTTTTATAATTTCATGAGATATTTTAACAAAAATTTTTAATGAAAATTTCTTAGCTTAGTCAGAGTTTTATGCTTAATTAACATTTTTAAGTTCTACTTCAAATACTAACGTAGAGTTTGGTGGAATGGCTGGCGGTGAACCTTTCTGGCCATATCTAAGCAAAAAAAAAAATGAAATATAATAATAATAATAGTAATATGTATCCAACAATTATTGTAGTCTTGGGTGGCTGTGGAGTCAAACATTTTTAACTAATTACACGGTACAACAAAAATTAAAAAAAACAAAAACCTGTCAGGTTTCTCAACTGTTTTTAATGTTTTTGGGGTCGCTGAATACGAATCTGCAAACAGTTTTCTCGGGTCACCTCAGGTTCTCATTGTAGACATCAGTAAAGAAGTCAATGAAGCAGTATACAGAAGATAAAAAAAAAAGAAAAACCTGTCGGGTTTTTCAACTGTTTTTTATGTTTTTGGAATCGCTGAATACGAATCTGCAAACAGTTTTTTTGGTACACCTTAGGTTCTCGCTCTAGAAGACAAAGAACTCGTTTGTCTTCAGTATACTGCTTCTTCGACTTCTTTATTGGTGTCTAAAGCGAGAACCTGAGGTGACCCGAAAAAACTGTTTATAGATTCATATTCAGCGACCCCAAAAATATTAAAAATAGTTGAGAAACCCGATGGGTTTTTCTTTCTTTTTATCTTTAGTATACTGCTTCATTGACTTCTTTACTGGTGCCTAGAACGAGAACCTGAGGTGACCCGAAAAAACTGTTTGCAGATTCATATTCAGCGACCCCAAAAACATTAAAAACAGTCGAGAAACCTGACGGGTTTTTTTTGACTGTTGGACAGTGTTATTGTTTCAAATGGCAATAAAACATTAAATACGTAAAGAAATACTATTTGTTGTTTAACAGTCAATATTTTAGACGCCAATTCAACAATGCGAAGTAATAATTGACAATTAATCTTTAACTACTCGTGCTATTAACAAACCTCTAACTCTCTCGAGTTTGTGTCAAACACAGACTTATTCTTACTTTATGACACAAATTCAGATTTCTTTTAGCGTGCAAACGATAGTTTAAGGTTAGTGTTCAATTAGAAATATAAAAAAGTTATAACAATTACATTTACTTCTGTGTCTCCTAGACACCACGCGAGTAGTTAAAGGTTAGGTTTGATTTCACAGCCACCCAGGGCTACAATAATTGTTGAACACATGTTATAATAAAATAAGAAAAGTATAAACAAATTTACAACTTACGCCATACTTGGTGGGCAGGTAATACGTCTTTTACCACCAACTTTCATACCAACTACACCAACATCCCAACCTTTTATAACTTCCTGCCTTCCTAAACGGAATTTGAAACCTGGGCCTTTTGTTGAGGAATCAAACATTTTCTTATTATTTTTAAATCTCCCTTCGTAGTAGACCTGGAGGAAAATAAATTAAATTTCATGGAAGTATTTAAATAACTTGTACATACTTGAACAACTCGTCCCGTTTTAGCAACTGGTCCATTGCCTACTTTAAGATCTTCAACTAAAACGCCGCCTGCAAGAGTCCGTTTCTGTGCTGGTGATTTGGCAGTCTGTTCTGGTGTTTTGTTTTCATCTTTTGATAATTTTGATGCCTTTCCTGGAGTTTTGTTTTCATTTTTAGAAGGTGTCTTTTCATCTTTCTGTTGCTTTTCTGATTTGGGCGTTTTCGGCTTCTTTTCTTTCTGAGAAACGGGAGATTGTACAACTTCCTTTTTCACTTGCTTTTGCTTTTGTTCTCCCTTTTTGGGGACACCATTCATTTTTGTACCCTTCGGCTTTTCTACTTCCTCATTATCACTTAAACTTGAAGCTTCCTCATCATCATCATCTGATTCTTCATCCTTAAAAATTGTATTTTTTAGTATTGTGGTAGCATAATTGGCCATGAAATTATTTACCTCATTTTCTGACTCTTCTTCCTCAGCATCATCCTCATCTTCTTCCTTTTCGTCTTCATCCTTTTCATCTTCTTCTTCCACTCCATCTTCTTCTTCCTCTACCTGTGTCGTATGCACATCATCATCGCTTCCTTCTTCATTCAAAGCAGTTGACAAATCAAAATCAGAATCATCAGAATCAGTGTCTTCTTTGTGGCTATCAACTGCAGCAAGTAGCTCCAAAGTTTTCGATTTCTTTTTAGGTGCTAAATTACATCACCAATTAAATCTTACTCTTAAAAATCCAATCTTATTTTTTAATATGATTTATTTCTAAATTACTCATTCACCAAATTTAAAATACTACGTGGCCAAAACTTATTTGCTTAATTTTTTGAATAAAACTAGTACTAAATAAACTAAAATAAATAAAATACAGTAGATGACCGACATCTACATTAATCAGTTAGGCCCAGTTTTACAATCGTGGAATAAGGACAGAATAACCATTCGCCGAATATCCCTTAACATTCGTGTATATCTACGTCACGTCATTCCAAGAATAATGTTATACTTACTCAGTTTATCCGACGATTGTAAAATCGGGCCTTAGTAAATATTTGCTGATATAAATTACAATTAATCTCTGCAGAAGAAAGAAGAATTAAAAGTTCAAAGCAAAACCCTGACGAGAAAAAAAATAAATGATTTCATAAACCTTGGGAGATCTTAGGAAAACCCATGAAATAAGAAATGAAAAGATAAAAAAGGAAACTAACATACATTGACTGGCAGAAAGTTGGATACATATGAGAAATTTTTTTATTATTGATTTCTCAGAAACATATATTCTTCATGTTCACGTTCAAAGTTCTACGACACACATGTTGATACCAAAAAAAAATTGAAAAAATGAGAAACTTTTCTTTTTCATCGTAGATAGCCATGATTTCATATTTGAGATCTCAGGACAATTCTGAATAACTTTTCCAAATAATATTGCCGCGTATCTTGAAAAGTAGAGGCACTTTACTCTTATGTCGATTTCAAATATTTTGATTTCCTCCGTATACGACAAGAGATCTTCAAATGTTGAAATATGCATTTTGAGTTTGGAAAGATGTAGGAACTTTCATAAGGAATAAATGTTTCTGAGAAATCAATAATAAAAAAAGATTTCCATATGTGTCAAACTTTCTGTTGGTCACTGTATATAAATTAAAATAATAATTACGTACATTGTATATTGCAGCTTTCAACAAATGATTCTAATTTATTCTTCGTTAATGTTAAGAAACTATAATCTAAAATATGCTTTTTACAACACTTTGTCGAAATAATTAAGCAAAACATTTAAATAAAATTTTAACTTACGACTGCTATTGTTTTCTACAGATTGCCTCTTCCTGAGTACAATCTTTTCTTCGGTTTCCTCAGCTTCAACTGAATCACTAGTATCATCCGAATCGACAGTATCATTCAAATCAGCAGTATCATCCAAATCACCAAACTCGTCCGTCAAGTAACCTGTTAAGTGAATGTTTGCCTTCCCATTAGTTGCAAAGCATACGGTATCATCAACCTGCAATTATATACATATAAGAAATGCACTCATTTTTAACCAGAAAACAAGAGAAAAAAAATGGATAAAAATGTGGCGGCTGCATAAGTTCTCACAAATGCAATGTTAACATATTTCAAAAGTTTAATCTTTTATTCATTTTTTTCTAATATCCTTTAGTTTTTTCCGGTAGTTTAGTTTAGTGAAACAAAACGCAACGGAGAAAACGTCCTAGGCCCGGTATTTCAGTCACTGTCACTGAACTTTAATCGCTAAGACGAATAAATCAATAATATAATTAATGCTAAAGGCGGTACAAAAAGTACTAAAACACAATAAAATTATTATTGATGTAGATATTAAAAGAGTGGAGAAATACTGAACTTTATGAAATGTATTGTAAAGAATGGTATTTGAATAAAATATTTTATTTTATTTTGGAACTTTATTCTTGTTTATTGGCACTAAATTGGGGGTATAATTTGGCCTCCATTGCCTGAGGGCTGTAAAGTTGCTAACAGGCTTGTTCGGGTTCTCGCCAGGACAGTCCTAGAACCGTCCTAGAACGTCCAGGAGCATGCGCATAATAAAAAAACCTGCGTTCTTTTTTGTTATGCGCATGTTCCTGACGGTTCTGTACTTGTCCTCACGGGAACCCGAACAAGCCTAACGTACACTGATAAAAATTATTCTGTAAAATTACTAAGAAAAACATTGGTTTTTTTGTTACCTATGATTTTCCTAGTAAATTTACAATTGTTAGAAGTGAAGTGTAAAATTCCATTTCATATGTTTTATTCAGTACTTTTACACATTCTTGGTAATCTTCCGTGGTGTTCACCAGGGGAACTACGTAAATTTACAGAATGCATTTTATTTTAGCTATATTTTCCAGTAATTTCTAGTAATTTTACCACAACACTTAATCATTAAGAACATTTACACGCGTTCTCTGTAAATACACATACTTCAATAGTTTAGTGTAAATAATTCAATATTTTCAAATTAAAATTACATGTTATTGTAATTTTGAGTTACAGTTTACTATTAATACATAAAGTGTACAACATTTTACAAGAATTAAGGAAAAATAAATGTAATTTTATGTAAAATTCAAATCGTTGGCCAATCTATATAAAATCACATCAATATTCTATGTAAAAATATGTGTAATTTTACTGCCATTTTTATCAGTGTAAACAAACCCATAGTCACATGCAAACAATGTACATAATTATTTTATGAAAACAATGTGCACATCACTCATATACGACATAAAAATATTGAATCGATAAATCTTGCCCATTTTAAGACAATAATAAAATAAACGTTTTATGTACCACGGGTATAATTACATATAGATAATAGCCCTCGGCCTCGAGGATTTAAAATCACTCCACTTTGCGTCGTATACTCGGGCTAAAATCTCCTAATTATGCCCTTAATACATAAATAACTATTAAGAAATACTATTTTAAATTTAAATTTGATATCACAAAATCTTCTAAGCGGACACTAAATCGCGCAACAATACACTTTACGTTTCGCAATCGTTCGACTGCACTTCTGACGAAGCAGTCGAACGATTGCGAAACGTAAAGTGTATTGTTGCGCGATTTAGTGTCCGCTTAGAAGATTTTGTGATACAAATTTCATCGGACAAGAACCAACTGTAAATTTAAATTTGATATATTGAAATAAATCTTAACATTTGCCATAGTTTTCATTTATTTATTTATTTTATAAATGATATAAGAAAAAATCAGTTTCAAAATTGGCATTAATGATTTTTATTTTTTGGGTCCCTTACTTCACTATCACTAATAATAAAATGGTAAATTGGATTATCGTTTAATTATTATAATCAATAATTTGTTTAAAATAAGCTATATACCTGTAAGAATCTAATAGAACTTGTTTGCTTTTGTATATTGACAGTTCAGAATGAATTTTAGTTAGTACATAGTTATTTAATTGTTTACCATCATACTTTCAACCTAAACAGTATCAAATCATATAAATTAAACTTTAAAATCACCTGCAAAATTTGTAATAATCGATTGTCTAATGTCGACGTTATGCTGTATGTTTAAAAACTTCTTCAGGACGAATAAATTTATTATTAAAATTCTTTTACGATAATTTTCAACTGACAATAAAATAAAATTACAATTGCAAAAATTAATTTAAATTAAATCATTTTGAGAAAGACACTAACGCTAATACTTAGATTTGTGTTTCTTTCTCAGGGGGTAGAATAGATATACACGTTTATTGTTTTGTTGAAAACTGGTTTCTGAAGTACACACTTTAACCTGAGCTTTTTGAGAAGTTTATTATTATTATTATTATTAAAAGTTGATAATAACTACATTTCGTCGCTCTTATCTGCAGAATTATTTTATTTCCTTTGTGCTGTTTATATTTTTGGTAATGGTGTTGGCTGCATATAAAAAATAATAATTATACAGCTGTTTTTGATGAGTCCAGACCGTTTTCTTAGTTTTTTTTAATTATTTTGTTTATGTTTTTTCAAACAAGTACGCAATCACAATTTGTAGTTTACTTTTGAAATTGATTTACGATTTCATCATCACTTTTCGATTTAGGACTCATTTTAACTTGTTCATTTTTACTTTATTACTTTATTATAATGTACAACTGTCACTAATCCTCGCTGCACAACTGATTAAAATTTCTACAAAATGTTAACGCACAGGGGCCCGATTCTCGAATCGTGCGAATACATTCGAATACGAAAATGACGTCAAAATGACGTAGACTCTCGTACAAAACTATAGAAACTGTTCGAAAATTGCGTCATTTTGACGTCATTTTCGCATACGAATGTATTCGCACGATTCGAGCCCCAGATCATCATTTCGATATTCATTACAATTCTTCAATGCATTTCTCTACTGTATAGTTCCAAACTTCATTAACTGTTTTTCGTTGCGAAAGTAACTTTCAATATGAATATTCTTTTTCTAAAGAGTGTCAAGCAGAGAGCAACGGTTTTTACCTATAAATAACAGTTTTTAGTAAATAAACTAATATCTTACACAGGAAAGAGAGAATTAGGCTCTACAACAGAATTACTTTAAAATGACTTTAACCGTTTAACATCGCAAAAAGTGAAGTCTTTATCAGCAAATCTAATGCATTTTGAGGGGCTCAGGCCAAGATCCACATTGTCCACTTTGTGTGCATAAGACCGCATGTCCACCGGATCGGGCCGACCACAATCGGCTCGAGTGGGATCGTGCGATAAAGATCGTGTAAATGTATTTCTATTGTAACCTGTCCACTGGGTCGCGTCTAATTAGACTCGACTGAAATCGTACCAGTGGACAGGTTACAATAGAAATACATTTACACGATCTTTATCGCACGATCCCAATCGAGCCGATTGTGGTCGGCCCGATCCGGTGGACATGCGGCCTAAACGGAGACGACGGTCACAGGACCGTTTTTCGACTTCAACCCGTTATCAATCTTCAGTGGCTTGGTAGATACTAGATACCACTCATACTTGAGGTACAAGATTGTTTTAAGATAGTTTGAAGGTACCAAGAAAGATAAAACGCTTATATTGAAAACCACGTAAATAGAACATATTATGGAGTAACCAATGACCACATAATGACCACTTGTCTCTGGTTACGAGTTAAATCTATGTTGCAAAGATACCAAAGCTATGACAAGATTGTCAGCCACTGTAGACCAGGCGCACACTGTAGACAAGACAGTCTGCAGACAGTCTACGGCCGTACAAGTCAGTGCGAGGGCAAGACTGTTTTGTCGCAGCAGTACCGCACACTGTACACCAGATATTCAAACTACTTGAGATTTCATTGGACGTTGGAATATTCATTTAGACTTTTATCATAAATTTGAGGTCTCTTTTCGACTTCTTCAATTAATAATTCTATGTACTCATCCATTACTAAAACAACCTGGATACTGAAGGTACAGCCTCAATCAAAAGTAATGAAACTTTGAAAACCGAAACACTGTAGTCAGAGTGCAACGATGCCGAGTTAAAGAGAGCGCAACGTGTTGTGGGGTTCCGAAGGACTTCGGAAACATTCGTTCGCCATAAGATTTCATCTCACTCGGTATCTTCTTTCTCTGACTACAGCGTTTCGGTTTTGAGCGTTTCATTACTTTTGATTGAGGTTGTACATACTCTAAATAATATGAAACGGTCTTTTTAGTTGTGAAAGAATAAAAGAATATGTTGTACTAACGTTACACTTGCTAAGCAATCAGTCACTTGCATAGGTCGATCAAAAAGAACTGTGCATTAAAATTTATTCGATTCGCGCGAAAAGGCGTAATTGCTGATTGGTTATTTTCTGCCTTCGCGGTATGTGGAGGTAAGTAGACGTGAGACAGTTTTGTCTCGGTGTGCGCGGTACAATTGAATAAACAGAGCTACCCGACAGTCTGCAGACAAAATTGTCGGCAGTTCAAGGAACAGCTCGTAGACTGTTTTGTCTTGCCGCTGTCTTGACTGGCAGTGTGCGCACTTTCATTCATTCAACGTATCCGCCAGACCAGACAAAACAGTCTGCAGACAAAAAGTCTGCTGCAGACTTTTTGTCTTAGACCAGGCGCACACTGCAGACTTTTTGTCTGTAGACTGTTTTGTCTGGTCTGGCGGATACGTTGAATGAATGAAAGTGCGCACACTGCCAGTCAAGACAGGGGCAAGACAAAACAGTCTACGAGCTGTTCCTTGAACTGCCGACAATTTTGTCTGCAGACTGTCGGGTAGCTCTGTTTATTCAATTGTACCGCGCACACCGAGACAAAACTGTCTCACGTCTACTTACCTCCACATACCGCGAAGGCAGAAAATAACCAATTAGCAATTACGTTTTTTCGCGCGCATCGAATATTTTAATGCAGAGTGCTTTTTGATCGACCTACGCAAGTGACTGATTGCTTGTAACGTTAGTACAATATATTCTTTTATTCTTTCACAACTAAAAAGACCGTTTCATATTATTTAGAGTACCTTCAGTATCCAGATTGTTTTAGTAATGGATGAGTACATAGAATTATTAATTGAAGAAGTCGAAAAGAGACCTCAAATTTATGATAAAAGTCTAAATGAATATTCCAATGTCCAATGAAATCTCAAGTAGTTTGAATTTCTGGTGTACAGTGTGCGGTACTGCTGCGACAAAACAGTCTTGCCCTCGCACTGACTTGTACGGCCGTAGACTGTCTGCAGACAGTCTGCAGACTGTCTTGTCTACAGTGTGCGCCTGGTCTAACTGGTGAATTGGTGATTCATAGTGTTTTGTGGATACTAAAGTAAAAATAAACAAGTCCTGATGAAATTGTAAATAAATGCAGAAAATAAACTACAAATTGTGATTATAAACTTGTTGAAAGAAAAATAATTAGTCAATTATATTTCAAAATGTAATGATCATACTACAAAGTGGCCTTGTTGAAGCATAAGGATATGACCTCTAAAATTGCAAAAAATATAATTTATAACTAAGAGAAAGGTCCAAATGTAATAAGGAAACTGATAGGCGTCAGTGCCCCATTTACGCTACGACAACGCAGTCTCAGGGTTTCATGGTAATATTTCATGAAAGAAGCTAATAAAAGCAAAGCGTATTTTTGTTACATGATTTGGTGTAGTTTTTGGAAACTGCTTGCTAACTAAACTGATTGCTAGGTTCCTTCCCTATTTGTTATCGCCGTGAAAGTCTAATGAGAATGTGGTACTCATGTATGTAGGGTAGGTGGGGGTAAAGATACGCAGCGGGGAAAGCGTACGCAGTGTACGTTGGGTGCCTTCCAGATACTTCAGGGGATCGCCGCTAGGTTGCAGGAGCCCATGTAAGGTTACTGTATCGAGAAGGTAGCGCCAACTTTCTATCTCTTTTAATTTGGGGTTAATCAAATTCATTCATAAACTCCTTAGCAACAGTAACTTGTTATGTATCTATCCTTTTTCTTCTTTAGCGTTTCATCCCTCCCTTTTTAATTTGGGGGACGAAGCCGCGGAAATGAATGGCGCTACCTTCTCAATACAGTAACCTTAAGCCCAAGCGGCAGGCAACGCCTCCTGCCCGTACCTTTTTCATCTAATATTTTGTTCAACTTATGCATCCCCTGTTCATCTACTAGCAGGGATTAAGCTTTATAATGTATGAAAGTCAACGTCTTGAACATCATTTCGCATGTCAGTTTCTTTCGTTTTCTCGAAGGTGGAATCAACAAGTCACGTTTCTCGACAGCCATTAAAATGGGGAAAAGATTCGCACTTGTTGTTTTCATGTCTTAGGCCCGGTCTTTTAACTTCCTTTTAAGTTACTTGTAAATTTATCTGTCTTGTAACTGAAAAATCTATCATTTAGCTGCCTATCAAGCATTATGCATCTCTTTCAGATTAACTGGACGAGTGCATCTATCTCAATCACATGAGTACGTGTTGCTATAGCAACTTTAATGTTCATTTTAGTAAAAAGGGAGTTTACAAGGAAGTTAGTGGTAGTGTTATCTAGGTACCTACCAAGTTGGCAGCTTTCAGTTTTGATACAATTCAAAGGAGGTACCTATTTATTTGTGTTGTTTAATTTTCCAGAGTATGATACTCTAGCAATAACCACTAGGTTAGTAGTAAAGAGCTCAAAAGTAATAAGAAAAGGTTGTTTACAGGAACAATGTGATGTAATTTCACACTTGTAATAAGGCTCGTTTTTTAAATAAGGTGGACATGGGTAAATGGGACCTAGTTTTACAACATTCAAAGTTTATTATCTAATTGCAAACTAGTGATACTTCTTTGAATTATCTACGTTTGCCAAGTTATTCCTTGGAGTATGATCTTTATATGCATACGCATAAAACATGGTTAATCAACTCCCATTGACTTTGAGCAGCCAATTTTTTTTGTGGACATGGGGTCCCAGATACTGTAGGATTTTGAAGTAACTGGGACCCCCCCTTGTATTTTAAATGTCGATATGTATAAAAAGGTCCCATGGTAACTAGGACATACCTTGCAAAAGCACTTTTCACACAGTAGCCATTACTAATTTCAATTGTCATCAATCAAGCAATCTGAAGTCATTTGTTTAGTGTTGCCAGCATTATAAAACATTTTTGGTCTGTGGAACAAATTTAATCACTTTTCTGATTTTTTTTAAAAGCCGATGGTTCATTTACCCCATGGTCCCATTTACCCAGGTTCACCTTAAATCTTAATCAGTTTTATACTTTGGTGTTTTTGTTTTTGTTTCATTCAAAAATCACACAAAAGGGGGAAAATTTGCAGTGCGAATCTTTACCCCATCTCGTGGGACAAACGTTCGCAAATACAAATTTTCGGAAAATTGAAATTTTGAAGCTTCTGTTTTTAGTTTTCTACCTATGGCACATGATACGCAAAGGATCAACCTATAATTTCACCATTTTTTCCCAACCATATCTTTTAAACAGGTTCTTGTAGGTCCAAAAAGCTGTTAGGTGCGTACCTTTACCCCCCACCAACCCTAAACTAAATTTTGACAATGAATGTCATGTCGATTTAGATTTTAAGGTTACTCCGAATTAGGCAATGTTGCAATATTTTCTTTTCATTACGAGTTGTATTCACGGCCGAATTTACATAAAGTTGAGAACTGACAACACTTGTTAATCTATCTGATTTAAACTGTCACAATTTGATGTATACTATAATGACATCAAACTAAATTTTTATAATTAACATGATAGTCAACCTACTAACTTAAAATCATAGCATACTGGCGGCAATTCGGGGGAGACGGAGTAAAGGGGGGCAGTCGCCCTCCCAGTCCTTCAATTATTTTTTTAATTTGAAAGACAGCAATGTCTGAGAGAGAATTTCAGCAATAAGGCATTACATATCTCATGTAACAAATTTGTTTTTTCTAATTATTTCATTTTTTATTAGAACAAATACATTTTTAGTTTTTAGCCCACCCACTTACCCCTTTTATAATGGCAAATCTTTGCCCCCCCCCCCAGTTTTGGTACACAATCGCCGCCACTGACAATAATAATAAAGGAATGGATAATAGATATCATTTATAATTTATTACGCATCTAGTGTTGTGGCTTTACCAGTAAAATTGGTAAAATTAACAATTAGAGCCACAACACTATTGGCTAAAATTGATAAAATCGCCAATTTTATCAATAAAGCCACAACACTACACTGCTAGTAAAATAACATCATTTTTACATCAAAATGATGTAATTAATAACACATAAATTTGTATGTAATATTAAAAATTCGCTTAAAATAACATTGAATTTTAATGTAAAAATAGTGTAAGTTTACTACCATTTTTATCAGTGTAAGGGCCGGTACTTTCTTCACTGATTAACTTTAATCTTTGGTTTATTCCTTTAGAAACAATTGCCTTTACAATTGTAGGTTTCGGAATAAACCAAAAGTTAAAGTTAATCAGTGATGAAAGTACCGGCCCTAAGTATACACCACAGTATAAAGATACAGTAGCGCAACTCGGTTGTCGGCACTTTGATCTCTTTACTGGATTTTCATTGACCTCGAGTAGATTAAAGGGGTGTGTCGAACTGTTTGCTCTGCTTTACGTGTGAGCGATTTTGTTGTAAATTGTAAATTTACACGTGCTCACACACCAAGGCCGGATTGTAGTGTTTAGTGGACGTGGTAAAAAAAAAAACAAGGCATAAATAATGTGTATTAACATAATTATAAAGATCCATTCGGCACCAGAGCCGTGAATGAATGAGCTCTGCATCCCGAGATTGTGACTAAGACCTTGCGCGGGATGTTATGCGCGAACTGAATATTTTCATGAGAGTCGCGCTACTGTGTAATCTTTATACTGTGGTATACACATTCCTAAGGCCCAGTCTTTTTATCGCCAGTTAACTCTATTCTGTCGGTTTATTCCTACAGTAACAATTGAGATCACAATTGTTACTATGGGAATAAATCGACAGATAAAGTTAACTGGTGATGAGAAAACTGGGCCTAAGGTATGCACAAGCACAAATAAGAATCGTAAACTGCGCTCTAATTGAATTGGCTTCATATGATTTTAAGTGGCAAAATTACCTCAAAATTCAAGTCAAGGGGGACTTGAATAACTTTGTCCTTCTGCAGTGTGCACAGGAGATAATTTCGATTATCGAAAGAACAAATTACTTGAGTAGGCTCATTGTCAGTACATGTTGCAATGTCGAGGGCAGCCATGGAAACGTGAAAGGACTTCTTCACTTTCTGCGAGTACCTCCGTTGAGGCTCCATTATCAAACCTAACAATAAAAGGGAAACAAAACATGTATGTAGAATGGGCACGTGGTAACCGACATTTTTGCCGGTAATTTCCGTGTAAATTTACAAATTACTGTTTGGACCAACTCACCCCAAAACATTTTTGATGCGTTTGAATGCAGAAGTTACGTGAAAGTAAAATAAAGGTATGTTCTTAAGTGATAAAATTCAGAAAAATTTATTTAGTAAGATATGGCGCGAACACGACACCACTGCACAAATTCGAGACAAACGAATGCGACACAAAATGGAATTAAACGGAACCGTTACCAAATAAATATCCCTAAATCAGAGTTGCCAACATAAAAAAAAAACTTTAGCTGTGGATGTGATACGACGCAGACTTTTGTATGGTACTGTAGACTGTAAATGGAAAGCTGGCTGCAATCGATTCGCAGCCGAAATCAATCCAATTCTATCAGTAAATCACTTATGGCGTTTTCGGATGAGATCGATCCTAATCCGCTCTAGTGCAACACCCATCCAAATCAGTTCATAACAGAATTGTACTTGATTGGATTTAAATGTGCTCCGTTGAACGGTGATTGATCCGTTCCACAGATACTTTACGTGCAATCCAGTTCAATCGAATCCGCCAATTTTTGATCCCTAAAAGAGCAACAGCCATCCGAATACGCCACTGCAAATGCTCGCTCTATATGCGCATGTGCAATTTGATATGGAGCTGCTCGGAGCAGTCAATCGAAAACGCCATTAAATAGAGACCTAATAGATCTGTTCTAGCAGCAGTATATAACTGTTATGACGCTTTCGAATTTTCGATTGATTGCTCCGAGCAGCTCCAGATCAAATTGTACATGCGCATATACACAGCTGGCCTGACTAAGACTAGGGATACGCTTAATTGTGAGTAAATGAAGGAGAGGCTCATTGAAACTTGTGTGGAAGTGAAATAGAGATATTACAATGTTGCGTAAGAAGCTAGGAATTCGACCGGCGCCAGCGGCCGGAGTATAGCCCGTGTTATCAATCGGCAACGTCGATTGATGTAGCTATTTCGTTTACTCATGCGCTTTCTACTATTCCATCCTTCATTTACTTATAAGAAACGCATTCCTAGTCTTGGTTAGACCAGCTATGTAGAGCGAGCACTTGCGGTGGCGTATTTGGATGGCTGTTGCTCTTTTAAGCCGGTTACACAATGGATTTGCATAAAACATAAGACATAAGCCGTATCAGTAATTCGACCTATGTAAAGAAGTGCGCTGGTAACACAATAGCTCCGCAACGAGAACAAACCAAATGTGCTTCCTCCGGCTTATGTCTTATGTTTTATGCAAATCCATTGTGTATTCGCCTTTAGGGATCAAAAATTGGCGGATTCGATTGAACTGGATTGCACATAAAAGGTGCTTTTGTTCGTGCCAATGATTACTAATCATAAAAACTGGATTAGCTTTGTGTACATTTATTTGTAACTTTTATGTATTGATTCTATAAAATGAACGGAAGAAAGTTAGGAATAAATGTGCACGAAGTGAATCCAGTTTTTATGATTAGTAATCATTGGCACGAACAAAAGCAGCTATTGTATCCGTAGAGCGGATCAATCACCGTTCATCGGAGCACATTTAATCCGGTCAATTGCAATTCTGTCATGAACTGATCTGATAGGCAGTGTTGCCAGTATATAAATTTTTTAATCACCAGACAACTAACCCAAAAAGCACCAGATCGACTTGAAAAATCACCAGCTCAAAAAATTAAAATAAGTCAAATAATAAAAACAAGAGGCATGACGTAAATAAATAATATAATATTAGTCTCATGACATTTATAATATAACATTTTAAATTATAAAATATATTTAGGGGAAAAAACAAAATCACAATTAGTTACTCATTACAAAAATGAATGGAGAATATTAACTATTATTATTACCATAATATACTATAGTTATGTTTTCTAATAATGTTTGCCTGAATTCTTATCTTATGATTAAAGTTGTATTTAAATAAAGTCGTGATTAAAATAAGCAAGAAACGATATAGCTTTATTATGTGGTAGAGTAAAAATTATAGTTATTGCCCGTTTTTTTTTTTTTTTATAATACCTGTCAAATGTTTCTAATGTTGGTACACTCATACGCACCTTAAATGCTGTTAAATGCACCTCCCGCTCGCGAACCTCATCCTTAAAACCTTGTGATACAAGGCTCACAGAACTGTCAAATTGGAGCACTTAAGCTGCGTATGAGTGTACCTGTTAGCTAAATGTTAGGAAATTCCAAAATTTCTATTCTACATTTAAGCATAAAAACAAGGTTCCAACAGAAACCCTAAAATTTTGACACTAACAGGTATTAAAAAAAAACTACGAGAGTTATTAATCTCGGAAACATTACCCACGGTGGCAGTGGCTAACTACTAGCAAAAATCACCAGAGCACCAGTTTCTTTATAAAATCACCAGATCTGGTGCAAAATCACCAGTACTGGCAACTCTGCTGATAGGTGTTGCCTAGTGTTGCACTAGAGCGGATTAGGACAGATCTCAACCGAAAACGCCATAAATCTGGAACGCTTAAAGCTGCCAACCTGGTACACAAAAAGTTCCTGCTTAAAACAGCGCTGTTGTTATTGTGATTGAATTATTTTTGTATGCTTGTATTTGATTGTATTCATATTCAAGTTAATTAAAATGTCTGTGTGTTGGTTAGTCTTAACAAATAAGTAAGACATTTTACTTTATTACATAGATGTTCAATATTTAAAATTGATTTTAGATTGCTAGAAGGAATTAAACTACTAAATCAGTTATCCACTTCACAATTTGTAACTTTTTTGAACCATATTAACAAAACTAATGCGATACCAAAATTCACTCAGGAAGAGATAAAGCAGTTACAGGAGAGCTTCAAGGTAAGCGAAGCCAATATTCAACTATCGGTGCAGAGCCTCTTCTATGTATGGAAACAGTCCTTGAAAATCGTTTTAAAACCGACAAGTTTACAAAAGAACTTGTTGGAAGATTTAAAGTTCAGTGCTGAAAAAGCTGAAGAGTTTGTAAAATTGTGGTCAGAGAGAACTCGAGTGGACTGTGGTGATCTGGAAAAACAAATGAAATTGGAAGATGTCTCGTGGGAGTTGAACCTACAAACTGCATCCAGTTTAATTCCAACAGAAAATGTTCCTAAAGCAAGGTTGCAATTGGGCATTGAAAGTTTAATAGATAAAAACTTTAGGGAGAATATAACTTTAGAGTTGAATGAGGAACAACTTTTAAGGTTATATAATTCATTAGAAAATATACAAATTCAGTTGGACAATATGCAAAAGATTGCTTAAAGGCATTTGGTTTTTGAATACCTAAGCCATAGAGTTTAGTGTCATATAAAATCATTTAGTTTTTGCTTTCATATAAATATTTCATAATAATTTTACATATAAAAAGTTAATAGTAGGTATGTGACATTTAAGCACTGTACTTCAGTCACTGATTAACTTTAATCTTTGGTTTATTCCCATAAAAACAATTTCTTTACAATTTTAGGCATGGAGTTATACCAAAGGTTAGGTTAGAATTAATCAGTGACTGAAGTACCGGCCTTTAGTGTCGAATTCACCAACGTTGATTGAATTTAACTAATGATTAAATCCGTCAATACTTTACATTTGTTACAATTATAGCAATTGAAACAATTATTTCTAAAGACTGGTTAAATTTAAGTAACATTGGTGAATTCGACACTAATAATATGATTTTTATATATAATTGCAGTTACCATTTGTGAATGAATGTCTTAATTTTCATATTTTAAAGAACAATATATTTTAAAGTATCATGTTTTATTTAATTAATTCTAAGGTCTGTTTGCAGCAGTTTCTCACTAGTTTAGAACCAAAAAAATCCATTGCCTATCAAAGTAATGATCGATTTTAATATGCTTTTGACGATTTTGAACTAATCAGAACATGCTGTTGGAACTTGGAACAAACCTTAATAGAAAAGTAACATTGGAGAAATATGAAAACGTACAGGGTATGGCATTTAATGGGGTTTCTAATGCTGTTCCTATTGAATACATGAAAAAATGTTTCAAGCTGAGCATAATTTAAAATTATTTTTAAATATACAGGGTGTGTCTCAATTTATCTGTACAATCTGTAACTTTGCTATTTTAAATGGAACACCCTATATTTTATAAGGAATTTGATTTATCAGGTTATTTTAAGGTAAGTTTGATGAGTGTTCCCTGTACCTAAGTCCCAATAGTTTTTAGATATTAGACTTTATTTATGATTTTCGGAAAGTACAGATGGAACTTTTATAATTACTATCTCATTAATGAGAAAGAAAGCAGATATTCTGGTATTGTTACAACTTAAGTGGAAGGTATCCACTACAGTAACAAAATTTGCTTTTCACTAAACAGGGTTCTAGTAAAACTGTCTGGAACGGTATTGTTTCTATGTTGTCATCAGAAGCTCCATAAAATTATCTTTCATTTAGCTATACGCTTCCCTAAACCAATCATTATTATTGATGGTTGAGTAGATATTTAATATTGCTTCATAATATCTACATTTTAACATATTAATGACAATAACTAGATTGTCAAAGAACATTAATATATTTTTAAAGTGGATGTTCTGTTGGTCTGTTACACATTGAAAAGATTGGCGACCGCTGCTTTAGCTATATTGTAATGGAATTGCAGTAGTACCGATATTTTGCTTTCATTATCAAACAAGTTTTCAAAAATTTAAAAATATATATTCTATATAAAGTTTGAAGTAATTACATTGGTTAAGATTTATTTTGGTGAGTTTTCTGCCACTTCTGAACCTCGCATTTTATTTTCTTAATATCTTCGGAGTACATGCGACAACAGCCACCTATCCATTGTACACCCATATCCAACCATTTACTAACAAATGTCTCAACTGGCTCGCAATTATCCTTATTGTACCATCTATAATATTTTAGAATGTGTGTGCAATGCAAATATGTATAAAAAAATAAAATATTCCTTTTATACATACCCTTCACTTATGTTATAAATTTCTCCACTATTAGGATACACCAACAAAGATAAAGGAGGTTCATAACCATTGTTTATACCAACAAAAAGTTCCTCTACAATTTTTGGTGAGACACAATTTGCACCAAATGCAATAATTTGATTTGAATTTATTTTATGACACTGCTTGACAGCATCTTGAAAATTTTCTCCAGATGCTAGTGATTTTCCATCCTGAAATATATTAAAATATTTTATATGTATTGCCAAAAGAAAAATCAAAGAATACAGATAAAAAGTATAATTAAAAAAAAAATCAAGGATATATTCATGGCATAAATTGTAATATCGTGTGTATTTCAGCTTACTTTGCAATTAAAAGATAGCCATGCTTGAGTATTTGGAAATTCTTTGATTAAATTCACCAACAATTCGGCTTCTTTTTGACAAGGAATCGTTTCTAAGGCTAACAAGTCAACTCCAGCTTCTACGAGAGCTGAAATACGTGGTCGATGCCAAGCAATAAGTGTCTCATTAGAAATCTTGCTTGCATATGACCCACTGTATTCAGAACCATCGTGCAAGGATGCACCGTAAGGCCCCACTGAACCAGCAATTAATGGAGGAATTTCAACTAAAAAAAAAAGATTGTAAAATTTTTTACAAATTTTTCAACATTAGAACATACCCGAGTCTGCATTTTTAGAACAATAAATACTTCGTGCTCTTTTAGCTAAAGTTACAGCTTGTTTAATTAGCTCATAGCTTTCTGACTCTGTAGTTTTCAAATGCTTCATAAATCCACTAACACTGGCTTGGTATGTGTTGGTGGATATTACATCAGAACCAGCTATATAGATATTATATTAATCATTAATTGTTGTATTTAAAAAACATACCTTCGAGAAAATCAAGATGTGTGTCCACAACAGCTTGCGGATTAGTAACAAGTAAACGTGAACTCCACAGGGCATCTCCGTCTATTGATTTCTGAACACGTTTGCTAATTTGAGACCCGAATCCCCCATCTAATACTTTAATTTGTAACGGACCCATCATTAGACTCATGTTTATTGAAGTTTATTATCAGCTGAGATAACGCACTTTTTTGAATACCTAGCTCAGATAAGGACCTTTTTGTTAAATAGTAAAAAATCTGTAAAGTCCCTGATATTTGCCAAATGTCAACTGACTTACTGACGTTTACCATTGTGCTTTGTTTTCAAAGTTTGTTTTCAGTCAATAAATTGGTTATGTAATACTACTTATACTTGTAGTAAATAAAGGTTACCAAAACGTTAATTTTTATTCTCTCATAGATATGTAATAAGCATAAAGCTCGATAATTCTTATCCTCTATGGACATTCATTAAGGGAACAAGTTTAATATAGGTGTTTTTAATGTACAGTAGGTACAGAATATTTCGGTCATCACTATCCTTCAACTGTAAAATAAACTTCGGTTAAGTCATAAATTCATAGGCTGGGTTTCTCAGTCCTAGTTTAACTTTAAACTCCTGTTTATTCCCATGGTAGCAATTATAAAAACAATTGTTCCTATGGAAATAAACAGGAGTTTAAAGTTAAACTAGGACTGAGAAACCCAGCCATAGAATAATAAACATCAATTTTATTTTGAAATTTATATTATTTAACTAATGGTAAGTTAGATATTTATTAATAGGAGTATTAAAATAAAAGGTAATCCTGCACTTTAAAGGGGTAAACAGAATAAACGCTGCCAAGCGTTGCGCAGCGCTGACAAATGTCAAATGAAAGTTGAAAAAAGCAACTTTACGTGTAATGAACCAGAACGAACGGTAATAAGCGCGACTAACGTCGGATTGCGTTGGAGATTGGCCAACTTTTAACTTTTGCGTCCTTAACGTTACGAACTTAACCTAAAACACAGCCCCCTAAAATACACGTGTATAGGTATACTCGGAGAATCACAAACCTTTTCGTGATTGATGGATGTTATAAATACAGTAAACTTGGAGCAATTAATCGAGGAAGTGCGGAAGTATGAATGTTTATACAATAAGCAGAACAGTAATTATAAAAATGTAATGCTAAAGACATCTTTTCTTTTTCTTCTTATGTAAAGTTACTAAATGTGAAAACGATAAGTATAGTCGTCCAAGTTCTGTATCGGTTTTATGATCTTGCTATAAAAAACAGTTTCAAAGAGACCGGCCTGCGGTCGCCTTTCTGTCGCTTTTTTGGCAAGGCCATAAAACCGCTTAACAAAGTGGGACGACTACAAATACATGTAATAAGCCGCAAATATTTCATATGTATCCATTTTTAGGTTTTCACTATTTTCAACACGCAACTTCACTTGAATTTCAATTTGACATTTCTCGGCGCTAGTCAACGCTTGTTCTGTTCACTCTTACACGGTTTGACATTTCTCGGCGCTGAGCAACGCTTGGCAGCGTTAGTTCTGTTTACCCCAGAGAGGTGGGAGAAGATAGAGGGAGCGTTGCCTATGCTTTGCGTGTAAAATTTTTGACCTAGTCCAGAAGCTGTGCAAGAGCTGTTTATGACCCTGTTTAAAATACGCGCCAAAGATCAGCTGTTGATTTTCTTTATCGTGTTCAATGGCGTTCGTGGCATAAGTACTTGACGCATTGTGCATTATTTTATCGTTTGATCGTATATATTTATTGATTCCGTTGCTGTTGATTTTGTGCTTTCCTTCCGATCCTTTTAATTTTACTTGTTTTTAATTTAGTGTAATTTATTTAAGTTCGGATTCTATTTGCGCGTTATATTTTGCTGCAAGATGGTAAGCTGTAAAGCCTGTAAGTCATCGAAAGCTTCCAACACGTCTGTTGAACAACATTTAACATTTCACAGGTAGGTAATCAGTTTTTATGTATAACTTTGTAAATCAATTAACTTTATTATTATCTAGATGTCCCACAAAACCAGAAATTAAAAATGTGTGGATGCAGTTTATTGGAAGACAATTGGGCCAGAATGTGTTTTCACAGGATGGAATCATTTATTTGTGTTCTGCACATTTCACAGAAGAATGTTTTAATAAAAATTCTGGAAAGAAAGTGTTGTTGAAAAGGATGCTGTCCCCACTATTTCTCTCAACTACAGTGAGAGAGTATGTGATAATTTATTTCTTTTCATTTTCTATCCTTAACGAAGCTTATGTAACACTGATATCAATTTTTCTAACAGCTTATTCTTCAAAATAATAAAGTGAAAGCAACATAAGATGCCTCTCATTTGAAGCTTCCTGATGTAACCATAGCAAAATCTCATGCTGAATTCATGGTTGAAGATGGCGTTACTATTGTGGAAGATGCCGATTCTATGGTGGAGAAATTTTTTAATAAAGAAAATATTGAAGACCTGACCACAAAGACAATTGAAATTATTCAGTTAAAAATAAAATTAAGAAACTGACCAGAAAAATTTTACCCTACAAAATCAATTAAGAATTTTGCAAAGGAAATATATTCTTCAACAGAAAATAATTCAAAAATTAAAAAGAACAAGAATCATGTCAAGTTTGGAGGTTTTGGGAAAATTGCTGAATTGGTGAAAGACTTAATAAGAAGCACAACAATGAAATTTTGCCAAGAAAATATGGGAAGAACTGCGGAAATTTGCAATAACACTGCATTACTATTCCCCAAGAGCATATGAATTTATGAAGATATTTTGAAAATTGTTTGCCACATTAAAACTTTAACATCCTGGTATTCAAATATCAGTGGAGAACCTGGTTTTATGCAAGAAGTAATCAACATATGATTTCTGTTAGGTCAAAATGGATGTCAGAAATGGAATGTCCATAAAAGTTATTATGTTCCCTATCATTTGATGAAATGTCAATTCACCAACTCATTGAATGGGATGGTCAACAGTACCATGGTTTTGTTGATATGGGTGTTGCAATGGATTTGTGCAACCAGGAAGAAAGCGAAACAAGTATTGGTGTTTATGTTAGTTGCTATCAATGATACCTGGAAAGTACCAGTAGGATACTTTTTATTAATAGTTTGAATAGTAGCCAGAAAGCATCTTTGGTAAATCGGTGCCTCTTTTTAATAAAAAGTGTGGTGTCATCGTTACAAACATCACATTTTGATGGATGTGCAGCAAACTTTACTATGGCAACATCAGCTGGGATGCACATTAGAAATTGGTAATTTAAAACCTTCCTTTGGCGAAGATACAACTAATATAATGCCAGATCCACCCCACATGTGTAGCTTATACGTAATACTTTTTCTGATAAGAGGACATTTATTGATTATAATAACGACATAATAAATTTTAAATATTTAGAACTTTTAAACGAGTTGCAAGAAAATGAAGGTCTTCATTTAGCCAATAAGTTGAGAAATAAACATATTAATTTCTATAAACAAAAAATGAAAGTAAAATTAGCAACACAGCTATTTAGTAAATCGGTGTCTGAGGCTTTACTATTTTGCAAAGACAAATTAAAACTGAAAGAATTTGATGAATGTGATGCTACAGCTAAATTTATTTTGAAAATTAATGATGCATTTGACATATTAAATTCTCATAAATTAGGAGTTATGGTTTTTAAGAAAGCATTATGCAAAGAAAATTTTAATCAAGTTTTAGAATTTGTAATTGCTTTTGATGATTATATTAAAAAATTGAAATTTATGGATGGTCAGTTAGTTCTTCAGTCACAACGAAAAACAGGGTTTTTAGGATTTTTAGTAGGTTTACAATCTATTATTGAAATATATCAGAAATTCATTAATCCTCTTAGTGGAATACCCCTTCTAAAGTTTCTTCCTGTATATAAATGTAGTCAAGATCACTTGGAAATGTTTTTTGGGTCTGTAAGAGCTCAAGGGGGGCACAATGACGACCCAACCTGTCGGCAATTTAAAAGTGCTTTTAAAAAAATACTTATACATGCTGAAATTGCGGACAGGGGAATTGGAAATTGCATTCCTCTTGAACAAATCAATATTTTGAATTGCCCTAGTACAAAAAAACCAGAGGAGATTATTAATTGTCATACAATAATTAATAATAGGAGTAGTTTTAGTAAACATAATGTACCTCAAAATATCGATGTTAGTTTAAGGGATCATACTTATTTATTTACGGAAACATCTTTGTCAAATTTTGCTGAAGAGGTTACCATTTACATTGCAGGATTTATATCACGTAAACTCAGCATTTCACTAAAGTGTGAACTATGTATATCTTTTCTGTTTGGAGTAAAAAAAAAAATTAATCAACAGCCTAATTAACTTTAAAGACAAAGGTGGATTAATGTATCCAAGTGACGATGTCATTTATATTTGCATACAAACTGAAAAAATTTTATAGATCTGCAAAAATAGAGAGTGGAATAAAAGTTAACAATTTAAAATTACTGATTAAAATTTCTGATTTCTTTTCTAATAAGAATTTGTTTAACGGTACAGAGCACACACATAATGTTATGCTCATAAGAGCAGTTTCTAATACTTACCTAAATTTAAAATTAAATATTCTTGTAAAAAAAAATTCTGAGCCTGATGTTTCTATACGATCTTCGTATACCAAACTTGTACATTTTAAAGGACAATAAATTTTTTCATAACTAATTTCTGTTTATTTTTTATCCTTCATATACATAGTCTTTTTGATGTTCTGTGTCTCTTCTATTCTATTATTGCAAGTCTAGAAATCACATTATATTATTAAAAAAAAAAGAATATTCACTTTTGATTGCGGTACGATAATGCAAGTAGCAAGTAGACATTCTATTTATGTACGCCACTGCTTGTTCAAGAGCTGTTTATTGCCTAGATCTGTTCGCGCGGTAGACCACTAAATTTGAATAGTGCTCCCTCTATCTTCTCCCACCTCTCTGGTTTACCCCTTAGTCCACCCAAAGTGCGCATGCGCTAAATGTGCGTTGCGATTCGATGAGAACTGACCGCCAATTCAAATTTATTTTCATTGTTGGCAAGTTATTTCATTAATGACAAGTACAAAATTACAGCCTGTGGCCTATTAAAATACAAGTTAATAATAACGTGCCTTTTTTAAAATTTCTCCTCGTAGTTGGCTGTGAATTGTTAGTTGTGAATAAACCTCAATCGACTTGACGTTTGAAAATGAAATAGCATAAACCCAGTTTTAAATTAACAAAACGTTCTGAAATGGTTTTCTTGCCAGAACATTAAACTTTTATGACATTTCCTTCAATAAGAAAAGTCAGGCTATGATGTACGTCAGTTTCAAGTTAGGCTGGTTCACAACTAAGGATTCACGGCCAACTGCGAGGAGAAATTTAAAAAAAAGCACCTTATTAGTACTAAATAAAACGTTTGATGATCGGATTAAGAACGAAGTAAAAAACTAGAGCGGACAATTTCGGTTTATAAACCGACAATTTCGGTTTACAAGCCGTAACTGGTCAGCTGAATGAACGAATAGTTTTTTAATTCGTTCTTAATTCAATCATCAAACGTTTTATTCAATACTAATATTATTAACTTGTATTTTATTATGAAATAGGTCCCAGTTACTTATTGGTGTTGTAATATTACATATTTCTAAAACGAAAGACTAGTTCTCTGTAATTTTATAACGCCGTCTTTTATATCTGCAAGAAGTAACAGAAAACTCGAAAACAATGGAAAGATATTTGAATTGGCGGTCAATTTTCAGCGTATCGCAACGCACATTTAACGAATGCGCACTTTGAGTGCACTAAAGTGCAGGATTACCAAATAAAAATAAGCAAGCGACTATAATCAGTGGGCTGATTCAGCAGAACATATCAGAAACAATTCCTGCTCCAACAGTTGAGACTGAGCCAGATTGAGCACTCATTTCTGCTGAATGAAGTTCACTCATCATAACATGTTCCAGTCAGGTAGCGGAGAAGTTACGCTACAAAAAATGGTGACCGCTCCGACTCATCAATTTGTGAGAGGTCGCAGAAATTTGTTCAACAGTTGCACAACTTTCGAGTCTGCTGAATGCGCACAGTATAATCACCTATAATTCTGTGAGCAGGGGATACACACTTCTTTTTTATATTTTGTATTGTCTGTCTCAAGATTAAAAAACCACTACCTATTGAATTATGTTGCCAAAAAATTAAATTCCCAGATATATTAGGCTTTTACGATAATTGGAGCGGTACATGGATCGAGGTAGAAGAGTGAGATAGAATGAATGCGATTAATGCATGTAAGAGTGAGAAAATAGACTAACCGGTATATACCGCTCCAATTATCGTAAACGCCTATTTTGGTTATTGGTTGATACTTCACGTTGTCACTATATAAAGCTGGTTCTCCTGCTTTGGAGATTTGGAGAATTGAGTATCACGTTATCGACGAAGACCAATGATAGTAATCCTCTAATATCCAATTCTTCAAATCTCCAAAGCAGGAAAACCAGGGGTACGTTCAGAATAACGTCGGGCGTGCAACTTTTTACCCCTCGCGTTCATAATAACCTCAAGGTAAAAAGTTGTTCCGTTCATAATAAACGCACCAATTCGTCCGGTAAATAATTTTTTACCTATAATACTAATACTATATACTATATACTATGTGTTTTTTTAAAAATGCCATAAGGGGTGGCTGTGGAAAAGAAAATTCATGTCTTAGCTCCATTCATTTACTTTAAATTTTCAGATTTGGCATGTGTTAGATGCCAAGCTACGACATGAGTTTTAATTTTCATGGCCAACCTTTATGGCATTTTTAAAAAAACACATGTTACATATAATACCAAGAATGTAATCCATTGTTCTAGTTTCAGGACGCTTTCAGTATTTCAATCTTCACTATTTGACCGTTATGCCAGCTCGTTTCAAAGCGTTCATAGTAGCGGGCAATCGTCCTGTCGGGCGTTTATTCTGAACGCACCCCAGCTTATGTAATTTAGATGCGTCCGTAATTTAGCGTCAAAATTTAATATGTCATATTTGGTCATATTAATACTTAATTTGCCTTATGATGCCGCGAAAACGCAGAAATCTTTAAAATTGCACAGTTAAAATTTTCTTCCCCTTAATTATGAACGGCATTAATATGCTGACGTCAAAACTTCTCCAACTAGCAACGGTTGCTAGGGTAGACCAGAGTGCCGAATTTTGGCGATCTCAAACATAAAATCGGCGTGATTTTTTCCAATCAACGACTTATGAGGACTTTGGCGAATTTAAAGATTATATTAGTTGATCATAATATTATTTTTATTATTATCAGCAAACATTAATAAATAGTTTGGTGCAGTTCAACTATGTACATACAGGGTGTGGCATTTAACCGGGTCTCTTCATTAACGTCGTTCCTATTGAAAATATGGAAAAATGTTTTATACAAAAGTATCATCCTTTCAAGCTCCGCATAATTTAAAATTATTTTTGAATATACAGGATGTCCCAGGTTGGCTGTACGATGTACTACTTCGTTATTTTAAATGGAACACTCTATATTTTATAACGAATTTTAGCTTGCCAGGTTATTTTAGGGTAAGTTTGATAAGGGTTTCCTATACCTAAGTCATATGGTTTTTAAGATATTAGGCTTTGTTTTTGGTTTTTGGAAAATACGGATATAACTTTTACAATTAATATCTCATTAACGAAGATAGTTAGAAAGCAGATATTGTGGTGCTGTTACAAGCTAAGTGGAAGGTATCTATCACAGTAACAAAATTTACTTTTCATTAAACAGGGATCCAGTAAAACTATTTCCATTTCGACAACAATTGAAGGGCAATAACTTTTGTTTTTTAAATGGAACGGTGTTATTTTTATATCGGCGTTAGATGCTCCATAAAATTATCTTTCAACTAGCTATACACTTCCCTATACCAATTACTGACGGTTCAGGAGATATTTAATATTATTTCATAATTTCTACATTTTAACATTTTAATTTACATTTTATTTACGCTCTATTTGTGTTGACGAGCAATTTTAAATTTCGAGAGTTATACAATTTAAGTAACCAAAATTAATTGAATTGACAAACTTAAGGCCAGTATACAATGGATTTGCATAAAACATAAGACATAAGTCGTAACAGTAATTCGACCTATGTAAAGAAGTGCGCTGTAACACAATAGCTCCGTAACGAAAACAAAGCAAATGAGTTTCTTACGGCTTATGTCTTATGTCTTATGTTTTATGCAAATCAATTGTGTTCTAGGCTTTAGCAGTTCATTTTTGTTTCCATGGTAAGTGGATACACGGTATAAGTAAGTAGCGTCACTTAAACGTTAGTGTCAAGAAAAGCGGTCATACTTTTTGATACCCTTAAGGAAATGTAATGTAATTTGCAAATCGGTAGGTATCAAACAAAATAGCAAATGTGACAGTTATACTCGAGTGACGCTAATGTGTAGATTCTTATACTGTGGTGGATATCCAACTGTATCCAACTTCGCAAAATTAAACCGCCCCTTGTTTTGATTCTGGATTATCTACTGTTAGTTAACAGACTTACCTATTTGATAATACTCGAGAACGAAAAAAGATATCAATTTCGGGTTTTCAACAAAATGTTCCTATTTTTAAAGCTTAGTAACCACTGTAAAAGAATATACCTTTCCATTTAACTTTTCAAGAAAATTGAGAAAAATTACTACCATTGCGAACAGCGCCCTCTAACTAATTTATAACAAAGTACCCGAAGCCATTGAATCAAATTTTGGATCAACTTAAAATTCTCTTTCAATCGAACCTAAATTCGTTCATTTTTAAGATAAAGGGTATAGAAATTGTAGGATTTTTGAAACTAAATACATAATTCAATTCCTTCATCTACTCTTATTAAGGGCGATACGATAATAAGTTTCAAATCAAAGATGTGCAGCATTAATTCAACTTTCCAATGGCGCTAGTAATACTTTTACTGACAAGCGCTTTAAATCAAAATTTAAATAAAAAGGTATCCATGGTAACAGTACGTGCAAACATTACAGATTACTTTGTTTCTATAAATATAGTGTCATCTATCGGCCTGGGAGGAATTATAAATACGTTTGAAACCATGGTATCTCTCATAAACATCTATGTATACTCTTTTATCTAGGGTAAAACTGCACCTTTAAGCTGGTTTACCTGGCTTTAGTGATTTGGAAAATTAAATATTTGGGGATTACTGTCATTGGTTTTCGTCGATCACGTGATCACTTCCCCTACTGACGTGGGAGGCATTAGTAAAATCTCAAAAAATATATTTAACTGTTTTCAAATTTTCTTTGGCAATTTGAAGATGCATGTGTGTTTCTCATTAGCTCAATCAGCTGTTTCTGTTCATGTTGTTGTTTTTGAGGTCAATTTACAACAACAATTTACATCTAACTGAACATACATACTTCGTACTCCCTCGTCCCCCTCTTTAATTGCCAATTTTCGAAATATCCAAAGCAAGGAAGCCAGCTTTATTGGCGGTTTTGATCTCCGCTAGATGCCGCTGCATATCACCACCTCTCCGCCATTTTTGTGTTAAAAAGGTAGGGATACATAGTTTTTTGCGATTCTTACACTGCGGTACGGAACACATTACAATTTATACGAAGCCATAAGCGTAAATAAAACACTTTTTCCACTGATTTGACTCCCTTCTTAGCAGCTCGCGTCAACATCTGTCAAATACACGTGTATTTTCATCACCAGTTTTCCGATTCCACATAATTCCGCCGCGCCATCCATATTGGGACACCCGGTATAAGTAAATTTTCATTGCGTAAATTAATTGTATTTAATTAACGATTTATGTTAAACTCATATATTACTAAATACGTAAATACCACGGCCGCCTGGATTAATGAAGCACTCAGTGCTTATCCGGCCGGTCGCGTTCTCAGTTCAGAGCGATTTTTCCGTTCCGAAGAGGGAGCCACACTACAGACATCTGTCAATAGTGCATAACCTCAATCGCAAATGTCAACAAGGTGTTGATCCTTTACTTTTGTGTTATAATAATTTAAATTTACGGATGCACAATCAATAACCATAAGTAAATAATATCAAAATCAAGAATGTCAAGTTATTTTCAAACTTAGGTGTTATGTTATGTGCCATTATGTTGTTAAATTTGTACCACAATACTTTCAATTTCAATGCTGCATATGGTACTAAAACTGAAATTCCAAAGTTGAAAATGAAACACGGTAAGGAAAAATTTATAAATCAATTTAATTTTAGGAGTTTCCTTTTTCTCGTATAGATACTGTTACATTTTGTGTCTGCAAATTACAGAAATTTATCAGTAGTGGAGGTATTAATTTGGTTAAAACAATATTGCAAACAGTGTTGCTGTGGAGTTTGCATTTGAACATGGGATTACCACGAAGATATGAGCCAATACTCTTTTTAAAATTGAATCCACATCTTGTTTAGGCACACTTGGTAAGACTTCTAAAATAACTTGTAATAACATGTGTTTTTTTAAAAATGCCATAAAGGTTGGCCATGAAAATTAAAACTCATGTCGTAGCTTGGCATCTAACACATGCCAAATCTGAAAATTTAGAGTAAATGAATGGAGCTAAGACATGAATTTTCTTTTCCACAGCCACCCCTTATGGCATTTTTAAAAAAACACATAGTATATGTATATTGAACTAAGCCAACAAATTTTTCAGTGGGATAATTTAACCTACCACGATCCTGATTATAAATTAAGTCAAGCAAGGGGTTAGTTTTATCGCAGGAATTCTCTCATAAAGGTAACTGGCATGTCTCACAGTTCAAAGATACACGAATTTTCATTATTAGATAACCACCAAGAAAGTCAACTGCTGCAGATTCAATTTGATGGAAACCTGTGTAACTGCCTTCAAATATACTCATTCGTTCGAGTTTTTTAATAGTGGCCTCATTTAAGGTAATAGCGATTTTAAATTTGTCAATATTATGTTCAGTGTTTACAAATTTTGCAGTGCTGGCATATTTTATTTCAGATATGCTCTTGCTATTGGTGACATTCCACTTCTCAAAACCACTCATGACCACTTCTCAAAATTTGCCGAAGTGTATACTCAGCTGTTCTACAATCTGTCAAGTCATTTGAACCACCACGAAGCCGAATATTTGCAAAAACTGATTCAACCGCATTTGAACTAAAACTTCTTGTTAATATATAATAATAGTTTAAGTTTCGTATTAAATATTGGATGCAAAGATATGTGCTCTTAGCAGTGAAAACCAGAGCTTCCGCTGCCTCTTTTGTTAACCCAGCAAGGTCTGCTTTTGCTGAGCTAAAGTGAATATCAGCAAAAAAAATGAGGAAATTGCAGAATTAAGTATGATAGGCGTGCATCTTAAGTGTCTGTATATGGAGCAGAATTGGGATCTACTGATGAGGATTCTGTTGCTTACGTCATAATTTTTGAAATATTTGTATATATGTTCCATATAATGTAACTGATGTAATTCAATCTTTAAAGAATAAGCTAGTTCTTTAATTGCAGTTGTAATGTTTGGAGTTTGAGTAGAGCGTCAGAAATTTGAGGAAATAAATTTTCAGAAAAACTCAGGTTTTCATTACCAAGCTAAAATGTTTTGTAATATAGTTAATAAATAACGAAAGTGTTGCACTTGCATCAGAAATTCGAGGAATTACATTTTCAGAAAGTCTTGGATTTCCGTTAGGAAGCTAAAATAATTTGTAATACAGTTAATAATGTGTTAATAATACCCTTGTTTATATATATATATAAACAAGGATAATATGATTAATGTATGCAATTATTAAACCTTAAATATAGAAGGTACAGCCCCTGCAATTAACATTTTTCGATTTCACGTGAAGAAAAATCTATCTTCAGAAAAGTGATTGCAGCAAACCAGCGAATAATTTGAGAAGAGTGCAGCATCTACAGGATGAAAAGCTTTATTTTTACCTATTTACTAATACAAAGAATTAATTATACTGGGTGTCTCATAATGTACAAGGAGATTGAAAGTTTTCCAAAAGTAAATAAAGGAGTTATAATTCCCTGAAAGAGGGATGAAACGTATTTTTCTTTTGGCAACATTTCTGAATCCTTTAAGTTATCAAACTAATATATGAAACTCAGATATAAGGCACCTAACTGAACACTTCCAATGCATTTGTTAGAAATTTCTTCCCTTTTAATGGCTAGTTTAAGGGGATTACTTTCAATATTTTATGGTAACAAAATGCAATGGACATATATTAACTAATGAACCTCGATTATTCAAAAACGGTCCGATTTATCGAAATGCAACAAGAGAGCCTTCTTATGCCAAATAATCTAAAAAATATTGTCTTCATAAATTTTTGATGAAATATGTAAAAATGAAAAGTTAGGAATAAAATACTGAAAAGTTATCTCCTAAAACTACCCTTTAAAAAGGAGGAGGATCTAATAAATACGTTGTAAAGGCGCGGTTATATGCCTTATATCTGCATTTAAAATGTTAATTCCCTAACTTAATGGATCCAGAAGGGCTTACAATTCTTTAATTATTGACTTTTGGAAAAAATTTATGTGATGAGATTACCTTATTTTCTGATGTTCTATTCACCCTTTCAATCTCCTCCCAGACGTTATGAGACACCCAGCATGTGTGTAATTTGTCAAAATATCTCTCCATTTCAAATTTAAATGAAAGTCTGCCGCAACTGTGATAGGAAACAGTAACTTCTGGATTACAATTACCTAATTATACAAACCTTCGCATTTTTTATGATAAAAAAAATAATATAGATATTACAGTTATTTGTTATTTGAATTTGAAATAGAATAATTAAGTGTTAAAAGGTGTTAACAAATAATGCGAATAAAATTAGATGTCAAAAGTAATGTGGTAACTATAGCAACGGTATGTGTTTAAGTGAAATCTGTGCAGAGGGAGCCACACTAACGACAACTGTCACGGAACAGGTTTTTTTCAAACGCGACCGGCCGTATAAAGCACTGGTGCTTCATTAATCTAGGCGGCCGTGGTAAATACAGATAAGTTATTGGGAAATAAACGGACCACGGCACGTGTGAGGGAGCCACCGTAGACAAGTAATGCGTTTTGTTTACGTTTGATTTATTTGTGATAAAATGTTTAGTTAAACAACATTTAAGTGTACTTTTTGTAAAGAAAATTATCGTTATTGTTTTGCAAATGATTGCGAGTTTATTAGCAATTAATATTCGGATTGATTGTTTCTGCAGACCACGGTGCTTCAGACTGTAACATCTATACTTTAGCTGCTTTCCATTTACATATTAAGTAAGAAAAAATTATCTGATGTATGGTATTCAGCCTCACTTTACATCAATTAGCGTTTACACGTTTGGCGCAAAATGTCACATTCAAATCAAAGATACATGCAGGTTATAAAACGCGAACTCAGGCAAGTGAGGACGAACAAAAGTAAGCTCACGAAGACGAAAGGGGGGCGGTAAATTTCTCAGATCGTTTTCCTCAGCAATTGTAAATGTAACACGCAAATGACTGAGGTGAGGTGATGCCATCTGATAAATAGGGTAAAAGGAAAACAGCTTTTATTTTCAACAGATTTTGGAGTTCTGTTTTTCGTATTTAAACTTTTTGGAAAGCTATATTTTCCAAAAGCAGTAATTATCATTTGGTAAGTGCCAACCATAATATTCTACACTAGTTAAGCAAAGTAAAACAAATTTGTAGGTTAGTGGAAGAACCTGCATTTTTCGTCGAAAACAATAAATACGAATGTAATGCAATCGTTTTTCTTTCTAGAATAGCAATTAAAAACACAACAGTTTGTGTTATGCACTGTTTTAGGAGGCACTTTTAAACAAAATTAACAGAAAGTGTAACACATACGGCGTATTAGTTTTAACGTGTTTTACCTGATCTGATCACTAGAACTGTTCGTAATGAACCTTGCGTGTTCTGCGCGTTATATTCTTTGCGTTCAGTTTGGTCAGATAGGTCAGATAAAACGAATTCAGCTGTAATCTAACGTAAATAAATACAAAACATTGACCATTACTTGTCTGTGGCAATTCAAGTTATGACCACCAGAGGGAGAGCAGTTTACTGAAATCGCCAATTGAATAGTGACAGTGAGTATTTCTATACTCGCTGATAGTGATGAGAGAAAGTTCAATCACAGTCTACATACAGTCTTGTCACTGGCGCTAGTTTCGCGTACAAAATTCTTGGAAACTCGGGGATGAATGCGCAGTAGTCTCGCTGTTTCTATTCGTAGTTTGGTTTACCGGCTTGGTTCGGGCAATTGCAAACACTGCAAGATTTTAAATTTAAATTGTTTGCGCCACGTAAGAATCAACGCACGGAGGAATGCGCAATGGTTGCATTGAAGACACAAAGATCAAAGGTACCGACGCCAAGTGAACAGACTGTGGGTGTATTCGGCATAAGAATCTCAGATTGGAGCAGAGTAACTCTAGTCATGTGACAAATCAATGAGAGCGTTTAGGGTTATTGGAATGAATTGGAGCACAAGTGGAGCATTTGTCTAGTTTTAACGGTTTTTCTATTTTTTAATATTGCAAACGTACGATGAAATGAGTGCAAAAGTTGTTGCAGGATTTATTGCGCTAGAAATATGGCATGTGTTAGATAGTAACGATGAAGATGGAAAAAATTAATTAAAAATATTGCTTACAAAGGTATCGCAATTTACCTGACACGACGCAAAAACAATTTAAAGCATTTTCACTTATAAAATCACATATTACATAATAAAATATTATACCATCTTCGACATTTTTTGCTTTATTTAAATCAAAAGATTTATTTTACCGCCTTACTCTCTCTGCTCGCACATTGAAGTAGGAGCACATAAAGTACGCTCCGTGTAGTGCTCTGAATAAATTTGAAACAAAATCGAGTGTGCGCCGAACGAATAAAGAAACAGAAAAGAGTAAATCGCGCACGCTTTTTGTACTCCGAGCGCTATGCCGAATGCACCCTGTATGTAGACTGTGGTTCAATATAAGATAAACTGCTGATAAAATAGATATCTGTAGTAATTACAGTTATCTTATATCTTCGATTAATTTGACACTGCTTCTTTTGCTATTACACGAGCAAAAGTCAAAATGTCTGTTTTATTTAGCATTTTAGTTTATTATCTAACAATTAAAAGGAAATAACAACATTTGCAATCTGTGTAATAACACAATTAAGTTCTAGTAAGTATGAATTTTTAGTTACGATAATGATTGTAACAATAAATTCTGCAGGCTCTGTAAATATCAAAATGTCCAAAAAAGGTACTATAGAAGTGTTTCAAAGCAAAATAACCAGGAATGATCGCTTCGCACAAATGTCACATCAGGAAAAAGTCATAGAACAAAAAAAGAGGGAAATACAAGCTCGTTTAGAGCAAAAACAGAAAGTCGGAAGTACCACAGTTTCTGAAGCCAAAGTCTCCTCATCTAGTTCCTCAAAAAGCTCAAAAAGGTTCGCTTGTCAACTTGCAAACCTATAGAGATATTGTTGTGCTTTTTATTTCAGCCCATCTAGATCTCAAGAAAAAAAAGCAGTATTCAATGTGTTTTCTAATGATGGCTCGTTCTTGGATCAGTTTAAGCAGATGAAGGACAGAAAATTTGATCAAAAATTAAAATCCTTTAAATCGAAAGACGGTGCTAAAAACTATAGGTAATTTTTTTGATCTTTCATTGACAACTCTGCGATTAACAAATTAGTAAAAATATTAAATGAGGCTCAAAATATACTTAGGCCCGAAGTCATAGTCGCAAATTGAGCTGATCTCAATCTTATCTCAGTGAGATACTGTTTTTCAGTTCATATTCAGAAAATACCGATCGTTTTTCACTTTAGTCACTCATCTCAAGTTATTTATGAATACCAAAGTAAAATTGAGACTGACAGGCTCTTTCCACACACAGTTTAATTTGAGACGAGATTGAGATGAGAATTTGACGGTCTTATTTAAATGTTTCTGAATTTGTGCCTTAAAGTTGAATCTAGATAGATACATCAAATTTCAAGATTAAATTTAGGGATGCACAATCGATACTTTTGGAAGATCGATAATTTCCTTTAAAATATCGATTTTTTTGAATCGATATTAAACTTCCGACTTTCAGTACATATCGATACACGTATGTACGAATCGATTCACTGAATAATTTCGGGACAGTCGGCGATTTAATTGATAGTAACATAACCAAGAAATTTGCAATATCTTTTCAAGAATTATTTTTGTCATGAAATAAAATTTATGATAAATTTAAAACAAAATTTTTGCTAATTACTTATTATATACTTACATATTATTATTATTTTCATGCATTATAATTATATTATATTTTAAATCGATCTTTTCTAATATCGATATTTTTTAACAAGTATCAAAGTCAAATCGATTCTGCACGATCAATTCAGAATCGATTCAAGAAATCAATTTTTTTTCATTTTGAAGCATCCCTAAATTATAACGTACATAAGTTCCATTTCCATCAACATAGCTGACTTTTATTTTGTTCCTTGTCGAACACCATAATTAATTAAAATTAATGGCTTTTTCGATTCACTGCTCTAGAGCAGGGGTGGGCAACCTTTTGTAAATAAGGGGCCAGAATGAATTCTATGTTTTGTCATGGCCCACATCAGTTAGTCGTTACTTTTTTAGTACTTACTATTTTTTAATTTTTATTACCAAAAGTAAATACATTTTTTAATATATTACATTTTTATTAATCATAATTCATTTAAAATGTGCTATTTTTTTATTGTTTCACGTTTTTGTTTTTATTAATACCTACCATCTACATACATTGTATAGGTATGTATGTATATTTTATAAAAAATAATAGACTTAGGTCTCGCAGGCCGGAGTTGGGCCGGGGGTTGCCCACCATTGTTCTAGAACACACTCTCAGAGTATCTTCGTCTTGTTTTAACCTCAAGTAATAATAAATGATGGAGATACTCTGATGTCGGAGCCACGTCTGCGTCCAATGTGATTTTTCATGTCTAACTTGACATTAAGGCCCCTCTTTTCATCTTCAGTTAACTTGATCTGACGGTTTATTCCCATAGTAACAATTGTGATCATAATCGTTACTATGGGAATTAATCGCCAGATAAAGTTAATTTGAGATGAAAAGACCAGCCTAATTGTAAGTGTAGCCACTGATTAATGTCAAATTAGACGTTAAAAATAACGTTAGGCATTGTTGATATGATCGTTGGGCGTGACATTAGACCCACCCAGGTGTGGTGTGTGAGCACGGGCGTGTGAGTACTTTAAAATAGCAGCAAATCAAAAACGCCATAAATTATGACATGCTGTGACGAAATATCTGTGTTCTGTGGAAGTATCCCTTGAGTAAAAACTTTTTGAATTGCATATTATATCGCTGCTTGGCAAAGTCCGCAGAAATAGTTAATTTGCGGATTTGGCCCGATTTATTAGGGCAACCAATCAGCAGTGGGCGATGTCAGTAACGATTATTTCTTTGCAAATTTGACCCGGTTTCAAATGGTCATTGTTGACAATGCTAAATCTCCATGGGCAGAGCTGTGTTATGCTGTTCTTGTATAGGAAAATGAAATTTACACAGTCAATGCTCAAAATTTAACATGTCAAAAAATTCAAAACTGCATTTTGCGCTGTTGACACATTTATCTTTATCGAATAGCGTTTTCCACTGACTGTGCACTGAGTGTATTTTCATCTTGGTTCAGCTTTATGTAATAAAACGAGAAAGAGATATCCTGAGTGTACACCGGTGCAGCCAGTGGAAAACGCTATAAGTTTGACTTTATTAAGAACATCAAAAGCGAGCGGCGCGGCGGTGCAAAGCGATTTCTTTTAAGTCGAACTTCAAGTGTAACTTAATAAAGGAAAGTTTTTTGGCTGTACGATGTAAACGGCTGTAAATATGTAAAAAAAATGTAGTGATTGAATTTTTTGCCTACGTAAAGTATTTTACACGTTAGAGGCTACAGTATAAAACCTCACTCGGTAAAATTTGAAATCTTCTAATAGGCTACTCACCATGAATGCACTAGCGTACATTACAAATAATAGCTTATTTTTAATAGAATAAATATGTCATAATCAAAGCAACTATTTTTATTAGAAATTCGGTCAAAGTACTAAATCTGGCCGATGTGGCTTTTCCACCGAACCCGAACTTTTCCTTAGATCCGACCGGATATATAGAGTGTAATAAAACATGAAACAAAAAGTGTAAGACGCTTATTTTACAATAGATCTCAGAAAATATTAACTCAATCGTAAATTAAAACCTGGTGACTGCTTGTCCAGCAATCCAGTCTGATAGGTCGGATAGACGTTCTATGTCTGCTAGACCAGATCCACGATGAATTGAATACTAACGGTGGCAGCATTCCCGCAAGTGAGATAGCGAACCGTTACATCATCGCATACCCGCTCCTCCTTTTACGCAATATTAACCAGCTGACAGTTAGAGCGTGCTCGTAAACTCTCTTGGGTGTTCCTGAGTAATATTCTTTCTCTCTCGTATAAATGATTTTGTAAATTTTGCTTTTCATTTTATTCACTTCCAGCGTTACCCATGGAGACTTTACGAACTCAGCCTTAATGTGTTCGAGGGAGAAGCAGGTATGTGATGACGTAACGGTTCGCTATCTCACTTGAATGCTGCCACCGTTAGTATTTAATTTACCGTGGACCAGACCAATATGAGTCCGTTTTATCTCTAGTTTTTATTTTGTTTGTAAGCTCTTAATTTGTGTATATTTCAGTGAGGATCGAATAAAAAACAGCAGGTGGTCACAAAGAAGAGGATCTCAATCTCCTAAGGACACCAGGCCAAACAAGCCAAGAATGTCCCGGTTTTCAGATAAACCATCATTTGAACCTAAAATTAATATAAGTACCACATACAGTAGTTTGATATCTCAGACAAATTTCGATTCCATTACCCCTCAAAACGTAACGGGGCAACCATTGTTGAAAAATGTGTTGCCTCCACCAGGAGTGGCATATCCAACTCCTCAAACGAGTGCTCCTGTTATAGCTGCTCCACCTGTTTTATTAAATATGCCTCCACCACAACTTATTCAGAGTACTATTACTACTACTATTGTAGTGCCTTCGACAACTTTGGCAGGTGCTCAGAATGTCATCTCACCTGGTACTGTTCTTAATACAGTCACGCTACCACCTCCAGCACCTCTGCCTCCTCAAAATCCACCTGGTTTGCTGCAAGAAACCGTTTCTACACAAAATGTTATAACAATTCCACCTCCTTGCGTACCCACAATTGAATTAGCATCGATTCCTCCCCCCAATCCTATACAAGTGCATAATATACCGCAACCAGAACCAATTAACACGCTGACTATACCTCCTCCAGCTCCTATACAGGTTCAAAACATCCCTCCACCGTCGCCTATTCAATTAAATGAAATACCGAATCCGAAACCTATTGATCTACTTAACATCCCAACTCCGAATGATAATATCCACATTGAAAAAAATATTTCTGATCCAGATTTTATTAAAAACATTCCACCACCTAATAAATCAGTTCCGCCACCAGGCTTGGCTGAACAGAATTTAAGTGTAAACGTAAATATTGCTGTTCCGCCACCGCCCAGTGCTGACGTAAACGTAGGACCTCCAATACCAACGTGTTTACCTCCACCGAATATAATCCCACCAACATCAATGCCTCCTCCACCTCAGTCTTTGACTCCCCAAACCATCCCTCAGAATATTGCAGTGCAAAGTGTGCCTCCACCTCAAAATATTTTAGTACACACCATTCCGCCTCCACAAACATTATCACAAAATATTTCTCAGTTGTCAATACAAACATTATCACCTTTGCAAAATACTCAATCAATAATGCAAACAATGCCACCTCCTATAAATCCTAATCAAGTTACTTTGCCAGTAACTCCCACAATTACTATGACCATGCCTATGCAAAATACATTACCCATAGGGGTTCCTCCTCCTCCACCAGTTACTGTGTCGAACACAATTCCTTCATTAATGGCTCAACCTATATTACCACCACCTGGAATGGGTATGGCTCCATCGATTAATGTCAGTTGTCCACCGCCTCTGTTGCAAACGTCCAGTGCAACACTGCAACCACCTCCGCCCGTTTTTGTCAATCAACCACCACCATTGACGACCCAAATGCCACCGATGAACGTTCCACCACCTGCTTCAATACCCATGGGAGCATCAACGAATATACCACCAACTTTCAGGGATTTAAATACAGGTAAAAGCATTTTTTAAGAGTTTTCTTAAATTGCTGTATTTATTTCTAGCTTAACACTGGTTGCACTTGCCTTAATGTGAAAGTTACATGTATTTCAATTTTGTAGTCTTGTCTGTTAGGTTTTTCAGGTTGCATAATTCGAAAGTACCTTAGTTGAACATTTTATTGGTCCGGTTTAAATGAGTTTAAGTTTCTTTATCACAGGACGTATCCCCCCTCACTGTAACTGTAATTAATGATTGTTGCTTTGAAGTTTCATTTTTATATTAATTGAAAAGCCTAACTTAGGACTTGTTTATTCATGTTTTGATAAACTGACAGGTTAATATCACCAGCATTTTTTTCTATACATATAGTCACAAAGTTTTATATTTTACTTGTAATAATAGAAAGAGTAGATTCTGCTGCTTCTTGAATATAAATGTGTTGGACACAAAATGTTAAATTATTACTATTAATTTATCATGGTAGAAAAATTAACAAATAAAATTTGTTAAATACAATGCAGCTGATAAAATATTTATAATTTAACTCTTTAGTAAAGCATGTGCCTATTGGAAACTTCAAAAAGTGAATGAAAATTGTCGTTGGGGTGCATTTTTTATGCTTTACTCTAAAGTGAATAAACTAGTCCTTAGATTAAGTAAATTATAGGTATATGCTCGGAGGCTAGAATTTTCTAAACAGAAAGCAGGGTTGGTTCTGTACGTGTGATGTTTAAAAATATAATAATATGTTAGAGCCACCCCTGCATCGTACAGGGCTCTTAGTGATGGTTTGTGAAGTATTTCCCCCAGGTACTGCCGATTACGAGGCGATGGCATCTCTGGGACGCATGGTGGCTCAATGCGGACCTGGCATCGAGGACATCGTGCGACAACGCAAAACACAAGATCCCAGTTTGTGGTATGCAGGGCTCCTCAGCGCTACCAGATCGAGTCCTTTAATCCACAACTTGCTTTTTATTCTTTCTTATTAGCTCAAACCACCTAAATACCATAAAAAATAATTTCAAATTAATAAGCTACATAATAAAAGCAATAAAAAGCAAAAGTTGAACTTCAGGTTGGACTTGGTCTACTCTGCACAAAATAAATTGCCCGTTGTCAGAAAAAGTAAAACCTCATTTACTAAACATTTTAGGTTTCTTTTCCACAAAGAATCGGCAGCCTATCGACAGTACCAGCAACTCGTCGAACAGTTCAAGGCCGAAATGGGAAAAACTGAACACAAACGGATTGATGGTTGTTATAAGCCTGAAGATATATATGATCCGGATTCAGTAAACGATGAAGAAAATGGCGCAAAGAAATTAAATGAGAATGCAATTGGTGAAAGTACAAGGAGCAGTAAACGTAAACGTAAAACTAGGTGGGGTGAGAAAGATCAATCTGCCATCTCACCAAACACTTCTTTAATTCCCCCTGTTCCTCTTAGTCCAACATCTGGTAACATAACATTTTAATCAATAAATCCACAATATATTAATACTTCCGTTTTAGGTAATGTAATGCTTACTAAAATAAACCGAAATGATCCTGCTTTAATACAATACGCCGTTGCTACTTTTGGATCATCCAGCTTAAGTGAAGAAGATTGGAAGAAAGCTGAAGATCATTATAAGATAAACCTGTTATACCAAGACATGCTCAGGAAAAGGCAAGAACTCGAGCGTCTTCAAAAAGCTGGAAAAAATAAATACGAATATGATTCGGACGAAGAAGTGGAAGGAGGCACGTGGGAACACAGATTAAGAGAAAAAGTAAGTTTGCAATAAAATTTAAGGAAAAAAAAATAAAATGTTGTGTACAGGAAATGATTGCAACTCAACTTTGGGCGGAAGAATTGACGAAACAAGCCGAGGGAAAACACCACATTGGAGATTTTCTTCCACCTGAAGAGCTAAAAAAATTCATGGAAAAGTCCACCGCAGCCAAAGAAGGTCGTCAACCGAGTTTGTCGGATTACAAAGAATTTAAATTGAAGGAGGACAATATTGGTTTTAAAATGTTGCAAAAGCTAGGTTGGAGTGAAGGACAAGGATTAGGATCAGATGGTAGTGGTATAGTTGAACCAGTTAACAAGTTAGTAACATTTAATTTTGCTTATAATACTATGTGATTGAGAAAAAATTCGAAAAACTTTTTATCTGATTTTTTTTTAACGACATCACATTAGATATTTGGGGTTGTTTTTTAAAAACAATAATTGAAACTGTTGTTTTAGTAAGAATTCTGATTTAAATTATCCGTATAATATCTAAAAGAGAATGTAATACAGGATGATTCAGATGACCCCCATTCATTAAAACTTTACGGCCTTTCCAATTGAATTGCTATTTCATATTTTGGAGTTATAGTTTATATAGAAATTTCGCTGTAATAGCAATTAATATACTCAGTTTGATGGAAGTTTGTTTTATTGAACGCTGTTGGTCGATATGGAGAGCTCCAAATATCGAAAATGTCTTGTTCTTGATTGAGTCTTGAGAGTGAAATTGAGATTTGAGTCACAAATTAATTTAGTTATTTTAATTTTCATATCACACTACTCAGAAATAATACCGAAAAGTGAAAAAAATTGATGTGTCAAAGAGAAAATCATCGAAAGCGATTGAATGGTAAGCGGCAGGTGTATGCACAGATAAAAGAACTTTACAGATGGCCAATGTCAAATATGATATGTGATGCTCTAAATTAGGAATTAAACTCGCCTAGGTAGGAATTGGCTCACCAAATACGTGGTGGCGCTACCGCTACAATAGCAGAGTGGAAAACCGAAATCTGTAAATATATATAACACGTAAATAAATTTCTGTAACTAAGGCTGTTTATTTCCATAGGAACAATTGTTTTTATAATTGCTACCATGGGAATAAACAGGAGTTTAAAGTTAAACTAGGACTGAGAAACCCAGCCTAAGTGGTGTAATGCAAAGTTTAAAAGCAGAATTAACAGCATGTTATAACCGTACGTCACATGTTTGCATCTTATTTCTCTGTTATTAAATGAGACATCTGGCGGTAAATAAGCTAAGTGAACTTCGGAATTAGCACATGGTTTGTGACAAATGTTCAGTTTTCGAATTTTGTTAAATGCTCAATAGATGTCACTACTATTTTTAGAGCGTTCGTTCCCATGTCATTGGCTATCTAGAGAGATTAAGGCTGCGTTTAGTTCATGGGCGACGTTGTCGATTTCATTTAGTCCGTAGTTATTTGACTAATCAGCTGAGTGGTCACGGTGGTCGTGATTTGAGATGCGACCATTAGGCCGGGTGTCCACCGGATCGGGCCGACCATCGGGCCTTAGGCAACCACGGTGGGTATGAGTTCGGTTTAGAAAACAGTCCGCCCGAGCTCGTTAAACTTTGACGGTTCGTCTATCAACTAAAGGCAGCCCTATTATCTGTGATACAGGTATCCGTTTTTCGAGGACAATCATGGAGATCTCAGTTATTTGAAGAGATACGAAGACGGTAACATTAGGGCAAAATTGCGCATTTTTATGCTGGTTAATAAGCTGGAAAGAAAATTACATAAATATTTTACGGTTTTCAGGATATTCGAAGAAAACAAAAAATCTCGATTTTCGTTTTTAATTTTTTTTAACAAAAACCGTTAAAGATATGTATTGCTAAGTTCTACATTATTAAAACACTTCTTTACGAAGAATTTAACTCTGCCATCGCCTTCCATCATCACAACAAAAATTGCAAATAAACATTCAACATTCTTTTTTCTTATGGGCGCCATCTTGGATTTTTATATTTTTAAATAATGATTTTTTTCTGATTACAATGATATAGCACACTTGATGGTCAAAATAAACGATTCTTATTGGCAAAAATCGGCATCCATTTAATTTTCACCCGGTAACAATTGATTTATTTCGACCTCGGTCCGTGTGTTGAGAGAAACTCATTCATTAGTTTTTAAAATAGTCTAGCATCGAGCTAATTTATTTAAACCTCGGTGCGTGGACGATATCAAATACTGCATAGTAAGTTTTTAAAAAATTGTGAAAAATATATTTTTAAAAAACTATTGCTTGCTGGACATTTTTTAAAATTCTGTTTGGAAAAAAAATCTACACATAAAAAATAAATTCGATCCTATTAGTTATGGACTGATTTATTTCGACCTCGGTCCGTGTGTTGAGAAAAACTCATTTATTTACTTTTAAAATAGTCTAGCTTCCAGCTAATTTATTTAGACCTGGGTGCGTGTACGATTTCAACTACTGTTGCTTTTGAACACCTTTTGAGATAAAGTTTTAAAATTCTGAAAATTACAAAACACGTCGTATTCTTGAAAAACGATTTGCTTTATCAGTTTTTGTTTTAATTTGAACTGATTATTAGGTGAATGGACAAATGATTAGATGAAATTTTAAAAAATAAAAAATTAAACATTAAAGTCCCAGTATTTTTGAAATGGTTTACTTTAGAACAAAACTTTATTAGAGTTTTTCACTTAGTTTGAATTGATTATCACGTAGGTGAAGTGGTGATATTACGTCGCGGGACAGCCTGTATGTATATAGATAAATATAATAGTATTCACTAAGAAAATCCTTACTTGTATGATTAAGGCCCAGTTTTTAGATCACAGTTTAACTTTAATCTCCAGTTTATTTCTGTAGGAGCAATGAGAATAAGCTGAAGATTAAAGTTAAACTGTGATCGAAAAACTGGGCCTAAGACTTACTTTTTGTTCAATATATAATAATAAAACCACATTAGACTGACCTGTCACTTACGAAATATTTTGAGGTTACGAAGTTTAAGTGCCTATCTATCAATAGGTGGATGACGCGTGCTGTATATTAAATTCATTGCTTCTAAATTGTTATTAAGGCCTGGTATTTCAGTTACAATTTAACTAATCTTGTTTATTTCTCATAGGAAAAATTGTTTTTATAATTGTTACAATGAGAATAAACTGAAAATTTAAGTTAAACTGTGACTAAAATAGCGGACCTAAGAATTATTTTTAAATTAGCCTAACTCAGAATTTATCTCCACCTTTTCCTTCAAAATTTTTGAGACTAGTTAAGTTGATAGTATCATAAGCAACATTTGTCACCTACATCTACACCTGCATTCTTTCATAATGTGTACTACTTAAAAAAATAATTTTAGAGGGACTGTTAGACAGACTCAAGGATTGGGTCTAGAACAACCAGATCAAGTTGATAATGCCGATGACGAATATGAATCCTATAGAAAGCGCATGATGTTGGCTTACAGATTCCGACCGAATCCATTGAATAATCCAAGGAGACCTTATTACTAATTTGTAAATACCTGTACATATGATTGTAGATAATTGTAATTCATAGTAAAACCGATAGAATAAATGCATATTTTTACATGAACTTTTATTAAAATAATTTTTTTAACAATATGCTAAAGTATGTCGATAACAAAATTCTTTTGAGCATCTGCACTAGGTTTTAAATTATGTGGTGTTGACTTCCTATTAGCTTCATCTGTAACATCTGCTGCTGATAACAACATGTGCATAGCTCCCTGCAACTTAGATAATTCATCTGCTAATTCTAATTCTTGTTTTAAGAGTTCTGCTAAAAAGCAGAAAACTTGTATTACTTCGACAGGCATGAGATGCAAACTTTCCTCGTAAACATCAATGAAAATGTGAATGGCAACTGTTAAAACTTTTGTAAATCTATAATCTGCAATATTCCTGGTAAAAAATCTTAAGATTTGCATTACTGATTTTGTGTCTCTATTTTGCAATACTCTTGCAAAAGCTTTACGCCTCATTAATTCCTGTAACACACTCACTGTGATGTGTGGAGATTTATTTGCGATATAAGGCAATAACACAGAATCCAAGGCCTTTGAATACTGAAATTTCTTTAAGTAAACATCGTGTTTAGAAAGCTTCTGTTTATTTTCCTCAGGCACTACTGCATCAACAGTATTGTAATGCGTCTGTGACACGAATTTATGAGAAGCTTTAGTTTTTTCTTTGATTTTCAATTTCTCATCTTCCCGTCGGCTAATTGCAACCAATCCATCTACCATTCCCACTGCAATGGTATCATCATTCTTTGAGATGCTCAAACTCAGCACAGCATTTGAATAATTTAAAGTGTGCACAACTTTAAATGTACTGACATCATAAATCTTTACATGTCGATCTAAACTTCCTGATAATAATCGTTTATTTTCAGAAGCCAATCGTAAACAGGTTATTGTTTTGTGATGTTGTGAAATACATCCTAATAATTTTCCACCAGCAAACGTATCCCAAATTTTGATTTGTGTGCCACCTGCGGATAAAAATATTCCTCCCGATGGTAAGTACAAAAGTGATTCGACTGGGCTCCCATGGTTTACACTTAACACTACTTCTTTTGTCCTCATGTCATACATTTTCACTGTGTTGTCATAACTTCCAGAAAGTACAATATCTGGTAAAATTGGGTTGGTGGCACCAGCTCTTATATAGTCAGTATGTTCATTATAAGTAATTATGTCTTTCTCTGTGGGTATATCCCAAACTTTTACACACTTGTCATCAGAAAATGAGGTAATCTGCGGTCTGTTTTGAATGAAACAAGAGCGGTGAATAGGTGCTTCATGACCCTTAAATAATCTAAAATTTATTCATGGTAGCTAATAATAAATAGGTATAATTTGATTTACCTCAGCAAGCTTTTGCTAGACACGTCAAATAGTTTAATGACTCCTTCATCTCCTCCTGCACTAAGTAATTTTCCATCATGACGAAAAACTGCTCCGTATGCATTCTGTCTAAACCGTGACAGATTTTTTACAACTAATTTTGTAATGGGGTTGTACACTTGGACGCGTACCGAACAAGTTACTGCAAAATAAAAGGGTTCCACGGGGGAAAAGTCGATATAATCAATCGGGCCGAATTCCTTAACTAGGACAGGTACCTAAAACCAATGTAATTCTTAAATTGAACAGTCACATATTTTCATCACTAACACCGAATTTCTTCCAATAAATATTATCTGGCGTTACAACGCGATCGATTTTTTCGTAAATTTTTGTGTTTAATTTTTTGAAACTACTCATCGTGCCGTAACATTAACCTCAAACACTACACATAACCTTAAAACTGAACATAACCACCAACGATGTGGTAAGACGTAGATACACAGTGTCTTATGTTTCCTGCATTCTCGATTCTCGATTGATACCAGTATGTGAGTCAAATAGCGAATATCTGTGAGTAATTTTAGCTCATGTATGTGACAAGGAAGTCACTCAAAGCCTAGATCACGTGACTTAGAATGAATAATGCTTTTGAAACGGGTGTATATAACTCGTGTCTAAATAAAAACCTGGTCAAGTAGGCTACATTTAGTAATTCTGCTATGTAAATGCAATGGATAAATCCTCGATCACAACCCACTTGACCAGGTTTTTATTTAGACGCTCGTTACCAAGGTTACTAAAGAGAGAAGGTTGCCTGGTAAGTCGTGGAGTGACGCGTCATTCAATAGGCCATCTATTTGTGTATATGCATTAAATGGGCCTACTGAGTCACGTCGCAGTGACGTTGAAAGTTACCAGGCAACCTGTCTTTTTAATAACCTTGGCTCGTTACCATCTCACTTAAGTTATAGTCGTCCCAATTTTGTAACGATTTTATTACCTTGTATCAAAAAAGGCGACTTACTTAGACGGCAGTGATTTTATAAATATTTGTTTCGCCCGGCAAGTTCGCAGGGATGTACAAAAATACTTCTTGAAGATCGGCATTTATTTAAAGTACGTAGCATTATAAAAAAAAAAATTTCAAATTATTTCATTTTGTCGGAATTGTTTTATTTAAAAAAAATATAATATTGCAGTTCACACCTAAAAATTTCTCACGGTGCCCGTGCGGCGTTTAACAGGAATACATTGCTTCTGTACACCCCTGCAAACCAGGCGCGCAGTCGGCGTTTTTTTGCAAACAGCTTATCTTTATTGCCTCACTTGTCTTGATTTTTTGTTACCCATCATAAAACCGATACAAAACTGGGACGACTATAATATCAATTCCTCTTTCTCTACAGGGAATCTGCTACTTGATTCATCATTGATAACCACAAGAGTCAAGAAGATTATCATTGGTTGCGTTCAGGTAACCGTAGCGCTGCAACGCTTTAATAAAGCGTAAGCCTCCTGGAGACGCATGCGACATCTTTCTTTGTAGCACTATCTTTGGGTGACTGCAATTTGGTAGAATTCAAATAGAAAATTAGTTGTAACAGTGCAAAACAACACTAAATTGCCTTACGCATTATTAAAGTACTGCATCGCTGCGCTTACCTGAACGCGGCCATAACCACCTGACTGGAACATGTTATGATGTATTATAGCCTTTTCCACAGGCTGCACTAGTATGCACTGAGTGTATTTTCATCTCCGTTCAGCGTTATGTATTAAAACGAGATAGAGATATCCTGAGTGCACACCGGTGCAGCCAGTGGAAAACGCTATTAGCTGTGGTATTAGTATAGCCGCTTTCTTTTCACAATGCGGAGCTTCTCCGAGCTACTCGGTGCATCAACGCGTTATGTTCTTTTCATTTGGGCTTCGAGCACTGGAGCGCGAATAGCGGATACTCCCCACACCCCTCGTGCTCTTGCTAACGAGTTGGTGCTCGAAGCTTCAAAATATTGTTTGAGGTTATGTGACATGTCAAAAATTGTTTACCTTGTTTGTGAGTTTGATTTTTCGCCGGTAAGGTAATCTGAACTCACAAGGGAGGTGCAATATGACTGCTGAAAGTGTTATTAACTCTACACAATTAAATTTAACTGATCCTGAAACTCAAAGTACATGTAAAATAGAGTAGCGTCGATCATAAACGTCGCCATCTGGTCGTCAAGCTTCTATTTATTGTTCTTGGCGTGTTCTTTTCAGAACAGCTCTGAGCTGCACCGCGTTTCGAGCCCGAAAGACGTGACGCTCATGAAAAGAAAGCTGCCTATATGGAAACCTGCCTTACTGGAACGTGCGCTTCGTGATTTTTTGCACTTTTGTGCTCATTTGCGTGCACAAAGTAGGTAACGGGAAAGCGGCTGATGAGTAAACTTCATTCAGCGGAATTGAGTGCTCAGTCTTAACTGTTGGAGCGGGAATTGTTACTGATATGTTCTGCTGAATCAGCCCATTAGCTCATTACAAAAATGAATGTACCTAGGCTGCGTTTAGTTGATAGACGAACCGTCAAAGTTTAACGAGCTCGGGCGGACTGTTTTCTAAACGGAACTCATACTCACCGTGGTTGCATCTCAAATCACGACCACCGTGACCACTCAGCTGATTAGTCAGACAACGTAAAATAACTACGGACTAAACGAAATCGACAACGTCGCCCATGAACTAAACGCAGCCTAACTATCGTAATCAGAAAAACCGACTACACTCTAAATTTTAGTTAATTGAAGCGTGCTTCAAAATGAATTTCTGTCATTATGACGTTAATTTTATTTTGACAAATCAAATAAAAATAACCCAATTAAAACCAATTCAGAAGGCAATAATTTAAATGCGATTGCAAGACGGAATCAGTATTCAAGCAATTGCAACTAAATTAGCTGTTAGTACATATTACTAATTATAGAGAATATTTATTTCTATGTATTCGAATGAGGATGAGATTTTATAGGTTGACAAATACACTGTCAAACCTAATAGCTTTGTTCCTACACAGTTCTAAATCAGTTCGGAACTATACTGCTCATGTGCTCTTGCTAAATACACAGCATTTTTAGTAAGAGCGCATGACCTGTAGCAAGAGCGCATGAGCAGTACAATTCCGAACTGATTTAGAACTGTGTAGGAACAAAGCTAATGTTACTCAACTAAATTTTGAAAATGGATGATGTGTCGATTTCACTTATAGCGTTTTCCACTGGCTGCACCGATGTGCACTCAGGATATCTCTATCTCGTTTTATTACATAAAGCTGAACCGAGATGAAAATATACTCGGTGCACACTAGTGCAGCCAGTGGAAAACGCTATTAGCTGTAGTCGATTTTTATGATTACTATGGTACTTTATCTTTTTTTTTTGAAAAAGCTGTAATGATATTTCACTTAAGCTAGGTAAAGGCCATTATACAATGGATTTGCATAAAACATAAGACATAAGCCGTAACAGTAATTCGACCTATGGAAAGAAGTGCGCTATAACACAATAGCTCCGTAACGAGAACAAAGCAAATGTGTTTCTTGCGGCTTATGTTTTATGTTTTATGCAAATCCATTGTGTTCTAGGCTTTAAACACTGTCCTATTGGGAACTGGCAAATGATCTAGATGGCGCTGTGCTTAAAAACAAATATGGCCGTGTTGAGGGGATAAGTTGTTCATGGTTGAGTGGTTATACGGGCAATAATTGTTAATTGTTATTAACCAACAAATAACACCAAACAAGACAAAACTGTGGCAAAACTACTATAATTTCTATTATGTCAGTTTGACAATCCCCGCATCAATAGTTTACACTAGGGGGAGACTTTTTCGACGCTAGTTCTAAATAAGTTCGTACTGTACTGCTTATGCGCTCTTGCTACAGGTCATGCGCTCTTACTAAAAATGCTGTGTATTTAGCAAGAGCGCATGAGCAGCACAGTTCCGAACTGATTTAGAACTGTGTAGGAACTGGTAGGAACAAAGCTAATAGCTTAGTTCCTACACAGTTCAAAATCAGTTCGGAACTGTACTAATTTAGCAAGAGCGCATGAGCAGTACAGTTCCGAACTAATTTAGAACTGTAGGAACAAAACTATTAGCTCCCTCAAATGAAGTTCAAATTCAAATAAGCCAGATCTGACGGAAAATACGCCTAGTTGGCAATACTGTCTCAGACTCTGATGGCTGTATGCACAGACAAATCACAGTATAAGAATCACACAGTAGTGTCATTCGAGTATAACTGACACATTTGCTCTTTTGTTTGATACCTACCCAGCTGTAAATTACATTGCATTTCCATAAGGGTATCAAACAGAATGGCCGCTTTTTTTGACACTGACGTTTAAGTGACGCTACTGGGTAATTACTTGTACTGTGGACAAATCTCAAGGTGGACTTAATACTTAAAGCTAACTTCATATCAAATTGTGCGCTGTATAGTTACATTGTTCAAAGTAAAGGCACAAAGGTTTACTTTGGCTTAAGAGGACTATGGACGTCCGCCATATTGGCAAAAATTTATTTTTCAAATGCTGCTTTTAAAACGCGTTCGATTTAAAAATTTTAAAAGTGGATCTGTCTGTAATAATACTATAAATGTGCGAAAGTCAATAATTATCGAAAATGTTTTATATTAACAAAGAAAAATTATAAAATTTTAAAACTCATTACGGAAAATGACTTTCCCACATTCTAGGTAAAAAACTGATCACATATGTTTAATAAAAAATACGAAATTATCATTCCTGAAAGTGCAAAATGAAAAATACGTAATATAAAATTTGCTATGTAATGTGCTGCCATCTTAAGGTTGAAGGAAGACTAACTCATGTCAAATAAATTTGGCAACGTTGTTATCGTAAAACTGGGTGCGTTCCGACTTGTCGCTACGCTTTTAAACTTTACCTTTACCGTTCCAAAAATTCTGATGACCGGTTGCACCAATTTTTAAGCAGAGCTTAAATTTAAATTATGTTTAGAATGTGACATTTTCGTATGGTCAGTATAATGTCAACACATTCTGATTGACACTTAAACTTCAACTTAAGTATCAATTAGAATGTGACTAACATTTTGTTAAATCTATAAACAATGTCATAGTCTAAACACCACTTAAATTTAAGCTCTGCTTATAAAGTTGGTGCAACTGATCATGAGAGTGTTTAATTTTACTATCTTTGAATTTATGAGCAAACGCCGGATATTCAGGGTTATTTTTTATATTTTGCACCCAGCTAGAGATTTTATTTTATAAGATACCGAAAAACCTGTAAATGCAAAAGTTGTAGGATTTATGTACTTATTTTATCTTTTAGAGTTATTGCAAAACAAAAGCGCATCGCAAAGTATAATAATATTTTACGAACGATTTACGAACGTTTTAAAACACGAATTTAACATCAAATTTCCAAATTTTAGTTAAAACCTTTCTACGAGAAAGAAATTTTTATCATATAAATGACTCAAAGTGTGACAATTAATGCTCTTATAAAAATTAATAAGGCGAAGTTTGCTCTGGGAGAGTTGGAGTAACGTCACTATTTCACCCTAAAGGATTGCTCATTCCCTGTTCGAATATTCGCATGTTGTGACGGATGATGTAATCGTCACAAATTGTCTGCTTGTCAGGTGTGATTTTAATCAATTTGACAAATAAAATTGACACCTGAAACATTTCGCTGTACAAAATTTATGACAACCACGATCGCTTGACAATAAAACACTGGTCAGTCGGGTATATTCCATATATCAGTGATTAATAAACACTGAATCAGTGTTGGGCGTAATCAACTAACTTGTTAGTTAAATTGATTAGTCGATTGAAATTAGTTGCGATTAAATCAATCGCAACTAATTTCAATCGCGATTTATTCGTTAGTTGTCAATTCGATTAAAGAGGGCTAGTTGCGAATCTTCAATCGTTAGTTCAATCGCAGAGATACGATTAAAATTTCTCCGCACTGCGCAAGTACCTACACTGAGAAAACAAAATACAACCTAAATTTTTGTTTGAATACAGTCAATACATTAATTTTTTTTGAACGAAAACATATTTTACATTGATTCAAGTATTTTTTGTTAATTCAAACATTTTCTTCTTAAATTGAATACAAAAATGCATTGACTGTATTCAAACAAAAATTAGGTTTTTAATATTTTGTTTTGTCAGTGTACCGATGGTCATGTTCCAAGGAATAGCGGGACCGTGCCTAGAGGACACAAGACGTACTTGCAAGTATTACTTTCCTCCTATACAACATTAACATTAATTTTACGTGGAAGGTATTTTAAATTTGACAACAAGAAATACCATGAATCTTTCATTGCGAACGCACAGTCGTCAAAATACTCTTAACATAATAAATTTGTCTTTTCTGCAAGCCAAGTATTTTATACTCTGTTATCATTCGTTTTCATAAAATTGCCCGCGAAAAATAAATATGTTGTATGTAATTCAGACAATTAATCGCCGAACTTTAACTTTTTAATTGTAATTACGATTACGATTGATTAGTTGTAATCGTGGCTTACAACTACAGTCTGCAACTAACAATTAAATTTGTCAATTGCAACTAACGATTGACAAAATTAATTGTAGTCATTTAATCGTCAATCGAACTAAATTTTGCCCAACACTGCACTGAATTATGCGCATGTGCTGTCGCTTTTAACCACTTTTTAAACATTTTGCTATTCCACAAGCGCAAATGACATTGAGAAGAAAGATATGCAAGATAATATTTTTTGGTTTTTCAAAAGTTGCAACAATATTACTAATAAAATTTAGAAAATTAGGCACAATTTATTTCCTATTTGTATATTAGAAGATGATTGTAAAGATGTTATGTCTTGAAATGAAAACAAAAATATATTTTAAATTGGAAATAATTTCTATGTAGTGTAATTAATAAGCCATTTATGTATTACATTTTGGTTAAATTTAATATCAATTTAAATTTCAAAATGAAATTAGTATCGATCGAATTCTGTTTGATTTTTCAAATATCAGAAAATTGTTTATCAAGAAAATTATTGCCTAATTGACTTAAAGCATAAGCTAATTTTCACAAAAAGAAATGGAGAAGTTTATTTTATTTTAAAAGTTATTTATTATTTGATAAATTTCCACGAACAAGAAAATGTCTTAATTATGAATATGATTTAATTAAGAATCATTTTACTACTGGCGTATTTCGCAATTTATTTTTCGATATAAGAATGATTTTTATTCAAATCGTATACTTTTGAATTTCGCGCGTATATAACCAGCAAACTTTTCTTCCTTTATTTCAGAATATAAGAATATTACCACGTGTTAGTTTTGCGACGCGACGTTGCCACTTGTTAGATACGATGAATGTGTATGAACTTATACAAGACGAGTGCAGATGATGTTATCCTTGTCGTTCAACTATGGAGCCTAATTGGACTAAACGACACTTATTTCAATTATAAGAAAGGCGTGTTTTCAGTCATGCGGGGTTTGCGGGGAGTACTGGTGGCTTTCGAGCAGTTGATCACGTGATCCACAGTCCTCTTAAGTCTAAAGATTTGTCTGTGCATACGGCCATGAGAACTTTCTCTTTTTAGTGACTATACTGAAATATTTTATGTTGGTCAACCTGATATCTTGTCAAAAAGTCTATTAGATATAAATATTTACTGATATTGTTTATTATTGTCACAATCAACAATTCCACTATTTTATTTACATGTGAAAGTATTTTAATTGTCGAAAAAGACATTTTATAAATGTAACCTTAGCTTAACTTGAAACATTTTAACTTATTTTCTTACAAGTATAAGGTATAAGAAGCAACTAAATGAAATAAGAAAATTGTAAGGTTAGGCGTACGTATGTAAGCTCTAAGCAAGTGGTCGGAGTACTAAATATGTCCAAAACACGAATGTTTCCTATTTATGGCCAAACGCCGGTTTGCTCAATAAAGCAGCGATTAGAAGAAAGAAAAAACTTAGCGAGAGCTTTACGCTTAGAACATAGTAGAAAACCTGATAAACCTGAAGACTTTGTGACTTACGAGGATAGTGATAGTGACGAAGAGACTCCTGTAATGCAAAAGGAGGTCTTACATACTTCATACAATTTTGTTGACTACGTGCGAAGTAGAGAATTGATGACGAAAAATGCAAGATCGATAAACAGGGATTACGGATCAAGGCATATACTCACTCATGAAATGTTTAAGGAAACTCCTATAAGTTTGGGCAATATGAACAAAGTATTTTGTTCGCAGTGGTTGAGTGACAGGCAGGTGGTGTTTGGCACAAAGTGCAACAAGGTAGTATTTCTTACTACTGAGTTTTCTGACGAAATTAAAAAGATCGTTTTAGTTGATGGTTTATGATGTAGTGACACATTCTTTAGATCAAATTCCTTCTCTTATAAGCCGACGAGATTCCATTAATCCTGACCAACAACAGTGCGGCATTCATTCTGTGCAAATAAATCCTTCAAGAACTTTGTTAGCTACTGGTGCTAGGAATACTTGTGATATAGCTGTTTATAGATTACCTACTTTAGATCCAGTTTGTGTTGGTGAAACTGCTCATAAAGATTGGGTGTGTATTCAATAATAAAAATATCACATTTTGTTTATTGGAATTTAGGCTGAAAATTTAAATAATTAATTAATCATGTAACAGTTGATTAACCCTTTCACTTTAATCTCTCCTTACAGAATTGTCTGTCATCAAAAGAAGTTTAAACAGTAAAATGCGTCATTCGGTTTTAAAATAAAAATACTTGAAGAGTATGCATTTAATGGCACTTGTTTAGTTTTTTTTTTTTTAATTATCATTTTTCTCATCATTTTAAACATTCAACCACTGCAGCAGTTTTTAAAATTTCTTCTCCCATCTTCCCGTTTCTTTTTCTAGTTTCTATCATTCCCATCTCGTGTCATATTATTAAACTGTGCCAAATTTGATTACTCTTTTTAGTAGGAAAACAAATATTAAAGGACTATAGAATATCATCCAGAATTCTTTCTTATCACCCCGAATTAACTGAATTAGTTATTATACAAATAATGTGTAGATGTGACTGTAAGACTGGTTTTGATTATTTTAACATTTTGCTTTATAAAGGAAAAGTCGGAGGAGACAGAATTTATTACTCCTACATATAAAAGTATTGAACTATAATGCAAGATTTTGGCTGGTTGGAGTCCTGAGTATATTTATGCAAAACTTTAAAAAAATTATCTAATAATTGGAATGGCAGCTGATAAAGGATCAAAATAAAAAATGTTTAATGTTTATAAATTGAACATATGTACACATATGTACACATATGTACACATATAATAATTTAAGCGTATTTAAATGAATCAAGTACAAGGAAATAAATTGAAGGTAATCAAAAATCATTGAATAGTATACTAGTTTAATTGAAAATAAACAATTTGTCATACGTACAGGCCTCAGTTCACACTAACTAATTTTAATAAATCAAAATTCAACAATGTTAACCACCAGTTCTGTTTAGGTTTTCGATATGTGTTGGTTAGATGATGAATTCCTTGTGTCCGGCTCCAGAGATACAAAAATGGCTCTCTGGCACATCACCTCGGACATGCTCGATAACAAAGATGAGATTCCTACCCATCAACATATTTCTGCAGTTTCAGTAAAAGAATGTCGAAATTCGCAAAAAGTAAGTCACACATCATTCCATTAAAAAACTCGAGCTCGACGTTTTTAATTTTAGGTACGAGCTTTGACATTTAATAAAGCATATCAAGAAGTAGCTGCTTTAAGTCTTAATGGATACATACACATATGGTGTGCGGAAAGATTCAAGCAGAAGCTTTCACGAAAATTACCCTCTTCGCAAGAAAACGTTTGCCTAGCTGTTCAAGATACAGGATTGTATGCGGTTGGTTGCCGGTCATACACACTTTTACTTGATTGTAGGACATTACAAGTAAGTCACTATTACGTTCTTTTAAAACTGATAAATAGCTGGAATTTTACAGGCAGTTAAAAAAGTATCATCAAGGTATTCCGGATGTGGCATAAGGTCGGCAAGCTTTCAGGGAGATGTACTAACAATGGGCACAGGTCTTGGTATGTTGATGTTTTATGATCTCAAAGCTGGCAAATACCTGGAGTCTAGTATTAACTCATCCCGAACTGTTGTACTTAAAGTTAGTAAGGGATATGTGGTGAGTTATTTTTATTGAATTAGAAAAGTTTGACTCCGTTTGAAAGTCCCTACAAAATTAAAAGAAGCATGCAATAGGTCTTTAGTCCTAATCATACCCTAAAAAAATTGTATTATTCAAGTTAAATCACTTTAATTTTAATTGTTGATTTAGCTATTCTCTAAAATGCTTTTACAAATTTATAATGTCAAATGTACATTTTTAATGCAGATATCTTTCACGATTTTGAAATGTTTTTGCTAATTGAACATAATATGTAATAAACAAGAAAAAAAGAATTAGGTAATGTTTTGTGGATATTCCACCAGTAATTATTAATTTGTCATAATTTTAGATTAGATCATATTTAATTTAAATTAAAAAAAAGAAGTTGTTAAATTGTACATTGCAGCGAATGCAATAAGAATGTAATAGTTATAATAAAACGTCGAAATTTTCATGTCTAATAGAGGACTAAATTCTCTATCACATTGTGCTCATTTTGATTTGCATTCAAACAAATGGAGAATGGAGTAAAATTGTTTAATCCAATGCAATTATTAACTAATTATTTTATTCTTACATTTACAATAGTATCCAGAAGAAGATTATCAAGATAATGTCCAAAATGTAAAATACGTTCCAGCAATATACACACATTGTTATGATAAAAGTGGAACAAGGCTATTCACGGCTGGTGGACCACTTCCAGCAACCTTAACTGGAAATTACGCGGGTCTATGGCAGTAACAATTACACATAATTCTAATGTAATATTGTAAATAAAAATTGCAACTGATTTATAAAAGAAGTTCAATTGTAAGTGAGTTATACTGATTTTTGCTGTGAAATGACTGAACTTACAGTTTTTTTAATTATAAATTTAAATAATGGAGTAAATCGTGGATTTGCAAGTCGTTGTACACTTCCGAGATGAAAATCTGTAATCTACAGTCATGTATCTTTATTTTGTTTTAAATTATTAACGATATGAAAGTTTACAGTACGAAAAAAGAAATGTAATTTTAATTTATTTTAGTTTTGAAATAAAATCAGTGATATTCGTAAGGAACTACATTTGCAGTTTCTTTTCCATATCAAAATGTGTTCAAAAGTCCAACATACTTATCTATATCACAATAGAATAAAACACACTTGCATCTGTCGCTGAAAAAGTTACCAAATCTGCTTACTACTAAGTGTATAGTATATTAATTTTAACAATAAACAAAGCAAGGATAGTAATAACTTATTGTATTAAAGATTTAGCAATGACAAGTTGAAATGTTGTTGTTTGATCAGGGAGCAAAATTACATAATATAGCTGACAGTGTGTATTGATTGACGAGGAACCTTTTCTAAAAAAAAAGGTCATGTTCATTAATAGAGAGAGGAATTTTTACGAATGACAAAAGCACGTCGACTCAGCTGGCCGACCCTGCATGCTTTCCTCATCTGTAAAAATTCCTCTCTTTGTTCATTTATTTAAGGTGCAGCTCTTGCAAGAACAAATAATATAAATGTTATTTCATAAAAAAGGTATTTTATTTATATAATACTCAGTACAATTACAATACAATTACAATAGACTGGCAAATGTGGATTAAGAAGGAAGATAATTTAGAAAACCATCTTTATCAAAGAGAATATGGATTTTATGAGATAGAAATATTAGATATAATATAATTGATGGAATGCTATTACAATTTCAAACAAGTTCGTCTCAGTTTTTTCTTTAAACAGAACAACAACTAAGTAAACAATAACATTTTTAAACTATGACTTTGCAAAACTATTTATGTACAATTTACACATTATAAATTTATTGTTACATTTATTGTTACGGACATTAAATATTGTCTAAGTTTATATGAACTTTAGAATAAATACTTTCTTTTTAAGAACAATTGGCACATTTTTGTAAATGCTAATACTTGTAAAATGTAAAATGAGATCTCAAGTAAACAACTAGAAAATAATCACATATAAATAGAAAAAGTACAAAACGGAATTTTCAAAAAAAAATCTTACGATTAAACTGAATAATATATTAGAGAAAACAAAATTAATTTGATAAATTAATGACTCCTACAAAAATAATTTAGCCAAAAATGTTTCTACAAACTGCAAGTGACGTTTGGACAAGTTAAGGCTAATCATTTTTATTCTTTATTAGTAAGAATAGGAATAGATCTTTAATGATATGTATCACACCAACGAAATTGGTTCCTCTTTATCGTTGGTTTAATTTCGCAAGATTACTGTATTGTTTTACAATAGTAACATTACGACTACTTTCTTCAAAAGTCAAAACTGAAAAAGTAATCATAAAAAGAAACAAAAGAAAAGTATGGGATACCCCAAAATCTTAGCTAATTCAGTCATGTTAACATGCGTTTTCAGACTTGATCATAAATTGGAAATAAATTCAAACAAAACCCTCACACAAGCACACAGCCAATAATTTTTTTTTTGCTCGTCATGATTTTTTATAAATATTTCATGGCGAGAACTTTACACTTTTTTTAATTTTTTTTTTAATTTTTCATATCGGCTCTAACTTAAAAATACAGCACGTCCTTAAACATACATATCCAAATATCATTGATCACTTTAAGTGTGAAGAACAACGAATAAGTGTAATAATCTGATACTCAAAGAAATTCTTTAAATTTAATAATTAATAATCTTGCTTAGTTACTGTTCGCTACACGATAATATTGGGTAATAAAAAAAAAGTAAAAAAAATAAATGTATGAGATAGAGTGTTGAACACAATCATAATCTTTTTAAAATAGGATTTAAAGACTGGAAAAAGAAACACGAAATGAGTATTCACAATAAACAAATAGAGGCAAAGTACATTTTTTAATCTTCACACTTTAATACTCGATACTGATGTTTAGACTTAACTAATTATCACTTTGGAAATCATCTTTGGTTAACGGGAAATATCGAATTAAGATTAGTGGACTGATTCAAAGTCTTATAAGAATAATGGAACACATATTTGATGTGCTCAAAGGTGTCAATGTCATAAACACAGCGTGCTGTATTGGTAAGATCAAACGGTTCTTCAATGCACAACAACTTCCACTGCATCACATCGTTCTTTTGTGATCTTGTATACCGACATTCTTCCTTGTATAAGATAGATCCTTCTCGGACTGAGATTGCATATTGATCGTAATCAAACAGAGAGTAATAGCGCAAGAAACCAAGAAATAGTTCACCTAATGTCTGTTTGTTGTTAGAGTAGAAGGGCCCAAGTTCTTCCTGGATGTCGATGTCGTGAATTTCGGTATCTGCATTGAATTTCTCAGGGTAAAGACTGTGAAGGCAAGGAAGAACAGGTGGACTGACACCACCTACAATTAATAATATGGAAGTCACAAATTTTAATGTATGCCATTATTGTCTTACATTGTAAATAATGAATAACCATCAAGGCAAGGGAATAACTTGATATCGTCATTCTTTTTGCATCATTGATATCATTTGCTTGTGCCCACAATTTAACAACAATCACAAGAGGTCTGACTCGCCAGTCTAAGTGGGCATAACAGTGTAACAAATGAGTATTGCGAATTCCAACTGCGTTATTGCAATTCAAATCTACCTCGAAACCATGTCTCGAGTCCCTAAACTTTAGTATGGGCACTTTTGCTAGTATAATTTCCGGATTTATTATAAAATCTGCACGATAATGTTACTCATCATAAATAACACTTTTTTTTTGTAAAGAAAACTCACCGCTATTTCTGAGAATAATCTGAATGTTTTGGAGATGCCTTAAAGCATCGCTCCTTGGGTCATTCAAACACGGTTTAACTAACAAACACATATCTATATCACTGGTGTCGGTTCCTAAACCTGACATTGTTGAGCCAACCATAAACAAACCATATCGAAGGAGTATTTTCTGAAAAACATATAACAATAATTTGCATTGATATTAATTAATTGATTAAGAAAAGAAAATGGATAGAGCATGAAATGAAAATATTAAACAACAATAATAATGGAACAGAGTAGAATGAGATTAGGAAATTATAAATACAAAAAAATATGGATGAAACATTGGTTAGAAAAACCTGACCATGGAAGAAATTAAAGGGTTGGAAAGCACAAGAGCAACTGGAAAATCGGAGACCTCAAACGGCTAAAAGAATCAGCAAATAAGAAAAAATATTTTTCTACAAACCCTTATGTGCAAATAAACAAATTTCCACAGCTCCAATTTTTGCACGTAAGTGTGTTCTTTCTGAGCTTTTGCACAAAAGACGTCCCAAATTGATTGACTTAAATGATCCTGGAGATGTGACGTGGGAGGTTTTGCTGGAATGCGCATTAACGAAGCTCTCGAAGTAAATCTCTCCATTAATCCATGAACTCTACAGTATATATCTTGGGGTTGACGCCTTTTCCCGTCACGTTTATGCCGCGTGCAACTATTAACATAATACCTGGTGTCAGAAGGAATTGTAGTAGAAATTGCTTGCGTTTTTATTCATTAGATTTACCTAACTTTTTTATTTGCTTGATCCTTTCGACTAGTTTGGGTCTGTGTGGTGTAAAAGTAGACGTTAGGAGAACTGTTACTGTACTTATTGAACAGCAGATTATTACCACTGAATGAAGAACAATTATTCTTTGTTGTTCTTTGTCGAGCACCTGATTAAAAGAAAAATTAGGTATGTATAATGTGCATAGAAAAATCCTTTGAAGTTAAACTCTTGACTCAGCAGCCAAATTTTTTTATTTTAAATCACTTTTACCTTAACGTTTTCAGCACAACTTTGTGCCATCTTCAAATATTAAATCTGAGTTAAATGTACGTGAATTAAAATTAAATAAATGTGGCTGCTGTGTCAAGAATTCAATTTCAGAGTTTATTGTTTTGATTTTATTTTCATATGTTGATGAGTACAATACTTCATTCCTGTGCAGTGCCCTCACTATTTTTTTTTTGTATCAAACATTGTAATATGATGGTACGTATTTAAAATGTTAATCATTTCTTATCCTTGCAGAGGAGCCTTTTGCTTTTTCTTTTTAGAATGGACTTTCTGTTTTTTCAATTTCTGAAATTTTGTTCATCGTACTTTGCAGTTTAGCATATTTGCATAAAGCTTTCTTGTTATGTAGGACTCCTTCAACAAGGTTTTTAAAAATTAAAATCCCATAATTTACTTACTCTTGTGAAATTTCAAGGTCACGTATCTCAAAAATTATGCATTTGCCTGCTATTTCTAGGTCATAATTATAATCTACAAGATATTTAAAGCAAATCTACACAAAAATTTTGTTAAAAAACGATAGGTAGTCAAAGTAAAAATTGACCAAAAAAAATTTACGAGAAAAATGTGATTCAGAAGAAAAACTAAATGAAAAAAAAGACTTAGGTGTCGCTAGTTAAATAAATACTCGAATACTAACCGTTATCAGAAGGAAGACATGAAAAAGACCGACAGCTTTCATCACTTTCTGAATCCTGGGGCGATATTGACCTTAATTCTTCCTTACTAACACTCATAATATTGTGTGAAGGTGGTGGCATTAAATTCATCGGCATATTTCGTATAACGTAGTTGGCATTAATATTATTTTCTTGTTGTGCTACTTCGTACATGTTCAAATTTATATTTTCAACACAGTTATCGACACAATCCGTGTTCATCTGCACTCCATAGGTCACATTATCGTGTAAACTTAACAGAGGTTGCCGTTCTTCGCATGACATGATGTGTACACGAGTGCTTGTCATAGGCACACCAGAATTCATGACTAACACATCCACATATGTCTGTGCTATGTTTTGCTCCACAATAATTAAGAAGCACCTGAAATAAGCCGTCATTAAGAAACGCTTTTAACTTTAGGATTTTTTGTAAGGTTGCTAGAAAAATTCTGACAGCTACTCATCAGGATATAATTAACGATTTGTGTGTAACCTAAAGAACTGGATTAATGCATGCTCTATTAATTTCTATAAAATATATTTATGTGATCAGTACTTACACGGAATAAATCATCTAAAACTACTCGTATATTTTTTGGCCCCTAAACATATGACAGTTCTTTTTCCATCATCGTATACATTTACCGCCAAAACAATGCTGCCGATGAATGTTGCCAATACGTCCGGATAGAAATTCCCATCCAGTGATGCGAATCTACATTCCGTTGAGAGCTAGGCAGAATAGAGCTATTCTCTTAAGTGCTGCTTTCTTTCGTTAAGAAAATCGTGATCCAAACGCAACATTACGCGTGTAGATTCAAAGATGGATGTTCCCTTGCAAAAGGTTCAATCCCACAGTTCGTGAAATTTCAATCCCTATCAGTAATCTCCTTTCCCCTTAAAATGTTCCTATTTTTGTGATTCGTTTGGATTCAAATTCATTCAAATCTGGGATATTCTCTTGCAAGAATCCAGATCCAGAGAATGCGTAACCAGAAAACTATTCAAATCACGATTTAAACTGTTTAGCGAAAGAAATCAGCTTTAAGGCGTTTTCCTCTTATGCAAATGAACCATCGGAGGCGGAAACTCTGAACAGCTCGGAGCAGCTCATATGTGCAAATGGAAAGCAACTATTGCCCTAATAGATTTGCATAGTTAAGGGCTATACTGTGCTGGCCTGTCCAACAGTATCTATGTGCTTCTTGTGAGTAAATGAAGGAGAGGCTCATTGAAACTTGTGTGGAAGTGAAATAGAGATATTACAATGTTGCGTGCGAAGCTAGGAATGCGGCCGGCGCCGGCGGCCGGAGCGTGGCCCGTGTTATCAATCGGCAACGTCGATTGATGTAGCTATTTCGTTTACTCATACGGTTTCTACTATTCTATCCTTCATTTACTCACGAAAAACGCATAGATAGTGTTGATCAGGCCAGCTGTGTATACGATTTTGCCAATCTCTCATTAAAAAAAACAATTCTTTAATAGTATCTTATAATACAAGTGCATAAGAAAGCCTTTAAAGCACGCGCGACGGTTAAAACGGCGCAAGTGTTTTAAAGGCTCTTATGCACGTGTATTATACGATATTTTTTTATTATACCTGCGCTAAAATGTGAAAATTTGAATGACATTAAAATTTAAATTCATTTTGTAAAGTTGCCTGTGGATCGCATTTTGAATCGTTAACGTGGAGATTGTATGTGTTGTTTCCTAGGCAACTTTAAAACACAGCGTGCTTTAATCGCTTTTTTTCGCACGCTTTTTAGTTTTAAAAACAGAGATTTTGATGCAGGTATAATAAAAAATTATTTATTAACAAAAGTTTTATACAAAGTGGTCAAGAATCTATGTTTGAGTGCTGAATTTTATTTTGAAATGGTACAACTGGAGTAACTTCCGATCAGTGTTGCCAATGTTATGGATTTTCCACTAGATCTGGTGGTTCGGAACCTTCGTTTAGCGACAGGTTTTCTCCTTTCGCGGTTAGTGAAATTTTTGATGGTTCTCTTCATGTGACTATTTCGCATTATAAAAATTAAAGCTCATTTTTTAGTTTCTAAAGACTAATTTTTTCTTCTCGTATGTACAGTAGCGGACAATAATATCCGGGCACGTCATTTGTATAATGTAAACCTGACTTTGATATTTTTGACGTTTAAAGCTGGATTTACATGGAGCGTTGTGCGCGTCAAAACGTCGGGCGTACTGTACTCTTATTGGCTACTGGTCTTTACGTAACGAGCACTAACCAATGGGAGTACAGTATGCCTGGCGTTTTGACGCGCTCAACGCTCCATGTAAATCCAGCTTAATACATTAAAATCTAAAGCGACATGTCAACATTTAGTTACATAAATGATATACTACATAGACTTTCACAGCATACTGCGATGGTAAATAGATAATGAATGGATTATAAGAAATGAGCAAAAAAAAATCAGATTAGAGTAGGCGGTGCAATGTCTGTGATTAACTAAATTAATTAATGTAATAACGTATATCCAAATAAATTTCTGATAAAGGTTGGCCATGGAAGATAAATTATTACATTATTTACATTAAAATATTGTCCAGTTCTTGAGTAGTTAAGTAAAATTGAAGTTTAATTGGCCACAGCTTACAGTTTGATACGTCACTAATTTCGAAAACTGCTACACTGTATGCGAGTGATGACGTCATCGACAATTCTTTTAAATGGCAAGATAATATTTTTTTTTACGAAATGTGATAGAAAATTCCTTTCTCTTTTCAACCATATCAAACTTCTGTATGCTTACATAAGAAAATTTTCGAATTTTTAAATTGAAACCAGTGACATTGCGGTAAACAGAATTCCCTAAAACTGTCTTCCTTATTGCACTTGCGACAATTATATTTGTTATCTTTGTTTCTCAATCCTCTCACGAGAGGAATGGGATTGCGTTACCTGTATGGTGTGTTGATTTAGTACCTTAGTTTTCCACGAATCTCAACGCACATTTAACTCATGCGACTTTGGGTGTACTAAAGTGCAGGATTATCGGGTTGAGAAAAGATAAATAACTAGAAAAGTAACTAAATAATGCAAAATTGGCTTTGAGGGTTAAACTAGCACTCGAGGGCTACTTTACAACTTGAAGAGCAAAATTTTATAGAAAAAGGTTAAATCTAGCCTCAAAAGAGCCAGGTTGGCAACACTGTCCTTAGCTGTCTAATAGATTCATTTTCAATTATTAGCAACACTGGTCTTAGGGAATTTTGTATCATTGGCAATACTGGTCACAAGCATTTGTTGAAGCTTGTAGAGGTTATGTTGTGCTTGCGAATTTAATAAATATTAATTAAAATGTCCGTGTGGAAGAAAGCAGCTAAAGCTAATCAAACAACTCACCGAGAGCGTCACCAACCACAAGAACGAAAACATCTGGGACTGTTAGAGAAAAAGAAAGATTATAAAAAACGTGCCACAGATTACAATGACAAACAAGCAGCTTTAAAACTATTACGAAAACGGGCCTTAAACAAGAATCCCGACGAGTTTTATCATCATATGGTCAATTCAAAAATTGAGGATGGTGTTCACTTTGAAAAGGAAACTGAAGACGAAGATTCACCAGAACAGTTAATATTAATGAGGTCTCAAGATCTACGATACATAACAACTAAGCGAATGTTGGAGTTGAAGAAGATCGAGCGTCTACAAGCTCAGCTTCATTTAACAAGTGTTGATCATAATAAGGGTAAACATACATATTTTAGAGAAAATTTGGATGAAACTTCCAGAAAAAAGCCTCTTCGTGAAAAGCTTGCGAAATTTGAATTACCTGATGTCGATTTAAATGCTTTGAGAAAAGCTGCTGTAGAAAAGAAGGTGTTGTATAAACAGTTGATTAAGCGAATTAATAGGGAAAAAGAGTTAGCAATTGTTCAGCAAAAATTAGAAATACGTAGACATCTTGAAGGGAAGAAAAGTATTTTACCTCCGAAACGTGTTAAGAGAGGAACCAAAGATTCTCCTGCTGTGTATGTGTGGAAGTATGAGAGAAAACGTTAATTCTTTTTAATTGTAAGGTGTAATGACGAATTTCTCTTATTTTTTTCTATAATATAATTTTTATTTGCAAAATTTCGTATTTGTCTTGTTTTTCTCTATAGCATTCCTTTTATACTGATTCTAAGAGAATCGCATCTTCGACTGGCTCCTTTTGCATGAAATGAGTAGATAATATTGGGGAGTTTTTGCAATTTATACAGGTGTCCCGGGAGGAAAGGTTAATACTTCGTGGGAGTCTAGATTGGGTTATTATAAGTCCGGAATAATTTAAATTTGGCGCCTCATGTTGATTTAATTCTTCACCATAATAGGTTTGTTCCTGCAGCAGTCCCTGACTGGTTCGAAACCGTCAGAAGCATGCGCCGATCAAAGTTTCACATTTAAGGCAGTTCTTGAAAGCGGTGATTAATTCGATGGGCGAATATATTTGACAGTTTCAAACTAGTCCAGAACGTTGCAGGAACAGACCTATTAAGCGAAGTGTCCACTAGCAACAAAATTTGTAGAAGTTAGCTTGCACAAGTAATCGTTAGTGTGTAAACATCCGCGGCAAGCCAACTTTTGCAAGTGTCAGTGATTTGCGGAATTTGCAGCAAGCTGCATGTGTACGCAGTATTTTCAGCTTGCTGTGTAAACTTGCTTGTTTATTATGATTGCAAAATAAAGTTCAGCAAGTTTTCAACAATGTCGAGATGAAATAATTAAATTAATATCTCTTTATGAACAATATCCAGAGTTGTGAGACACTAAATCAAAAGACTATAGAAATAAAGTAAAGAAGAGTGACACATTACAGCGATTTAGATATTTGAATGGTACTGGAAGAGATGATATTACAACATATTAACTTATTTTCAGTAATTTTCATTAGCTCTTAGGTATTATCCAAATATGTAATATGTGTAGTATTCCATAAAAGGAAGTTTGGTGTGTAACTTAATAAAGAAACAGTCTGTATAGTTGTTGAAAGCTGGGACACCTGTATATTTATTGGGCGCGTTTTATACTAAGCAATTGTTATTGTTTCTTACAGTAAATAATAATTTAAATTATTTTTAGAAGTTTCACAGTTAATTTCAAACTATTATTATTAAGACAGAAAGTTTTTATTTGCATCAATTATAAATATTTTTAGAGGACATGCTGTAAGTTAAGTAAATTTTGAAAATTAATTTTTTTCAAAAGCAAATTCAGATCCTTTTTGTTAAATGTTACTGCATAATTAATCAGTTAATATATATTTTTTAAGAATCATTTTGTGCTTAAGATTTTGCAGCTCAATAAAGTAATTCTAAAAAAAGTAAAATGACCTCAAATAAAATAAAATAATTTGAATATGAAAAAACTGGTTCACAAGTTTACTGTTTGGTATGCACTTGCAGACTACAATTACGTCGAAACGACTTTGCAAGAACTTGCTGGAAGATAACTTCTAGAAACTTTCAAAAGAAACTTGCGATAGATAAATTGCATGTAGTGGAAACAGACCAGCAAGTTCTTGCTGAAGAACTTGTACAATTTTCTTCCTAGTGGAGACTTCGCTTTAGGTTTGTTCTAGCAAACAATTTCTGATAGTTTGTGTACTTTTCCTATGCGCATGCGTAATCCATAATTGTTGTCGAATTAGTTTCGAACTTTTCTGTGCTAGAACATTTCCCTGATTTCATGAAGATACAATACGACATTTCGCGCCAAGTCAGTTCCATCCGTATCTCTAAATTGTTGTTCTTGTTCATTAAGCCAAGTCATAACCTCGTTTGATAAATTGCTTAAGAAATAGGTATGTAATAAATATTTTCCACTGTTTTGCTGCTCGGTATAAGCAGTGATTATAAGTTGAAGTTATTTACTTCAACATAATTTTATTTTTTGACGTTTTCTCTCCTCAAATAACTCATCACTTTCACTGGTGGTAAATAAAAACTGTGTACTATATGCATCAGATATATCCAGCACATCAGCACAGACATCAGATTCAACAAAAATAGTAGGTCCACGGATTGATTAACATAAATACTTTTACCGCGCGGTCGTGCACGGTGATGATTCGATGTGCGCATGACACAATTAGAAATTCGCAAAGAATACGTGAATTGTTTGGACTGTCAGCAAACTACAATCCACAACTGCAAACTGCTAAAACATCAAACTGGTAACGACAAACTTAAAATTTTCACTGCTAGAACGCTAAAGTGTTACTGCGCACGTTCAATACAATTTCTAACAGTTATGTACTGTTGCTAGAACAAAGCTAATGTACCGCTGTTTTTGACAAATTTAAAGTTCATACTTTAACTACACTTTAACATAAAAGTTATTTGGCAACTTCACATTTTTAATTTCAAATAGCTCTATCTCAGAAACAGAAACTATTAATAAAAGACTACCTGTTTATATAAACTTTTTGATTTATAATAACCGACTCTAGACCGTCACGAAGATTGACCTTTCTTTCCAGGACACTCGGTATGCTGTAAACAGTGTTGCCAATCGGGTAACAAAAAATTCACTACATTACCCTAAAATCTAAACTGCGTTGACGTTGGCGTAGACCGTCATACCACTATTCCAATTCCAGTCGAACAGAGGAGCAGCGGGCGAATTGGCAACACTGGTTATGGATAACTTTTACGCTAAATGATATGAAACTACTGTGCGATCCAAAATTATTTAACTAAGGAGAGGTTATGAAAAATGGAATCTTAGTCTTAGCGTTTTCGTTTCACTTGCACGAAAAAGTTCGGATTTTACGTCATGCACTCAATAAGTTTTGCCAGAAAACGAAACTAGTGCGTGTTTCAATCGAATACAAATGTGATCTGGGAGTATAATTAACGGGCGGAAAATATACTGAACTGTCACCTCAAAATTGTCACTTGTTGCCAGAAATATAAAAATGCAAAATTTACAATGCGATCGAAAATGATTGAGCGTCCTTGAGAAAATAAATACCCAAAGGTGATCAAAACTACCTTCGGCCTAGAGATTTTTCGCGTTTTTGAATACTCAAGGTCAGGTGACAATCAATAGCGTTCGTATGTTGTGCACGGTTTGTTTATTAATTGAGTTTTCTACGAGTTTTTCATATCGAAATTAGTACATATTTTTGAAGGACGCTCAATCATTTTCGATCGCATTGTATACGTAAAAATACGGTATTTTAAAAGATTATTGTACAGCCCTACGTGTATTATACCGTTTTATAACGTATTTCATCATAAAATACGCGCAGGGCTGCACTAAATACATATTTAAAAAGTACCGTATTTTTACAACACTACTTGTTATCTTTGCATAAGCTGAATAAATTTGGCCGGGTATTTGACTATCCGGCCAGGATGTATGCTGGATATCCGGTATCCGGTTAAACCACTCCACTTTCTTTCGCTTTGCGCAGCAATGCTGCTTCATTGTCTTACGGCAATCACCATTTCAGACAATTTTCAATGAATGCTGTAGCTAGGCCTAAGTCATTAAACAGCACAAACATCCATGGCCTTGCGGGGATTCTAACCCACATCACCGAGTGACACGACTTCCAAAGTTGGCTAAGCTGACCACTAATAGCGTTTTCCACTGGCTGCACTAATGCACACTCGTTATATCTTCATCTCATTTTAACCTCATATAATAATAAGAGATGAAGATACACTGAGTGTGCACTAGTGCAGCCAGTGGAAAACGCTATTAGTCCCTCGGCGACCCAGCATCTCTACTAATTATAAATATGGGGTCGCCGAGTGGCTCAGCAATGAGCTAAATGAATAAAACGAAGCAAATGCTTTTACTTCTGTTATAACTTTTTTAAAGCTTAAATACGTGGAAAATTTTCGAATGCAAATCATTATACGATTCTATTTATTAAAATTTTTACTATGTTACAGGCAGAATTATTTAGAATTTCATTTTTCTTCAAATATTTGCAGTTTTCATTGAAAAATTTGAAGTAAAAGCATATGCTTCGTTTTATTCATCTGGCTCAATGGCTCAGCGGTTTAGCCTAGCCGACTTGGAAGTCGTGCCGCTCGGTCGGCGTGAGTTCGAATATCACAATGGCCATGGATGTTTGTGTTGTCTAATGACTAGAGAGTCTTGGTTTTAATCAGTTTGATTTATCACGAGCGTACGCTTCGAAAGAGTGGGGTCGTAACCAGTATACGATGCATAGATAACAGTGGGCGAGCTCGACGACGCTGCGAGTGCACGGAGCCGAACAATGCGTTACTGCATCGAAGCTCGCGGAAAAGATATGCCGTCTCCGCTTGGTCGACTAACGCGCATAAAAAAACTCATTTTATTTTAGACTCCCTGCTAATGACTATTAGACGCACGTGTTAGACCCAGCTATACATATAATCTTCGTGACTGTCTGGAATGGCTTATGGCCGAAAGACAATAATTGCAGCATTGCTGCGCAAAGCAAAAGAAAAAAGATTATAAATACTTTAATTAAAATAGATTCTTGTCCGATAAAAGTTGTACATATAACAAATTCTTTCAACATTTTAACATTTAAAATTCGCACAAACGCTCAACGTTTCACTATAGATTGATAGCTCCGTGAGGAGTGAAAATAAATAAAATTTAATCTAGTGAAGAACTTAGTTCATTTCTTATATTTATAATTTTATTCAAACTTTTATCTCAAATTTTTTGAAAAAGTGTCAAAAGTTATTTATTAAAATGAAAACTACTACCCTGGATCTACAATTGAAATCAATAAAAACGGAAAATGTGAAAAAAAATTGATACACTTTTTTCAATATTTTCATAGCGTGAAAATGATTTTATTAGAAATAGATTAGAATTATTTGACGCTATGTCAGTTTATAAATAAATAGGTTACATGTTTCTGAAAGGCATGTACTGGCGTCTTTTATCTCCGCTAAGTGCCGCTGTATACGACCACTTCTCCGCCATTTTTGTGTTAAAAAGGTAAAAAAAATATACTTTCCAAGTTGTCCCATTAAACGCATTTATTTCAGAAAAGAAAAAGTTTTGGATATAAAATAGATAAATAATGTTAAATATAATATTTTGATGTCCTCTGTACCATTGAATAGAAATATTCTGTGCTCCATACGTGTATAATTATTTGCCTCCTTAATCGATAACATCCTGTACATCTGGCTATTTTGTAACGTTAACTATTGGGAACACTGATTCCAACCTAAGAAAATTTAATTAACTGTTAGCCTACAATACAAAGTTGCATTTTATTGCAAAAGTTAATTTTGTGCCTAAATTATACAGAGTTTACTAGAAAAATGCAAGAAGATAATTCTTTAGCAGAAAAAATATTAAGTGACGTCGAATATCTAATAAACAGTGACGATCAACTGTAAGTCATAAGATAACCTAAACACAATTATTTGCATAACATTATTTCAGGAAAGAATTCAGCATAATTCCAGTGCCTGAGAATGAAAAGAACAAATCTCCTGTGTTGTACGAAGAACATAACCTTGGTCTGGAAATGTGGTGTGTCAAACATGTGTACAGGTATTCATATTCATACCTGTTGAAAATTCGTGACCAACTCAGGAAAAATCGTCTGTCACAATGTCAGATGGCAAAATTAAATAAATTATTAATTGGAGTAATACTAATTCAGGCAGATGTTTCAACTTTTTGGAATATGCGCAAGGAGTTAATTGAATATGAAGTTATTAACTTAGATAAAGAATTACTCTTAACAAAATTAGTTCTGTCTCATAAAAGTAAATCAAACGAAGCATTTGCTCATCGTAGATGGATTATTAAGAGACTTCTAAAAAGTATGTCAAACTCTGATGCAGAGTCACCTCGGGTGATTCTTGAAAATGAATTATCAGTGACCGAAATGGCTTGTAGAAAGACACAAAACAATTATCATGCTTGGACTCACAGATTGTGGGCAGTTAAAAATGTAGCCCCATCTTTACTACCGGTAATAGTAATTAGAGAGTTGGATTTCTCTTTCCATTGGATCTTCTTTAATGTCTCGGAACATGCAGGATTTCATTATCGCCAACGTTTGTTTGCATTCATGAAAACTTGCAGTATTCAAGATGTGTACTTTAATATGTACAGGAACTATGTTAAAGGTTATTTAAACATTTCCAGTACTTCAAATAGTTTTGTAATTTTAAATAGCTTGTTTGGCCAAAATAATATTACCACAGAAAAGTCAAAGATATATCAGAATTATTTCTATGCTCTTCTTTTCGAACTTTTTTATACTTTAGATAAACTGAACAAATCATTTCCGGGACATGAATCAATTTGGTATCATCGTAGGTTTATCATACATAGCTTACTGCAAAGTGTTTACGAATACTTTGGAATAAATTGGCAATACAATATTAAAATAGATGATTCTAGTGTTACCGAAGATGTAAATATCATTAATAGTAATTGTAGCAATACATTAATGGGCAGCAAATTTCAAGAGAATGGAGAAAAATATCCAAAGCTGTTCAAATCAGAACCAGCTTTGGTTGAAAATTCAGCTCTATATAAGTTGTTGTTAAAAATTGAAACAGAATTTATTAACACAAACAGTTCAACTAACAATGAACCAGTACAAATCAAACTTTGTAAACATCATGAGAAATGGTTGAGGTTAATTTTAGGAATTAGTTTCAATGACTAAGATAAATTCAAAGAATTTTTTTCTCCAAAACTAAGCTCTCTTTTGTACAAGAATGCATTAATTGTAGACCAATTTTAAAAAATACAATGAGAATGTTTTTGCATCGAACATATAAACTCATATACCTATCCCAGTCTCCAATCTCCTTTTACTGTTGTAAAGGAAATAAATATGTTCTATATGAAAAACTCTCACTGTGTATTATCCGTTCACTCGGTTTCCTCGTCAGAGTAGGCCGTGTTATCGTTTTGTTAAGTTGCTGCTATGAATTTTGATAGATGCCAGAATCTGACATGAAAAATTCCACACCATGACACCATTGATCTGACTATGTTGCCAAACATGAAGGAGTTTGTTTTGATCTGTTTGCTTTACCCCTATGCATTACAGTCGAGCTGGCAACTATGCTTCCGTCAGTGTACTAAAATCATAACCATGAAAATAAAAATGAACAACCATTTCATCTGACGTCTATATTTCATTGTGATACCAAGAAAAATGTCACCCTAACTCGCCTATTCTGACGAGGAAACCGAGTGAATGGATAATAATAATTGTATCTAGAGAACACTCAAATTAATTATTCCACCAAAGATTTCTTTGTAATATGTAACATAAAAAGAAGTTCAATAATCAGTATTGTAAATATTAATGGACATACTTCTGAAATGCCAAAAGTTAAACATAAATGGTGTTCTTGTTTGCTTTGTTTTTAAATTAAGTAGGTACAATAAGTACTTGGCAATTGCAAGATTTGCAAGTTCAGTTCTATGAAAGTTCCTCATACAGATAATTCATCCTGTACCTAAGGAATAAAATATCAAGTGTTAAATAGTAATATATTTTTAACTGATTTTTGTAAATATCTATAACATTAAGTGAATGTTAAATAAGTAAAAAGTAAATATAATTGTTATTCTAGTTTCTGTATTTTCTTTTCATCATCCAACAAATATAAACAAATATAAATAAACATAATCACACCTGCAAAAATTTTGAAAATTCTACGTAAGAATTTTAATTTTCCTTCTTTATACTTTCAATAGTAACGTCCTTATCGATTTGTTTGTTTTTGAAACAAGTTCCATCTTTACACAGCATTTTCTCCAATTTCTGTTCTATCTGCTTTTCATCTTTCTTTTCCCAAGGATTCCAGTACTTCAACAGAATGGGTTGGATGAATCGGTGAAATATGAAGAGCAACAGTGGAATGATGAAACAGGGAATGCAACCAGCCATTATTTTGTTTTAGCAACTGGAATGAATGTGTGTTAGCTTTATAATATTATTTATTTTGCCATTACTTACATGTTACATTAAATTACTCTACAAGTCATACTTTACTTGTCACCGAAATTTTAATTTGAGGCAGTGTTGCCAACTATTCTGTCACGAAATCGCAGAATCAAAACATTCGAAAACGCCCAAATCGCCTCCTAACACGATAGCTGCTTTCCATTTACATATTAAGTAAGGAAAAATTATCTGATGTACGGTATTCAGCCTCACTTTACATCAATTAGCGTTTACACGTTTGGCGCAAAATGTCACATTTAATCAAAGATAAATGCAGGTTATAAAACGCGAACTCAGGCGAGGATGAACAAAAGTAAGCTCACGAAGACGAAATGGGGGCGGTAAATTCCTCAGATCATTTCCTCAGCAATTGTAAATGTAACACGCAAATGAGTGAGGTGAGGTAATGTCATCTGATAAATAGGGTAAAAGGAAAACAGCTAAAGGCGGGGATTATTAGCAAAAAGAAAAGAAAATAGTAAAAGGATTTTCTTGTCTACCGGCAATTTTAAACATGCTGAAAATGTAAGAAAGTAGCTTTATATCAGTGAAATACGTATACTTAACAATATACAATAATTTTATTCGGCATTAGCCAATTAATTGTTGCTATATCTTTCCAATGTCTTTTTACCTGGTAATAGAGAACCCGAAGTTATCTTCGTTCACAAAGGCTATTTACATATAAGTAAAACTTTACTACAGAAAATTTATAAGGAAAGGAAGATTTATCCGTTTAAATAAAAAATCTCAAGAGCATAATTTTTATAAGAAATACATTTTTGCATAAAATTAGCAATAGAAAGTTTCTTTATCTGAAAAAGCAAAATCAATATTTTAGTGTTTAGTGCGCAAAATTCAGAGCTAACGGGAAAACGCCTACTGTACATACATAAAACAAAAATATTATTTTTTACTTTCAAGTAAACTTATTAAATGAATACCTTAAATAAACACCGATATTTTAAAATAACCACACACCAATTAACGATCGGTCGTGGTACGGCAATATGGCAACCCCTTTAACATATTGAACCGTCGTTGCCACATTTTGATATTAGTAGCAAATTCGGATAATTATTTTCCGTAGCATTTTATTTACACCTTAAGCTGTTTACATATCTAACGTCGCCCATTATCGCCGAGTTATCCGGTGAATAACGCCCAATTGGCGATAGTCGCAAAATCAACAAAATCGAGCGCAAAATTTAAAATTAGATAGCCCATTTTGCGATAAATCGCCCAGGTTGGCAACCCTGAATTTTGAGGTTACATATTACATCAATGTTGCCAACGTCTAATGTAAATTGTATGGTACCAAAAAAATTAAATGGTATTTTATGGCAAAATCAAATTAAAATTATGGTATATCAAATAAAGCAAATGAAAAGCTATGGGGGTTATTTTGACGTCACTCTCAAAAAACGAATCCTCTCCCTCGTTTCGAGAATAAGGCCCCAAGGGGGTTATTCTCGAACTGGAGAGAAGTGATCTTCTCAAAAATGACGTCAAAATGACACATTTCTCGAAAGGTTTGTATCGTATAGCTTTACACGAGTTTTGACGTCATTTTCGGGAGCGATCACTTCTCTCTAGTTCGAGAATAAGGCCCCTGATCGGAACATGTTATGAACAGGGTTCGGAAAGTTATAGCGTTTTCGTTTCACTTGCACGAGAAAAGTACGGATCACATTCAAATCTCACTGATATCACGTCAGGCACTCAATAAGTTTTGCCAGAGAACAAAACTAGTGCGTGTTTCAATCGAATACACGTACTAGTAATCTGAGAGCATAATTAACGAGCGGGAAATATACTATTCGTAACCTCAAAATTATCACATGTTGCCAGAAATACAAAAATGGGAAATTTATTTGTTATAATAAATGAGAAATCCTAAATACAATAATTATTAATATTCGCTTCTTAAGGAACTCACCCACGACGATAATTTCATGCGCTAGACCACAGCCCTCTCTACATTCTACATACTAGCTGTGCTGAGAAATGTGGCAACAGCGCATCAGCTGGCCGCGAGAGGTCAACTATAAACAAAAAATGAATAAAATATTATATTTCATTACTATACCACTGTGAGCATCGAATTTTCACGATTGCTGCTGAATTTAATGAACTTATCTAACAATACTGAAAAAGTAGAAAAAAAATGTCTTATTACATATTATGCATATTAATAAGTAGTAATGTGTCTTTTCATCTACCCGTTAAAGTTATTCTTCGGAGAATAACTTGATTTTTTTGAATGGTTGATTTTGATTTTTATAAATTGTGTTCATGGTAGTTTTCCGTCAGTCAGTTTAAGAGGCCTTTTTACAAAGCGCTAATTTTTAAAAAAGTGTTTCTAAGTAACCATTGTAAATTATAAGCTCAAACTTTCAGTACGTATTTATGAGATAATAATCTAGGTCTCACGTTGACATTTAAAAAAAAATTTTGGAAAAATCAAATCGATATCTCAAAAACTATAGGAAATTTTGAGAAAAACGATAACGTGAGACTTTGATATGATGTCCTACAGCATATTTAATAAAAAAATCAGTTCTATGAATTTAATAATATCTGAGAAAAACAGCTTCAAAATTTTCGGGAAATGTTGTAATACAAGGCCTCTAACGGAGAGCTGTCTAAACTACAAGCTATTATTAAATTCACAGAACTGGTTTTTTTTCAATATGCTGTAGAATAGCTGCGTTCCTTTTGCCACAAATCTTATCACAGATCACTTAAACGTCATTTCCGTTAGCACGGACAAGTAAGTTTGAATAGATATTTCAATCTAACAACTAATGGGAATGCTCGAGCGGCAAGGTGGGAGGTTGAAATCTCAATTCAAACTTACTTGTACGTGCTAACAGAAATGACGTTTGTCTCATCTAAGGTGGGATTTGTGGTAAAAGCACCTAATATCATATCTAGGTCTCACGTTATTTATCGTTTTTCTCAAAATTTCCTATAGTTTTTGAGATATCAATTTGATTTTCCAAAAAAAATTTTTTTTTTAAATGTCTACGTGAGACCTGCACTTTGTAAAAAGCCTCTTAAGAGATGGAAAGACCCTTAATGGAGTTGCTGTTTCACCTTTGATAAATTGAAATAATACGGTTAATTTTCACACCACCCGAGAGATGTTGTCATGGCGCTTTGCTTTTTTTAATGGGTAGTTCGCCTGTAGTCCAAAGGGCCAAAGCCCTACTTCCCAAAGAGATAAAACATTATTCAAAATATAAATTATAAATAAATATAAAATGTTAATAACCAAAAAAAGTTTCATCAAGGTGTGCTACGATAAATAAAGGTGGATATAACGGGCATATCTGAGATACCAAATATTGGTGACGTTTCTTCGTTAAAAATTACATCTGTCAGTTCTGTCAGATCTAAATTTTGATTATTTTCATACATTTCAATGTCATGGCTTTCACTGATCACCAAGAAAGCTGTTTGTTGGAAATATATTTCAGAAACAGTAAAAAAATTGATGGTTTGTGGATTTATTCAATACGTAACGCATTTGAAGGTTTAGTATAGTTCCAACATTCAAACTTTATATTCAGATAAACGTAATTTTTTTTAAAGCACACATTGATGAAAGGTTTTTTGAATCGCTGGTGACATAAGTACACCTGAATATCTTGATGGTATCCAATCTTCGCGAGGAATAGAAGTTATCAATTTCTGTTGTAGATTCTCATCTTTCAGAAATAGAAACACCCAAACATAGAAATACAGTGCTCACCAAAAAGTCGGCATCAAATGGGAAAAATTTTTATTTCTGATTTTTCGAAAAAACTTTTTAAGCCAATAATTTGTGCTTATCTGAAAACCTATTTAGCCCCTATTAGATATACCGAGTGATTTTTACTTAGTTGGAAAATAGCGTTTTTCGAAATTGCGAAAATCCTAAAATTGTTATTTCTTGGAAATTAATAAAGATTCCAACGAGATTTTTTTACAGTGTATTAGTTTTAGCTTACTGAACAATCTCAAGGCCAGAAAATAACGTTTTTTTTTCTTTAACTTTCGCAAAAATTTAACTTTTCAATTTTTGAACTTTTCACAAAATTTCACATATCAAAACTTAATTTTAAATTTCAAATAATTTTGGATGAAAACTTCAAAGATTTGTAATTGTAAAAAAATAGAGAAAGGTATTTATTGCTTTAGATATTTTATTATTTACCGAAAAGTAATATTTGCATGTACTTACCTACATATCGCAACGTTTTTGATGCAATATGCTTTTGAGGAGAAATATTTTTTAATGATAATTAACAGGTGTTGGAATGTCTTCTAAAAACTCTAATCTACTCCTATTAATGAATTCCTGTCACAAAAATCCCCTAAATGTTCTTTTACAAAAGAGGAAAGTTTTTCCTTATGTACACTGAGAAAAATGTATATTAAAAACCGTGTTGCAAAAAAAGTATCATTAATAATAAAATAAATTGTTTTAAAAGTAGCAAAATTGTTTAAGTAAAGCAAGTAAATTTTTCTCTCAAAAGAAATGACAATGCGATTATATTACATTAAGCATATGATTTTGTAACATTTATAAGTTCGGCCTGCAGATATGATGTTTACAACATAAAATTTGTAGGTCAAAAAGCGATCGAAAGATGTCACTACTTAAATTGTTCATTACTTTCACATCGCAATGGCATATAACCTAGGAGAAATCGGTTTGGTTTGCAGTGGAGTTCATAGACAACACAACATAACATAATATATTTATGTTTTCTATGGTGGAGTTCTGGAGCTACGGTTCTGTTGATGAAGGCCCAATGAGACAGCTGTACAGAGCATGCTCGAGGAATCCGCTGTAATCAAAACCGATTTGCACAATTTTTTTTTTATAAAATTTGTATTTTAATATACGTTTCGTAGCTTCTTATCTGTGCGTAGATATAAATGTTAAAATATAAATATATTAAACGATATTATATTTTATATTTTAGCCATTTTAGAATATCTTTTTATAAATTTAAGTATATAACAGTTAATATAAATATGTTTTTAAGTTAATAAAATGATTTTGCTGTCATATATAGTAATATAAATTTTTGTAAAAATTACTATATTTATATTTACTTTTACAACGTAATTCTCTCCGTGTACCGTGCGGTTTTTTGAAAACAGGCCAGAGCTGGCTTTGGAATCTCCAAACGTTTGTCTTAAATAAATTTACTTATGACAATTAATATCCAGATTTGTTAACGAACAAATATTAAAATATTCTTAAAATTGTGTAGAATGCTTTCTAATGAACAGAAATCGTTTTTTTTTTTATAAAATTTAAATTTAAAAAGAATAATGCAATTACATATGTTTTGCAAGTGAATGACAACATTTCGAACTTTTATTGTGATGTTTTGACATTGAAATAGGTTGAACCTCGATATCTCGAGAACGGTTGGGGCTAGCGGGCTGCACGACCTCATCATTGAATTCGCCTCGTCGAGTTCTATAAGATAAGTCCGTTTTCGCAAAGATCAGAGAAAATTTTTTTTTGGAAAATTTCAGATTCAACACAAAAACCTCGATTACTTTGACGTTTGTTTTAAAGAGTAAATCTAAGACGTAAGTTTGTACATTTCATGGCTCACTCTGGCCTGTTTTCAATAAATCGCATAGTAGTTTACATGAGGTTTGTTCGACTTCGAAATTTTAGAACGAACGGTTCAGGGATTGCGTAGAACTGTAAGCACAATAAACAAAAATAACTGTCTCGGAACGCGAGAAAATCCGATAAATCCAAAACGCTTCGTTTAGTTTACAAAATAGCGTGTAGATGGCAAATGATGGCGAAATTAGATACGCCAACTTTTAAATTATTATTTCCTAAAAGTTCTATAAATGTGGCAACTCTTCTGCTGTACTCTCTACATATTCCTCAGCTTTTGTGTGGAAATGAATTACTTCTACAGTTCTACTAATTCTTGAACATTATCAACGCAGCTGCATTAAATTCAAAATACGCAGGCGCCCCAGAACCAGTTCTCAATCGTCCGCATTTCGGAGCAAGTAATAGGCTTCTTCGGGTTCCCGTGAGGACTGGTGAGGACAAGGACAGGTCCAGGAACCATCAAGAGCATGCGCATAACAAAAAAAACTGCACGTTTTTTGTTTTGTTATGCGCATGCTCCGTTCTAGGACTGTCCGAAAACCGTCCTAGAACGTTCAGGAGCATGCGCATAACAAAAAAAAGTGCAGTTCTTTTGTTATGCGCATGCTCCTATATCCTATATCCTCACGGTAGTGAGCAGAACGGTTCCAGAACCTTAGGACAGTCCTAAAGCTAGGTTCTCACCTTTTGGTACTGGTTTATTTAAAAAAGAAGGTACCTTCTTTTTTAAATAAACCAGTCACAAGCCATGTCGGACTTAACGCCAACGCGCATCGCTTGACTGAGAACCTTGCTAAGAAAAACGAAAACACCGGATTACTGGATCTGTCACTGTTCTTATAAAGAATAAAGCTAGGCGAAAAGTCTGGTTAGATTTTATAAATCGCGGCGAATTGCCTTTCAGAGGAAATATTTGTGAAGTAAATATTTACGCAATAAAATGTTTTTCCTAATTTGAATAGAATGCTTCTTATTTATGCTTCGCTCGGATTCTGCGGCTTAGACAGCAAAATTCTGAGCTCAAATCAAAAAACTGTATCTGGCCCGTCATAATATAATATATACTCTGTCCGCCGACAGATTGGAAAATTTCAAATGTGCTAACAGGTTTGTTCTAGCAAGAGTACATAACTGTTAGAAATTGTATTGAACATGCGCAGTAATATTTTAGCGTTCTAGCAGTGAAAATTTTAAGTTTCTTGTTACCAGTTTGATGTTCTAGCAGCTGTGGATTGTAGTTTGCTGACAGTCCAAACAATTCACGTATTCTTTGCGAATTTCTAATGGTGACATGCGCACATCGAATCATCACCATGCACGGCTGCGCGGTAAAAATATTTATATTAATTAATTCCTGGAAATTTTAGACCTACTATTTGTGTTGAATCTGATGTAATGAATATATGTATCTGATGCATCTAGTACACAGTATTTTATTTACTACCAGTGAAAGTGATGAGTTATTTGAGGAGAGACAGCGACGAAAAATCAAATTATGTTGAAGTTAATATATTACTAAGATAGAGCACCAAAACAGCGGAAAATATTTATTACATACCTCTTTCCTAAGCAATTTATCAAACGAGGTTATTACTTGGCTTAATGAACAAGAACAACAATTTAGAGATACGAATTTAACTGACTTAGGGCCAGTTGCACCAAACTCTTAAACTCCGCTTAACTTTAAGCGTCACTTAGAATATGACTTTCACAATGTTGTGTAACCTCAAATGTCACATTATAAACGCTGGTTAAATTTAAGTTCAGTTTAAGTGTTTGGTGCAACTGGCCATTAGCGCGAAATGTCGTATTGAATCTACATACAGTCAGGGAAACGTTCTGGCAAAGAAAAGTTCGAAACTAATTCGACAACAATTATGGATTACTCATGCGCATAAGAAAAGTACACAAACTATCAGAAATTGTTTGCTAGAACAAACCTAACATATTCAAATACCCTAGAATCGGGTAACGTTAACCAATAGTACCATGAGATCATTTAAATTTATAATTAAAGTAGGCGAGATTTTTTTTATACGGTTGTGCACCATGCCAATCGACTCGCTGTGTAGATTAGAGGTTATGTAAATATTTTGACGATGATAGAGTTCTCATGTCCAATTGTTTTAATTTAAAGGAAGTGAAGCAGTTTTAGTGACAACCATAGCAAATGTTCAAAGTGTTCGCCCCCGGCGATTAATTAAACATTTTGAAGCGTCACTTTGACAATTCAAACTCAAATTAAGCTGTCAACAGTTAGTGTTGCCAATCTAATTCAAAACTCATAGCCTACTCTAATTATAAATTTAAATGATCGCGTGGTATTACTTCGCGGGCATTTATACCAACCGCAAGCGCATGATGTGCTCACTCGATGCTACTCGATTCTAGGGTATTTTAATATGTTAAGATATCTGAAATTTTCCAATCTATCGCCGGACAGGACCATGCTATTTTCTCTTTCCATTCATTCCAGGCACGCTTTGAACAAAATCAATTTGAATGATTTTATTAAAAAAGAACTTACCGCCTCAATATTTCATATTTTAATAAGAAATTACACAAATAGACTGACAAAAAATTACTATTTGAACGACAATTGCGTTACAAATTACATTTTTTCAAATGATTTCAAATTTCCCGCCTTTTGTTTGCCGTCACAATAGCTGCGTTTTATTGTGCACTACCGGTGGCAAAAGTATACGCCAGTAGATGCGTTACAATAAAACGGTAATAGTTACGCTTTAACCTTCAGCTGTCAAAGTGGTACTATTTCGTCTTGATTTAACGGAATAATGGAAAACGGTGAAATACCGTTTCTGATAATAGCTCGATTTTTACAACAGCAAAGAGTCATTGAAGACGAATTGATGGATTCAAATTGAAATGACATATCCCCACCCTCTCTACCGTGTTCTACCGTCTTGAACGACGGTAGAGAAAGTTGCCACCAGTGGACACCAGCAGCACAATAAAACAACGTTTTACTTCTACCGGCTGACGCGAACGTTGCAATAAAACGCACCTAATGGCTACCTTTGCGGTACCCGATTAGTAGCATTCCTTTCACAAACTGGAACAGTTCTGAACAGTTCAAGTGCACCAAGTCCTTGTTCCATTCACTAATGTACATAGGTGGAAGTGCGTCGCGCACTAGAACAGTTCACACGAGATTCCCCTCACCCCTCATGCACCATCCTATGATGTGGTGTTCAACGCATTGTGAAGTTATGTTGATGTAATTTGAATTTTGTTTTGGTTCCCTTCTGAACAGTAAGAACAACTGTTCAGTGTGTATGTTGTACGCTGTACGGAGCTTGAAGCTCGTGAAAGGAATGCTACTATAGGGGCCCGTTCAGGAACTATATCGCGGGAGCACTTTGGGCGTTTAAAATAAAAAGCAAAATGCACAAAATCAGAGAAAGAACATTACCCAGAGCGCGCTCTTTTTAGTCGGAGTGTTATTCCTGAACGGGCCCTAGGAGGTGCGTTCGGCTTTAAACTCCAAAACAGGAGTGGCGTTGGAGTGGAACTATGAAGGAGTACCTACTCCACGAGCGCTCTTTAAAGTTTATCCCGAACGCGAAATGTCAAATCAGTCATGTGATTTTAACTTACTCTGTATATTCTGCAACAATATCTAATTATCTTCACATATAATTGCTTCTCCAATTTTCACAGGAGTGTAGTTTTTCAAATTAATATCCATTTCGCGTTAACTTTCACTGTAAAATTCACGTAACCTATAAAAATCATATGTTACAAACTAGCGGGAATCACCGATCAACCCAACGGCCAACGAACGAGAACGATGGGAATGCTCGATGGTCAATGCGCATGCACGCTCTCTTAACCAAGCTTAGGGAGGTAGGGCTTGAGGAGTGAGCTCTTTCTACTCCAGGATGCTAAAGCCGAACGGAAAAAGATAAACTCTTTTAACTCTAACAAGTTACCCGAACGAATTTGGAGTACTCGGAGTGTAAAGAGTTCGAAGCCGAACGCACATAGAGACTCTAATAGCGTAATAGCGTTTTCGATTCACTTGCACCGGTTGTACTCAGTCACTCAGTGTATTTGCATCTTCTTTTAACCTCATGCAATAACATGAGATCAAAATAGTCTGAGTGCGCACTAGTGCGATCAATCGAAAACGCTATTAGTTGGCGTAGAGTCCCTATATTAGTTGCCTTCTTTCGCTGAAAAGTTTGAATCGTGATTCGATAATTTTTCGTTACCCACTCTGGATCTGAATGCATTTCAATCCAAACGGACCGTAAAATTGGAAGATTGAAAGGGGAAATGGTATTACCGATCGGGATTGAAATTTCACGAAGATCCATTCGCAAGAGAGCATCCATCTTTGAATCTAAACGCGTTATGTTGCGTTTGGATCAAACGAAAGAAAGCAGCTATTACTAGAGTACCGCAAAGTAGCCACTTGACGGCAAACAAAAGGAGGGAAATTTGAAATCATTTGAAAAAATGTCATTTGTAACGTAATTGTCGTTCAAATAGTAATTTTTTCTCAGTCTATTTGTGTGATTTCTTATTAAAATTTGTTTCTCTATGTGATGTTTACTGTTATTTGTACTACACATACGTTGTACGTTGATTTTGTAATGAAGCCCTTCTTACTTGACTGGTATTAAAAATATGAAATATTGGGCTGGTAAATTCTTTTTTAATAAAATCATTCAAATCGATTTTGTTCAACGTGTGCCTGGAATGAATGGAAAGGGAAAATAGCATTTGTATTATATTCATGAGGGGCCAGGTACAGTTTTTTGATTTGAGCTCAGAATTTTGCTTTCTTATTCAAAGCCGCAGAAACTGAGCGAAGCATAAATAAAAGGCATTCTATTCTAATAAGGAAAAAATATTTTAGTGCGTAAATATTTACTTCACAAATACAATTTCCTCTGGAAGGCAATTCGCCGCGATTTAGAAAATCTACCCAGACTTTTCGCCTAGCTGTATTCTTTATACAGTATGAGCATAAATGTTTGAGGATAAGTTGAATTTGCCGCCTTCCAATATTTTTATTAAGTTGGTCAAATGCATAGGTTACAAAAAAAATAGGCAAGTAATTTGTTTATTTTAAATACAAGAAGCGGCAATAACTACTGACAGGTACATTAGGCAAACGCGCCCCATTTTGTCTTATAAATTCTTGGAACCGGCTGCAAAATTTACACAGGCGACACTGAACAAAAATTAATTTTTCAGGACGGCCACACACAAAGAGTAAAAATTACTAGATAGAGACGCGGGAAATTCAACTTGTCCTCAAACATTTATGCTCATACTGTATGTACATACCTGCTGGGTATTGGAAAGGGGTGGAACCCCGTTTTGTTGAATTGTTTTACAATTCAGCAAACAACAACCCGGCATATTTGCTCGAAAGAATTACCAAAATATCAGTTTGATTTATCAATGCAAACGCATTTCTCAAACGTCAAATATCAAATATTTCTCCGTCAGTTTGCGTCAGCTGTTACAACTACACCATTTTGGCGGCAAAGTAGTGGCGCAATCAATTACGGTAACGGTAAATGGTACTTTCTAGTCAAGGTTACTAAAGAGACATTTGTAATGTAGGGAACTAGGGACTTATGTTGGCGTAAGTTGGCGTATCTGGTTTCGCGATATTTTATAAACTAAACGAAGCGTTTTAGTTTTATCGGATTTTCTCGCGTTCTGGGACAGTACGGAATTTTGTTCATTGCGCTTACAGTTCTGCGCAATCCCTGAAGCGTTCTGAAATTTCGAATTCATTCGATTGTGCCTTTTATTCAATATCGCGCAATGCTAAGTTATAGTAATTTTATGTCGAAAGATTGGCAACGCTGGCTAGTGACTTGCAAAGCAAACAGTAAATTTTATAATTGTATGTTGGCAGTGTGTAACATCTCCTACATGGTTGTTTGTTTATAATAATTTTATGTTATATTTAATTAACTGAATTGTAAAATAATATTCATAGATGACTTCTCTGTGTTTAACGCTTTAACAATTATATTCATCTCCGTAAACTTCGTAGAACTCAAATCCGTACATGTTGTCAGTACTGTAGCAATGTAGGTTAAATTAATTTTATTTATGTATTAAATTTCAGGTAAATAAAACTCACATTGCATTTCTAGTGAACCTGTAAAATGACACCACTATTTTACATGGACAACGTTTGAGTCATGTCCGTTCGCATTAATCTCGAAATAGGCCATGAGGCTTCCATCCGTACTAAAAGAACGCCAGAGGGTTTCACTCATGATTGGGAGGTGTTTGTAAGAGGATGTGATGGGGCTGAGATACATTATTATGTTGAAAAAGTTGTATTTTATCTGCATGAAACTTTCTCAAAACCACGAAGAGGTATATTTATTTATAGAGCACTTGATTGATGTTATCATTTCTTTATTTGATTGCTTTTTTTTTTAATCATTTCTGTTATATGTACCTTACTTAGCTTTAAAAGCCAACTTTTCCTTAATTAAATTATCTATTTAAATATAACAAATGATGTATGAAAGTTATGCTGTTATTAATCATGTTTGCAGTGATTAAAGAGCCCCCATACACTGTAAAAGAATCAGGATATGCAGGTTTTAACTTGCCTATTGAAATTTATTTACGAAATAAAGATGAGCCCAAAAAAATTAAATTCAATTATGATCTACATCTGCAGCCATCTGGACCTGCGATTATTAAAGTTCAGAAAGAGAAATATGTTTTCAATTCTCCATCAGAAGAGTTTAAACACAAGTTACTGAAAGGCGGAGGTGTAGTAAGTGTGTTTCATATTTTGCCATTTAAGTGGTGTAACATTTTGGAAAAGATGTAGTAAGAAGTATTTAAATTTTTAGACCGTTATTCCTTCAAACTCTCAGGAAAATTTGGAATCGAGTCGTTCTTCTTCCGAAGCAAAAAATGAGTTGATTAATAAACCTAAACTAGGAGGATCTGATTTAATGAAAAAACACAAAATGAAACTTGAGGAGCCCAGGGTGCCAAACAGTTTTCAAGATCTATTTGGCACTCCTATTACAAAAACAACAAAAGTTTTTTCTGAATCAAAACCAGTACCCAAAGATGTAAATAAAACCACCAGTGGTAAATTAGAAAAAGGTATGTGAAAACAGGTTTTAGCAGCAATATTCTTATGCATATTTGACTTTTAGACAAAGACAAAAATAAAGAGAAAAGTAAATACAGTCCTGCGAAGGAAAAAGAAAAGGACAGGGATAAGCAAAAAGAAAAAAGCGAATCGGATAGAAAAAAAGATGAAAAAAGGAGTAAAGATCGAAGCAGAGAAAGGGGTCACAGTAAAGAGAGTTCCAAGAGGGAGAAGTCTCCTAAACCAAGAAGTCCTTCACCGAAGCGGTCCCCAAAAAGGATTTCTAGTCCAAAGAGACCACCAAGTCCGCCTCCCGTAAAACACAAAGAAAAGGAGGAAAAACGATCAGATACAAGCAAAGAAAAAGACAAGAAAGATAGACCACAAGATGAAAAACTCGAGAAAAAATCTAAAAAAGAAAAGCGCGATAAAGAACACAAAGAGAATAAGCATAAGGATAAAGAATCCCAGAAACCTTCTGAATACAAAGACCACAAAAAAGAACAAAAACCTAGCAAAGAATTGGTAAGAGAAAAGGAATTAAGTCCTTCGTTGTTGAAAGTTGAGCGAAAGGATAAACCTAAAGAAAAAGAGTCTCCTAAAGAAGTACCAAAAGAAAATAAAGATGCAGTAGAGATTTTGCCTGAAAAGATTGATAAAATTAAAAGCGACAAAGTTGAGGAAAAACAAAAACATAAACATAAAAAGAAAGACAAAGAAAGAAAAGACAAGGATAAAGAGAAATCACATAAGGAAAGAGCAAAAGAAAAAGAGAAACAAACAATAGTAAAATACCCTGAAGTCTCAAAAGAAGTACGTGACGATAAAGCCAATTTATTTTCAAGCCCAAAAAATGAAGAAAAAATAAAAAAAGCTACATTATTTTCAGAAGGTGAGATGGAATCTTCCAATAGCTCATTAAGCAGCAGAGAAGATTCCTTCACAGAATCACCAGAAAAAGCTGAACAAAAGAAGGAATATCTTTTCGAAGTGAAAAAGCCAAAGACGGAGATTGATAAATCCAAACCGAAGAAAGAAAAATCAAAGAAGAACAAAGAAAAGAAGAGCGAGAAAGAGGAGAAAAAACGAAAGCGTAAATCTGATCGATTGGAAGAAGAACCAGTTGAGAAAATTCCAAAAGAAGAAACCCCAAATGTAAGGGCTGAATCATCAGATTCCGAACAAAATTCTAACACAAGCCAACCTATTGAAGTGGAAAAAGAAAATCAGGAAAATCCAGAAGATTATATGCAAATTCTGCGGGATCTGCAACATAAAATTATGACTTTGCAAGACAATTCTGAGTTACAAAAGGTTGTACAGTTAATTGCTGAGACTGGACGATATGAAGTATCAGCTCGTACTTTTGATTTTGATTTGTGTTTGTTAGAAAAATCCACTGTGAGACAGCTACAGGAATTCTTTGCCAGTTCATCATAATTTCGTAAGTATTTTCCCTCAAGTTAATGTTTTTTAAATGTAACTTATTTTCTAGGTATAGAAAAATAGTTTTTATATACACTGATGAAAGGAGAAATTCAATCAATTTATTTTTAAATTATTTAAATATGATTCGTCTTTGCCAATATGTTTTATTTATTGTACATATATTATAATTTGTAATTATAATATGAATTTCTGTGTAGAAGAAAATTAGAATCTTCACTCAATTTTTTTTTGTTTGATCTCTGGTTTTTCTGTATAATTTGAAGACAGGAAGTTACAATTAATTGTATAATGGGTTTCTACAGTTTTTATGTAAATGTGTACATTAAGTTAACATGGCCTTAAAGAATATGTATGAACTAGCTAGATTGGATTAAGCATTTATCAAATTAATGATTAATTGTAACACCTTATCGAGACTAATTGCAGCGACGTTTCATTTTTGTTTTTCTCTAAACTGAAAAGTTAGTTCTAATAATTTAACGTAAATTTATTTTAGAGCATAAGTACACATTATAATGTTAGTTATAAATTTAACTGTTGGATATTTGTAATTTTACCCATTTTATTATTTTCATTGATTACTTGCTTACAAATACTATGTATTTGTATTCTAGCGTCGTGTTTTCTGTATTACGTGTACAGTATAATTTTCGTACTTTAAGTATTAGACGTTTATTACATAAATAGTTGTATATTACAATTTTTTTCTGTTAATTTATACCTGATATAATAAATATTGGAAAGTTTGACGAGAAATGCATTTATTCATTTATTGATTAGCCTATAAGAATTGACTACATTTCAGTCAATCCACATAACGAATGGGCCAACTTGTAACTCAATCATTTCTAACACAACATAATTTATGAGGAAAATAATTGTATTGTTTCATTGTACATAATTATTAGTCAACAATGTTTGCTTACAGAGCTGTGGTAGGGACAAATCCGGTATTTGCATGAACAGTTTTTTAATGCGCATGTTTCGAAACTGGCGGTCCTTCCACAAACGACCGAGTGTGGCGCAACACGTCATTTCATCATTGTGTACAAAAGTGTGGTTATAGCACGGTTATATGTGGTTATAGTTTGAAGTTTTCATAGGCATAAGGTTAATTTTCGTTATTAGTTTCGTCGATTGTATATAATAGGTGTAATTTTGTGTTAAATATTGTACATGATATTGATTATTTTATTCGGAAAGAGAGGAAGACTGAAGTATTTGACTTTACACGTTCATCCCTTGTGGGGGAAGATACATTTAATTTATGTTTTTACTCTTTTCGGTTTTAAATCTGCATAAACATATGGACAGCACTAGTGACATCTAACTGCAGTAGAATGAAGGACCGCCAATATCGGCCATGTTGGGGTGAAAAATCGGGGTATCGAACATCAAAGGTGCCGACACGGTTTGTCCCTACTGTAAGATATTTATACTGTGCTTTCAAACAAACCGTCCTATTTTGCAATGGCATTACCAATCAACCTTGATTAGCCGTCGACGGTTTGTTCATATCCGTAGTGGAAAAATAATTGCCCGACTTTGTGTTTGTATCTGAGTGTAGTACGAATCTACATGTTTATTTAGCAACTGTGATTAGTAGTATATCGCGTTGGCCCAGTGACCACTGGGGATGCATTTTCCGTGAGTAAATGAAGGATAGAATAGTAAAAAGCGCATGAGTAAACGAAATAGCTACATCAATCGACGTTGCCGATTGATAACACGGACTACACTCCGGCCGCTAGCGCCGGTCGAATTCCTACCTTCTTACGCAACATTGTAATATCTCTATTTCACTACCACACAAGTTTCAATGAGCCTCTCCTTTATTTACTCACAGTAAACCGTATCCCTAGTCTTCATTAGACCATCTGTGTATACAAACAATACATTGATTACACTGGTACATTACAGTAATGTAATAGGAGTTTGCAGCTAAGCGTTCGCCACCAGCCAGTTCTCATAGCTAATACGCTACAAATTAGCAATAGTTACGTAGCAATAGCAAAATGTAAGCGCTCTTCGGCGGATCATAACCATTTTTTACTTCGGCAAAAAAACCATCTGACATCACTTATATGTTATTATATAGCGTTTTCGATTCACTTGCACCGGTTGCACTCAGAGCATTTGCATCTTCTTTCAGCCTCATATAATAACATGAGATGAAGATATTCTGTGCACTAGTGCGGTCAATCGAAAACGCTAATAAACTTCAGTTAAAAAGTGAATGACTTTTAGGTTAGTTTTGGAATCTTTCGATGTTCAGTGGCGCAGCAAGCGTACTGTAAGTAAAAGTAAGTTCCTTTCACGTACTTTTAGTTAGTGTTGTTAAATTACCGGTAATTTATTTTTACCTTACCGATAATGTTACTGTAACATTACCAACTGCATTTTTTAATTAAAAATTAGATTTTTATACTTAATTAGAATTTTCTGATTAATTTGATATCAAATACACATCATTTTTTCTTTTGTTAAAAATTCGCTAAACGATTACGCTGTACTATGCTGTTAGGCAGCAGCTTAGAAATTTACTCAACGTTCTAAAACCTAAAACATTGGCCGCGTTCAGCGGACACAACTGTTGAGTATGTTGACTTGTTTGGTACGCTGGTTAGTGGTTAATGGTTACTGCCAACAGTTGCCCATTTTACTCACCAGAAATAATTTACGGTGAATGCGGTGCCAGTGAGTCATTTGTTTATTCTGACCATAGATTCTAAACCTCTTTTGAATTGCTGGATATCTCAATTTTCTCTTCTTTAAACGCAACATAGATGAAACACGTTTCTGGTTTTAGTCAACTGTTGTGTCCGCTGAACACGCTCATTGCTGCCTTTCAAGTTAAATGTGCTACATAAGTGGCCTTGACTAAAAATTGAATATTTTCTAACCTAAAATATTAGTTATAATTTATAAACATAGCACAAGCTCCTCCAAAAACAGTATTATTTCTGAAAGACCAAATAATACTGAATAAAATAATAAATAATGGTACGTAACAAAATGGCGGTACATTTGTGAGTCAGAAACAGCGGATTTACGGTTTAGCGAATCATTTGTGCTACTTGTAAGCACACTAAGCAAAACATGTTACTGCTTCTCAGCTGCTACGTTCGCTAAACGCGCCTATACTTTCACTCCTTGGCATTTTTTTTTAATTTCTGACAACAGCGGCTTTCTTTCGCTGAAGAGTTTGAATCGTGATTCGAATAATTTTTTGTTACCCGCTCTGGATCTGAATGCATTTCAATCCAAACCGATCATAAAATTGGAAGATTGAAAGAGGAAATGGGATTACCGATCGGGATTGAAATTTCATGAAGATCCATTTGCAAGAGAGCACCCATCTTTGAATCTAAACGCGTTATGTTGCGTTTGGATCAAACGAAAGAAAGCAGCTATTAACTGCTAAAATAGTCAAAAATAATCAAACGAAAACCATTTCACTGTATCAAGTATTTATTTATTTTTTCTGGTACTTACATTTTTCCTTTAAATAACATAAAGTAAGACTTAAGGTTACATGTTATTCACAATTTATTTATTTAATTAGTTGAGCTATAATTTGCAAGTTTAGCAGTCAATCATCTGGAAAAATTACAGCTTTTTCCATTAAGTGGGCAACAGAGGTAACATTCAGAAATTACCGGTAACAATGAATGTTACCTTACTGGTAACATTGGAAATTTACCGTAAGGTAACGTGGTAAAATTATCGATTCACAACACTACTTTTAGTACTCCAGTGTACTGGCTATAAAATACAACTAAGATTTCTTGAATCTTATTTAATTAAATTTAATGTAGCGTGTTATAAGCAATAGCGAGTTATCGCAACCATCACGTTAACTTACGGTAAATGTTAAGATCATGTGATCCAATGGAAAATTAATAGGGCCACGTAATTTTAACGTTTACCGTAAGTTAACCTGATGGTTGCGATAACTCGCTAATGATGAACTGTTGGCTTGTGGACGTTCCAGAATTTTATAAAACGCTTATGTGCACCCATGACATACAGCAGCCATAGTTAGTGACCAGTTTAGACGAGAAACTACAGTTAGTATGACTTTCTCTTGACATTCCTAACTCGTTGGAATACCAGATGTCATAAATCACTCAAATTGTTGTTCTTGTACGTCGATTAGATGGCGCTCTTAAATATTAACTGGAATTCATTTTTCCGCAAGAAATCCGTAAAATATGCAATCCCATTTCTGTTGGTGGTTGTAGGAGGCTCTTTCGGATTAAAAGAATTCACAACGTTGAGGTACAGTTAAAGAAAAATGTGAAAAATTTATAGGTTACATTGATGTTTTTATCGGAGCAAAATTACTAATTTATAAATTTATTTGTTCAGGTATGAATTCAGGACGGTGCATCCCATAAAAGAAGAAGCCAAGAAGTTGGGTATACCGATGAATAAACCAGAAAATATAACACTTGAGAAAGAATTTGAAAAGATTAAGGCAATGGACATAGATAACTGGGAGCAAGTACGAGGACCAAGACCTTGGGAAGAAAATGTAGAATAACGTATTTATTATAGTAATAAAGTTTTATAGAAATTTGTACATATATGTCCTTGTCAAAATATTAAAAATTTATCATTTCTAAAATGAACAAGTCATTAGAAGCATTCAACAAACAAATTGATTTATTACAATCAGATTGAATTGATTTAAATCGATACATGAAAACACTGAACGGTGGCGTGACTGGTAGAACCCTATTTTCTATATTTGGTATTTAACTTTTCAACAATAGCAATATCACAATATATTAGCAGTGCGGTTAAGTTATTTTTCAAATAAATCCCTGAAATAAACAATACACTGTTATAAACAACTCGCACATATGATACAAACCGCAACGCCATAAATATTTAATCTTAAATTTTTAAGATGGACAATTTCATGATCGATGTTGAATCGATTCAGATGCGTTGAACGCTAAACCGTTTGCAAGCATAAATCGATTGCGTCCGTTGAATGCCCCTTAAAGTTTTGTAGATTGATTCTAATTTATAATAAACGCAGTTGTCAAAACAACTGTCTCTGTCAGTGTTGGAAGTAATTTGTTATGAGAAGTATTTACTGGATTTTAATTATTTATATTTTTACATATACTACATTAGTCTTGGTAGTAATAAAAGTATTGTTACATGTTAGAAGCATGCTGGAATCATCTCGTCGAGATTTCTAATTTATTGATAATTTGCCTTAAAAGGTATGACAGTGCGCACAATAATTCCAATTTTTTACGTGGTTACAGAAAACAAATTACTAACAGTTGTTTGAACAGTTTACAGTTTTGAAGACGAGGCTTATAAATTCAAAAACTGAAAATTTAAGTTTGCGAAGAGAATTCTTTTTGACGATATGGTCATTTGTTGTAAGTGAAGCCTACAATTTCTCGCTTTCCGTTGCGCTTTCTTGCATGAAATTTTGCGTAAATTGCTTTTGTAGTGAGTGTATTTACTTAGATTTTGACATTTCTAATTTGTGAAGTGATCTGATTGGATCGCAAATAAATGTCCGCGAAATTCAAATGTCTCGCTTTTCTTTAAAACGCGTAACATTTTTCAGATAAAAAAAACCGCGGTAGGGCCCGCAGGTACCTAATATTTATTTTGGAAATTATAGATATCGGTCCGCCAAACGTTTTTGGTAGTCTATATTCTGCCGGTTCTGGACCACCAAAGTGTCAACCATTAAAAATAGTTATATTTACTACTTTTTCTTTCATTTTTGCTCTTTTATTATAAATTTGTACATTTGCCTTAAAAAAAACACAATTATTATCAATCTTATTCGTTCACACCTCAAAATTACAAAAAATCTTTAATTCTGAACATTGTATTAAATGGATCTTTTTACATACGTCATTGGGCCCGTTCAGACGACCACAGCAGCTGAGTTGCTAGGTCAGCAAATTTCCTGAACCGACATGCTAAGTTCCAGCAGCTGTCATTTCTACACAGCGGAATTTATTTACGCTGACTTGCTCAGCGCTGAGCGTTCATTGGTGGAGGTAGGTATAAACAAACATAACCTTAGCAAGATCTTGTATTACGGGCCGCAGACCATTCAAATCTAGCCCATCGTCGCATAATAATTCACACAACAAAATATTTTCTGCCATTGCATTTAAATTAATAAATTTCAATTCATAAAACGTTCAGAAACGAGGTTCAATAAATTTTAAACTTTGAAATGACACAAAAAATTGCTGAGAAGTAGCAGTCCGTTCAGAGATACGTGACCGCTGACTTTCATCATGCTGAGCGCTGACTTGCAGCAGCTGTGTCACCTGAACGGGCCCATTGACAAACGGCACTATTAAAACCAATTTTTATATGTAAATATTGTATCTAGGTAGATCACTCGTTAGAATTGAAAAAGGACCGTCTTTATACGAATGTTTGTAAAGTAAAACTTACGATTTATTACTTGGCTTGAAAATATTGATGTGTTTCATAGGGAAAAAATTGATGACGTGCGAATTCATTTGAAGGCACGGTACAATATATCCCAGATAACTTTTCCAGCATAATAATAATAATAATTTATTGGTCTCAAGACCACAGTCATATTAACATGAGCAAGAAGTGATTGGACAAATCAACTTACTGTATAATACAATAGAATAAAATGTGTTGATACATTAGTCAGTTATGGCTTCAAAATATAGATAACAATGTACATACATAATGTTAGTTCAGATTGCCATTACATAAATTCATCAATTGTATACAGCGTTTTATTTAGAAGAAAAGTTTTGAGTTTGCGCTTAAAAATAGCTACATTTGCACAGATTTTGATATGATCGGGCAACAGGTTAAAATATTCCAAACCCATGTAATTTGGAGAATTCCGAACAACATTAAGTTTGCTGAAAGGAGGCCGAAATCTTTCGTTGTTTCGTATGCACCTGGAATGGACGTCTTTTGATCTAATAAACTTTGTTTTATTTTGAAAAATATATACACACAATTCAAATACATAAAGAGACGTAATCGTCATAATTTGAAGATTCTTGAATAGTTCCCGGCAAGAAGTAAAATTAGAGACACTTGTCATGATTCTATTTTTTTTTGTATCACAAGCATGGGGATCTTGTTTATTATAAGAGATAGGAATTCGGTTAAGGCCCAGTTGTACAATGCCAGTTTAAATTTAAGCTGAAGCTTAAACCCATAACAACGAGTATTTCAACAATAAAATTGTCGTTAAGGGTTTAAGCTTTGGCTTAAAGTTAAACTGGAATTGTATGTACAACTGGGCCTAAATGGGATGAATTATTCCTAAGTATTAGGGCAGTCATAAACTATTTAGGAATTTAAAAATTTCAAAAAAGAAACAAAAATGTTCAAATTTCGCTTTTTTGTAATAACTTCTTTATTAATTAGAGGTCTCTATTTCACGTATACAGGCTGAGTCTAAAAAAATCCTACGCGAATAGCGTTGATGTTTATTGTCGTATTTGAGTGGTCAAAAAATCAAATGAAATGGCAGAAAAAATTCTACAAAATACCATATTTTGCGTCTATAATACATTTAAGAGAGCTGCATGACAGCTGTCAACTTTTGTTTTTTAAATGCAACGGTATAATTAATTAAATTTCGAAAGAACTTTTTTTTGCGTTCAATGATGTGCTGCAACAACAGAAAAAATAAAGATAAATTAATTATTAAGATGAAATTACGTAATAAACAGTTGCTGAACAATAAATGATACCTGTTTTACGGTAAATAGTGTAGTTTTTGTAAGTAACGAACGTCTAATTAAAAACCTGGTCAAGCGGGTTGTGATCGAGAATTTATCCATTGCATTTACATGGCAGAATTACTAAATGTAGCCTACTTGACCAGGTTTTTATTTAGACACTTCCTCATAGCCAAACAAATGACGATAACTTTCAACATTTTTTTTTATTGTCAACAAAAACGTTCATGAGAATTTTTTTAGTGATTAAGTATTGGTGCAAAATATTAAACACATAAAATTATATGGTTTTACAGAACTTTATTTAGGCTGGGTTTCTCAGTCCTAGTCTACCTTTAAACTCCTGTTTATTTCCATAGTAATAATTGTCTTTATAATTGCTACCATGAGAATAAACAGGAGTTTAAAATTAAACTAGGACTGAGAAACCCAGCCTTAGGCTGGAGTTTAACTTTAAACTCCTGTTTATTTCCATAGGAACAATTGTTTTTATAATTGCTACCATGGGAATAAACAGGAGTTTAAAGTTAAACTAGAACTGAGAAACCCAGCCTTAGTACTTTTTTTTAATGAATCGCAAATTAGAGATTGTTAAGCAGTGTGTATGAGAAAAAATAAATCAAACTATTTTTTAGGTATATAAACAGCCGTTTGCACCGTACAGCCAAAAAGCTTTCCTTTATTAAGTTACACTTAAACTTTAAGCCCGACTTAAAATAAATCGCTTTGCACCGCCACTCGCTTTTGATGTTCTTAATAATGTCAAACTTAAGTAAAGATAAATGCGCAAAATGCAGTTTTTTTTCTGAACTATTTGACATGTTAAATATTGGGTAGTGACAATCAGGCCTATGGTGTTAAAATAATATTTAACAGTTATTTTAACTGCACTTGCATATACTTTATTTAAATGCATCGACAATTTTTAGTCCCAATGCTTGTCTTAGGGATGATAAATCTTTAAAAAAAAACATTTCAATAACAGTAAAAGGTAATTGAGAAAGGATACTGCTGAAAAAAGAAAGTATGTGATGAAAACAGGTGGTGGTGGTAGGCCCCCTCGTCGTTGTGATTTATTATTATTTACTGTACAACAACTTACAGCTCGTTATCAAATTCTAGTTCTACTTCTGATTTTTGCAATAAATATAGAACACTTTCGAAATCTTCGAAAAAATCCTAGAGCCTCTAGTTCGTGGAAATAATTTCTTCCTTCATATGCACAACGAGGAAACCCAAAACCAATTAATTTTGAAATGTCTAAATCATCTTCAAAAATATTGTAATCTTCTACATTCATCCTGTCCAATTTTTATCTTCAAGAATCAGCACAGTTCGTATTATAATATTTACAGTAAATTAGATAGGGGTATTTCACCTCTACCTGTATTATTTTATCATTCATAATTCTAAATAAGGTGGCCCAGTAGTCCGCCCTCTATCATAATTCAACATTAGTTTTCAATATTCTAATATTACATTACATCTTTTGATTTTAAGTAGTAAAAATGACAACAAATAATAAAATCAATAAATATGTACAAAATTTTACATACAGTGTTCAAACTTAAAGATTTCTATGTAATTTGGAGGTGTGAACGTGTATGTAAAATTGATAATAATTGTTTTTTAAGATAAATGTACAAATTTATAATAAAAGAACAAAAATGAAAGATAAAGTACTAAATATAATCATTTTTAGTGGTTCACACTGTGGCGGTCCAGAACCGGCATAATATAAGGTCTGTTTCAACATCACTTTCTGACCGTTTCGATCGATTTTGACAACTTTATCAAGTGTAAAACTTTGATGAGTGCATGCTTTTGACGGTTTCGAAACCATCAGAAAGTGATGTTGGAACAGACCTATAGATTACTGTTTTTAGTTTTCGTTATTCTATCAAAGTTCCTCCAATTTTGTTTGCTCACTTTGTTAAATATAAAGATCTAGGGTGGGTTTACAGAAAGGAAATCAAATATTTAATTACGATTAACTATTTGATTGAGATTAAAATTAGCGTTGCCTTAGTTTAACAATTTGAATTCTATGGCAACACGAATTTTAAGCTCAATCAAAGAGTTAATCGTAATTAAATATTTGATTTCCTTTCTGTAAACCCACCCCTAATGTACTCATATTTTATACTCATATGACTCAGTACTCACTGCTTTAAGGCAAAATTAATAATTTCAAACTACTATTTTTTTAAGTACTCTTATTAAAATTGTAATTATTATTCCACAAAAAACTTTTATAACATCTTTTAGAAATGTTATAAGTTATAAGTAATGAACGCAATTTTTTTTATTTTGTTAGGTTTATTTCGAACAAGACGGCAACGAGCGCGCGTACGTTAACCCGTCGCTGTATACCTACGTTGCCGCTTCGTTTGTATTTAATCGAACAAAATATAAAATTCCGTTCTCTAGTTATAAGCTAAATATGGTTAAATTATTAATTTCTGCTAATAAATAAATAAACACATTTTATACAAATACTTGTTATACTCGTAATACTCAAAACTATTATAAATTGATTACTGTTATAAATTGATGACTTGAAATTAAATACATAAGTATCAAATGAATTTATTTAAAGTAAAAATTACATTTGTTAACGTAACATATTAATCACATAGAAATTAAAAAAAAAATGAATGGACGGATCTAAAAATATCTTTTTTTTTTCATTGTAAAACATAACTCTAAATTAATATACTAGACAAATACAACAAACAAACAAACAAGAACGACTGAATCTTAGAAAACAGCATAAATCTAAAAATATATTCACATCATACATGTATAAAAAATAATTGCATCTCGGCCTATATTATAATAGAGAACGTTTTGAAAATTATTTAAAATACATCTTTTCTTTAACTAAACTATCTGATTTGGTTATAGTTTACACATTAATAACGTACATTACTCTGATAACAACGTTACCAGCTCAGTTGAAATTGCTTCTTATATTTGTACTTATATTCATTCACTAGAGCAAGTTTGTCAGATCTGAACGTTATTTCCAGTATATAAAATTATCAAAAAAATAAAATAAAAATGGACGGTACACACAAAAATATCAAGTCATGAACTAAAAGTATAAAATAGAATGTACTGTATCATATGCCAACCAAAAAATCAAATACCTACATAACAGAAAAACATTTGTACATACAAAATTTACACTTACTCTTGAATTAAAAAAGAAAATGAATGAAATCTTCAACGAAGAACATCAATTAATAATTTGAAACATAAGAACACAAATCAAGAGAAGAAAACACCTTACTTAAACCTATACAACACCAGTGACACAAATAATGCAAGTCCAAATATGATGTAATGCACTTGTATCTGGGAAGCCCCCGCTAGTCGGCACTTGAACATGTTGAAACGAGTTTCATCATTGTTAACTAAATTTAAAAATTCTGCTTCTATGAGTTGACCGTCATAGTAAGTAATCTCTTTTTCGAAAGGATATTCAAATCCTTGTTTGCATTCACATTTGTAACCTCCTGTTTCAAACCCTCTTCCTAAGATTGGAACACACTAGAAAACAACAGATATCAGTTTCAACATTCTCTTTCTTCTTTATTAGCTGTCTTACATATGATGATTTTTCATCACACTTATTTGTGCTTTTGAAAGCATTTGGAACATGAAATTTATCAGGGCATTGGTTAATATCAAGCTTCAGAAGATCCATCGTTACAGCAACTACACCTCTGAAAATACAAAAAAAATTATTTTGATTTAACAAAATGATAATAATAGAACTTACTTGAATTCCAGTTTCACTTTCGAACTGTCCCATCCAAAGAATGGTACTGCATATTTAATCATCCACATGGGTACTTTACCATGGCAATCATAGTAAGGTGACGACCAATGTCCATGATCAATATTAGCTGCACGATACGAATTAGGATAGTGTTCAAATTTCCTGGTGTTCTCTCCCGTTTCATCAAATCTGATTTTAATTTTCATGAAATACTTTTCCAAGCTGTCGAAATTTGTAGACCATCGCTGCTTTAAAAATCGGAACCAATCCTTGTTGGTGTAAATCTCATCCGTTTTATTTAGCCGAGCAAGATCTTCCAGTCTATAATTCCTGGTATTGAGTATTGTCTTGTATGCGTATGGTGCAAAATAAGTGCGACCAGTAAATTTATTTCTCTCCCAGTAAGTTCCAACTGACCATATTCGGCTATTACCCATAAGTATGGATAATGTCTCTCCCATCATCTGATCTTCAGTTAATGGTTTATCGGCCACTCGTTTGTCTGAGAACACTTCATTTGGATCAGATATTTGCAAGAACGCACTGATGAAGTTTGCCAGACGCACTGCCATTCTAGCCTCATTAACAAAGAATTGTTTAGTACCATATGGTATATCACCATTCAAAATTAAATCTTGAGCACGATAACTTTTACATTTGTGTTTGTTCATGCCAAGTATATAATCTAAAGCTCTGTGTATGTTTAGTTTCTTAGTGTAAAGGGCGTCTGGGCCAATGGTGATATTTTTATATTCAGGATAACGGTCTAAGTAATACTCTCGCACAATAGGTAGAGCTCGTTCCCACTGAACAGGCTCCTTTTGAACCCCTACAATACCAATAAATTGTAAGAATTATGCAGTTCTGGTGAACTTTGGTACCTACATCCAATTTTCATACAATCGAAACTGCTGTAGTAAACTTCTGAACTAGCTCTCTCAATTATTTCCCCCAGGTAGGGCCTTCTCACGTGGTATGGTAATCGGAAACCTGGATTGCATCTACACTGATAACCTCCTCTTCTAAATCCCCATCCATCTAAAGGTTCACACTGTAAAAATATTTTTCATAAGAACAAAGAAGTTTCTCTTTTTGTGCAGATTTAAAAAAAATGCGCAGTATTATAAAAACAGAGAGCTTTAATTAATACCCTTCTCTCATTTAAAGAGAGAATTTTTATCTGTTTTAGGGTGCTCTTAAACGAACAATTTTTACGGCAATTAGTTGCTCGGCGACCTAGTGGAGCAATTATTTCGACAACGTATGAAAAATTTGTCTATTTCTTACTTTATTTCTTTTTTTTTATTTAATGCATTATAGCCCAGTAGCTGGGTTAAAAAACATGGCCTTACCACGCAAAAGGTCGGGTATTAGATTTTTTTTCTTCTACTTGTTTATATTGAGGCCAATCATAAAAAAACAAGTTTTCCAATTCGAAAGTCCTCGGCGGAACTTTCTGTGGCCTGAAAACCTCGAAATTTTTGGAATCTTTGTTTTTTCGAAATATCTCGGTGCTGGTTAGCTCTAGAATTTTGGAAACTAATATCAATCTTGAAGACGATAAAATTTTGAACAACTTTCACCATTACAACTTTTCTCTAAACGCTCCATATCACTCGGAAAAGAGGATAGTTTTTCCAACTTGGCGAAACCATTCACTTGGGATGAATAAATTTGTTGTAGTTGATGGAAGATATCTCCTACATAAAGTTGTTTGGACTCGAAATGCTTCCTACTCTGACATTGCCAACCAATAGTTACTCTTCTTACTTGCAAAAGCACTATGGAACAAATATTGCAGTTGTATTTGACGGATATCCATCTGATCCTGCACGAAGTGGCACAAAAAGCTCAGAAAGATTACGTCGTTCCAAGATTCATACTTCTACTGATATAGTTATTAATGATAACACGCACGCCAACCAACAGTTACTCTTCTTACTTGCAAAAGCACTATGGAACAAACATTGCAGTTGTATTTGACGAATATCCATCTGATCCTGCACGAAGTGGCACAAAAAGCTCAGAAAGATTACGTCGTTCCAAGATTCATACTTCTACTGATATAGTTATCAATGGTAACACAATCAAGTTGCTCAAAAGTAAATTTCAACAGTGTGACATCCAAGTACAGTAGCGGACAATAAAATCCGGGCAAGTCATTTGCGCAATGTAAACTTTACTTTAATATTTTTGACGTTTACTTCACATGCACGACATGGCGTTTACTTTTGTCACTAGAAATTCTGACGTTTAATACAAATTTTATTTATTTATTTTGACAAAAATATAACCTTAATAAAAGCCTGTTTTACCAAACTTGTGTAAGTATGTGCGACATGTCAAATTCTTGCCCGGATTTTATTGTCCGCTACTGTACAAGTAGAAGAGGATGCTGACGTTTTAGTAGTGTACCTTGCCCTTTCAAAGTCACAGGAATTCGATAAAGTAATAATTGTTGGAGAAGACATAGATCTGCTTGTTCTGATGACAGGGCTTGGACAATCTCATAACAACTTATTTTTCTGCAAGCCTGGGAGAGGAAGTGCAGCAGACGAGTTGTTCTCAACTACATCATTCAAGTATGACCCTGAAAATATTTTTTTCATCCATGCCTTTACTGGGTGCGATACAACTTCTTCTCAGTTTGGCCTAGGAAAGATTAAATGCTGTACTGCTTTGGAAAAGCTTCCACAAATGAAGCAAGTTGTAAAATTGTTTAAGAAGCCAGATGCCACCAGTGAAGAAGTAGCTGGAGAAAAGTTTTTTTTTGGCATTGTACAGTCGTAAAATCAGCACTGATCAATCGCTAAACATACTGAGGTGCAAGCTGTTTACAAAGTCTGCAACAAAGAGCAAATTAAATCTTTCCAGGCTATCGCCAACATTCACTACGGTCTTACCACCAAGTACAAACTTGGTTAGGAAATGTGAAAAACCCAGAAAAGTGGGGTTGGGTACGCCGGGCTTATGGCCCGGAGCCTGTTGCAATGACCAGAGATCCAGCACCTGAATCACTACTCAAAATTCTTTCTTACTGCAGCAAGAAAGGTTGCACTGGTGCATGTTCCTGTCGAAAAGCAGGGTTGAAGTGTTCAAACATTTGTAAGTACTGCAGTGGCTTGACATGTGAAAATGTGTGCCACATGATATAGAGGATGAAGAAGATGAAACGATGGTCATGATTGAGCAAATTGATGCAGAACTGCATAACACCACTCCTCCAATTCAGGATGATGCCATTTCCAACGTCGCAACTTATATTGCCAAACATGAAGATGATGTCCACCCTCGATCATCGAAACGGCTAAAAACAATGTTGTGAAGCATTTTCATTTAATATAATTCAATATAATAATGTATTTACATTTCTCATTTTCCGAGCGCAGTGGCACGCTTGCTGTTGGGTTTAGAAAAAAATTGTAATAGTAAAACTTGTTCCAAATTTTGTTCTCTTTAATATTGATAATAGCTTCTGAAGGTCTACAAACTAACAGTACCGAGATATTTCGAAAAAACAAGAAAGATTCCAAAAATTTCGAGATTTTCAGGCCACAGAAAGTTCCGCCGAGGACTTTCGAATTGAAATACTTGTTTTTTTATGATTGGCCTCAATATAAACAAGTAGAAGAAAAAAATCTAATACCCGACCTTTTGTACAGCAAAATGTATGTACATAGCTACAGGACTATTATAACAAATGCATTTTTCGCGACAGCGAAAAGATAGACGAGGCTTATTGTCGGCAACAATTGCTCCTCTGAATTCATCGTGAATGCACTCATTACCTAATTGCTGGATATTGATCCATATCGCTGTGCAATATTGAGCAATTAATTGACAAAGAGTTGCTCCACATATCTCGTACAATGTGTTGACGTATGTTGTTTACATGTTGCCATGACATAAAAATTGACTAAAGTTGTCGGCAATTGGGCAATTTCAATTGCTCGTGTAAGTGCACCTTTAGAGTGACCAAACCTCCAGCATTGTACTGGATTTTCCAGAATTTTTAACGATTGTACCGCATTCTTCCGCGATTTTTATTCGTAATTTACATCCTAAGGGATGTTGTTTTTGATAATTCGGTAATAGAATCTCTGTGTGTAGGAGAGGAGGTAGAAATTTTTAATGAATGCATTCAATTTTTAATGAATGCATTCATTAAAAATTTCTGATTTAAAAATAAAATACGCAGTACATTTAAAAGTAGCTTAAACATTGTTTACTTCTGAAAAAAAAACTTTAAATTTTAATTGACATTTGCTTTTAAATTAAAATTTACGCAATAAATTTTACTCTTCAAAAATATGAAAAATTTAGATCATGAGTGACAGGTCATTCACCTGCGCCATCTCATTTTTTAAGTAACAATATTGTAAACATGATTAGTTTTTAACAATTCCTAGGTGGTCAGGAAGTAATGAAATATAGTTACATTTTTGTCAGTGCTGCTATTTAAAAAAAAAGAGTTGACTATCGCTTGACAAAAATGTCACACTAAAAAACTAAAACATTATATTCATCTGTAGTATTTATAAATCAGTCTTATGTGATTCTTCAATTACTAGAATCGGATTATTAATAACAGAGTTATGGCGTGGTGTGGTATTTTTGTACTATTGATTAATGAAAACCCCATATGACAGTACTTAGACCTTAGCTTTCGAAATTCGGCTCGTAGCTCGCAGTACATTTACCGAGATTAATTTACAGTATTCTGTTTCGTGTTTATTAACTGTATCAATGTCAACAACTGTATCAATGCTATGTCAAAGTTAGTAAATTTTTAAAAATGAATCGCAAACGCTTTAGTTCCATATCAATGGAGGAATTAATAACGAGTGATCAATATCTTTTCTAATCAAGTGTCCTATGGAAATAAAATCGTGTGTCTTTGATTAGTTCATTATATCAAATGCCATTTGAATTACTTATAATCGGGTGTATTCCATATAACAGTAATTAATAAACACTGAATTATGCGCATGTGCTGTCGCTTTGAACCACTTTTTAAACATTTTGCTATTCCACAAGCGCAAATGACATTGAAAAGAAGTATCACAAAATCTTTTAACCGGACACTAAATCGCGCACTATACACTTAACGTTTCGCAGTCGTTCGACAGCTTCGTCAGAAGTGAAAAATGTATAGTGCGCGATTTAGTGTCCGCTTAAAAGATTTTGTGATACAAATTTCATCGGACAAGAACCAACTGTAAATATTGAAAAGAAGGATATGCTATTATGTTCAGCGATTATATTTTACAAATGAAGTTAACTAATGTTTAAAATTGTAAAATAACCACCGTGTGCTTATGAAATACGTCTTCAATCAGTGATTTATAAGCAGTGGTTAAGAAGTTATTATTAAGCACAGTGTTAATAAAGTGACAAATAACCACTGCATTGTGGAATACACCTGATTGCTTTCCTATATAAAGTCTAAGGGCCGCTTTCATAATAGTGCTAAAGGAGACTTTAATTTAAAGTCACTTTAACCATAGGAAAACTAATGTGTTTTTATAGGTTAAAGTCACTTTAAATTTAAAGTTCTATTATGAAAACGGTCGTAAATGCTGTTTTTATGTATTACATGTTTTTTTTATAAATTTTGATATCAAATCCCAAGTTCACATTTCCCACTTAAAAAGAAAACACGCATATATGCAGCCGCAGCTCGTTTTAAGGTTACGTTCGGTACATGAGTTTTGTTATGATGATTCAGTTAAATTGCTATGTTTTTGAATTAATTAAATTTAATGCAATAAAATGTATTGGAATAAATGTTACGTTTATAAAGATAACGACGTCAATGTATGTCTGTGATTAAATAAAAAGTCAATAAATTTGACAGTCCTTGAATGTATTTATTGCATTAATTAATTCAATTAATCACAGACATTGCACCGCCTACTCTAATCTGATTTTTATTTGCTTACTTTTTATTTTAATCTGAAAGATCACTTTGCCCTAGGGCAGTGCATTAATTTTCATATTAATTTGTGTATATTCCGCACCCCGAAAACTTTTAACAGGCCACTCTGTATTTTGAGGTCCAGGTTTCAAATTTTAGATTTTTGATTTATAGATGAGCTGCTATAAATCTAAATTAATTCTTTGAAAATTATCCGTAGTGGCCTTTGCTGTTCTAGTTCTAGTCTAAAATTTTACTACCAATATTTTACCTCTGTTGTTTCCTTTTTACAACGTGCAGTATCTGCAAACCGATTGTCATGGTCATTTCCAGGTCCTTTAGGACATTGATTTATATCAATACGATCAAAATCCATTTCAACAACTGTTACAGCAGTATACCTATTAAAACACATAATTTTAATAAAGATAATATTATTTTCATGACATACTAACTTTGGATATTCAATGTGCCTGAAGCCAGTGTGTCTTGGATAAATATCTGCTACAGGAACAACAGCAGCAACAAGCCAACGATTTGACCTATCACAATCGAAATATGGTCGTGTCCACTTAACAGGGCCTGGGTTTTCATCGGCTCCACGAGGTCCATGGAATGTAAATGTTTCATTTGTGTTATTTGCATACCGAATTTTCACTGTGTAAGTAGTTTTTGTGTCATGCCTTCCGACAGTATCATCAGGTAACCACTGTTTGTACCATTCATTAATTCGGTAGAAATCAGAAGTGTAATCGTTACTTGTATCAGGTTTGACGGCTCCTAAATCATGTACAGTAAACGTATTCAGTGTAGAAATTCTTTCTAAGTGAATAGGATCATTGAAATCATCTGCTCTAAATGTTCGTGGTGCAAACCTAGGGAAAGTCTTATTGAAGAATCCCAGGTACGAAGGTGAATATGATGTATTAGGTGAGAAATAAATAGCACTAGCATTTATATGTGGGTTTGAAGATACGTCAGCAACGGTTGAAAGTAGATAATAGATCATGCCTGGGTCATAAGTGTCATTTATTGCCGGACGAATGAAGCGGCTCTGCAAAACGTAACTCCAAAAGAACGAGCGGCTTAAAGCCAAGTTATGCAAATGTAAGAGGGCGGTTCTGTTGGGAAATACAGGATTTATATTCACTTCCTTTACGTCAGGTAAATGCGACACAGAATCCGAGGGTAAGTACAAGTCGCTTAAGTGCTGGATTTGGCAATTGTCTTTGGTTACTTTATCCAGTTTGTGCCTGATTTCGTCGAAAGCATCCCTCGGTTGCCACTCATATTGGCCGTTTACGCCCAACATGCACACGCACAATACCATGTAAACAAACACCTCCATATTTTCCGCTTCAAATCGCTATGTTCTAAGACTTACACTTAGCAGGAGTCATCTTACTTGCGAAAAGCACTAACTTAAGGCACTGGTTTTTTGAAATTACCGTTTTCTTTGTCGATTTCTTAGGGTTACGCTGCCCTGCCCATCAAGCGAATCATTCATTCTGACCCCTCTTGCTTTTCTCCCCCCTCACATTAGATCCACCTGCATCGTGTGTGGTTCATTCCAACAAGTGGATGACATCACTCTCCATTAATGTAATGTAATTAGGCAACACATTATAACCGGTGATCAACATAAAAACGAATTAGAGCAGGCGCTGGAATTTAAAAGTGGGTCTTGAATAACGACATACTAACATTTATTGTCAATTAATTATGTTATAAATTATAAATTATAAAAGTTCGAATAGAAACGTTGAAAAAGTGATTGAAGGAACGTCCGATAAACTAAATGCACACATGCGTGTTTGGTTGCAACGCCAACTCTAATTCGTTTTTCAGTTGATCACCTCTTACTTTGCTAAAGGGACAATTACCCGGGGCGAGTTTACTAGCTACTCGCTAGCCAATTTACACGCTGCTGGTGAATTTGCTCCGTGTAATAACGTTTTCTAGTAAACTCACCACTCCCTTTGCTTGAGCGAGTAAAGTTGAAGACTGAATTACTTTTCTCGCTACTAGCTAGCCTTTTTACTTTTTACTATCTGACTTATAAACAGACCGCGGGGACTTGGTGGGATTGTACGGTGAATGACCTAATTCGAGCGCAAAAACTGTACAAAATACAGTGCGTTAATATATTTTTTAGATAAGGGGAGGCTATGAGAAACAAAATCAGACTCTTAGCTTGATTCGAAACTTTTATTCTGACATTTGCTTTCTGACCCTTGTCAAATCTGTTAGTTATTTAAACGCTCTTGAACACTATAGTCATGGGTCAGTAAGCAATCCAACGGCATTTGAAATTAGTCGTTAGAGTTTTAACAAAGCCTTATGTATTCAACTGGAAGATTTTTTCTACTATCGACAAATGTATCTTGACATTTCAATTTTGACATAAGTTAATTTCATTTAAGCTACGACTTAGGTTTTATTTTTCATAGACTCCTCTAATCTAAAAAAATTATTAACGCATTGTACGTAAATAACAGTCAGTGGCGGATGTCGCCTGGCGCTCACTAACTGAAATAAAATATGTACAATGCGTTAATATATTTTTTAGATAAGAGGAGTCTATGAAAATATAACCCAAGTCGTAGCTTAAATGAAATTAACTTATGTCAAAACTAAAACGTCATGATACATTTGACGATAGTAGAAAAAATCTTCTAGTTGAATACATAAGACTCTGTTTAACATGATAACGACCAATTTCAAGTGCCGTTGGATTGCTTGCTGACCAATGACTATAGTGTTCAAGAGCGTTTAAACAACTAACAGATTTGACAGGGATCAGGAAGCAAATGTCAGAATAAAAGTTTCGAATCAAGCTAAGACAATGGGCGCATTCAGGGACTCTCAGCGGCTGAGAGGCTAAGTAAGCAACTTCCCTGAATGGACAAGCTAACTGACCGCTGAAAGAAAGCCGCTGAGATATTTACTCAGCGTATAAATTGTAGGCTGAGTTCCTCAGCGCAATCAAAAAAAGTGGTGGGGGCATAATTTAAATTTATTGGTTAAGTCTGTATTCAATTTTTCCAGTTAATGATTGGTCAGCTAGATTATTCTGACCATTGACTTGACGATTTTGTGTAGATTGAGGGGTTAACCGTTTACTTAATTCGCCCATGTAGTAAGTCAAGTATGTGAAACAGCTGCCATTCAGAACTTCGTTCAGGGAATCACTGTGTGCTGACACTTAGAAAACGCTGACTAAATTATAGCTTAGCTAAGCCGCTGAGCGTCCCTGAATGCGCCCACTGATTTTATTTTCCATAGCCTCCCCTTATCTAAAAAATATATTAACGCATAGTACCTATTCACACGTAACTTTACGTACGATCGAGCGCGCGCCGCACATAAGTAGGCGTTTAGACTTTGGACCCCACTACTGTCCCGCCGCTTACTTATAAACTCGCCGTGTGTAATGTAGCTAACGAGCATCTAAATAAAAGCCTGGTCAAGTGGGTTGTGATCGAGAATTTATCCATTGCATTTACATAGCAGAATTACTAAATGTAGCCTACTTGACCAGGTTTTTATTTAGACACAAGTTAGACAGTAAACTCGCCGTAGGTAATATAGCTAGATAGTAAACTCGCCCACTAAAATCGCTAGCAGTTCTTGATTTTAGTGCAAAAATGTCGGATGTAGTTCCCGCGGGAGTTGTACGTGTTACTCTCGCACTTCGAGGGGCGAGTTTACAAACCGTGTGTAATTAATGCTGCGAGCTTTCGCTGTAGCAAGCTTACTCGCGCGTTAATTAATTCGCCGGCGAGTAGATAGTAATCTCGCCCCGTGTAATTGCCCCTTAAGGCGTGTCCTCACACGACTCGTGTCTGACCTGAAGCTGTGCAGAAGTAGTAAATAACATCTAGCGTGTCATCACAAAATTGCAAAAATTTTTGTAGCATTATTTCGGCCCTAATTGGATCCTCATCAGCAGAAGAGGAGCTCGAGAAACTCCATCACAATCCCGCCGGCCAACAAGAGTTACGTAAAGATAGCGCATAAAATGCAAACACAATGCTAAAGCGTGCCCTCCCACGACTAAATTATAAACTGTTCCTTAGAATTTTTTAAACACGATCCCGTAATCTATTACATTCATTCACGTACGCGATTTAATTAGAAACTGTACGCATATTACCAACGACGTTTAAAACATAATAAAGTTTTTATAGTCTAATAAACAACTTGTCGGCGGTGAACTTCAGGTCTAATAAATCGTTTCACATTTTCGAAGAAAGCCGATTCGTTTAAGCGATTCCTTGCAAATGTAATCAAGTAATCATTCTTTTGTGGCGATAATTACTTATTACCAATTAGTATTAGGTACGCATAATACTATCGACGGTTAAAACAAGTTTTATTGTCTCCGTGCGATAACGAGATGATCAGTTGCCTGTCGGGCCGTGCATTTGTCCCCTGTAATCACCAGATTTAAATTCTTCCGGTTTTTTTTCTGAACAAAGCGGCTGGTACTAAATAATCCGCACGATTAACAAACAATTATTTGCGAATTTGTTATTCGTATTGGATACGCAATTCCAGTTATTTTAGAAATTACTAATAATTACGTCGCGTAAAAGTAACTTTCGTTCCACACCTGTTAAACGTGTAATAAAACCAATTGAGTACAAACCGCGCAGTGGCGGGTGCAAGTAATTCCACAAGTGCATAATTGCTTTACAACTCGAGTTTTGTACTATACTTTATCTACGACCAAAAAATGACCTTATTATTTCAGTTTAAAATAATCAGCAATGACAATTGTAATTTCGACGACTGTCAATCAGTGTTGCCAGATTGGGCGATTTAATGCAAATTGTGCGATTTTGAGATATAATTTGCGTGTCAATTTTTGTAAAAACCGCAAACCGCAAATTGGGCGATATTTAAAAATTAAAGTTGCGCATTTTAACCACAACTCGGCACTTAAGATTAAGAACCGTTGCGTGTTTTGCCTGTTTCATCCGGAAATGGTGTTTAATAACGACAGGTATTTTGAATATTATGATTGGTCAACCTGTGAGCGTTAACTAATTTTGTATCAATTTTGTCAATCCAATGTGATACGGTAGATCTAACTACAAGCGTGCATAATGTTAAGTGCAGATGTCCAGTGGCGTAGATAGAAACTTGTCTCGGGGGGGGGGGGCGAACAAAAAAAAGATCTAACGAGTACGGACTACTTAACATTTTATTTATGAAATGTAAAACGGCGAACAAAAAACGTCATACGAAAAACTTCTTTAGTATGAATTACGCGCAAAATAATATTTTAAAAACAATTTCGGGGGGGGGGGGTCGAGCCCCCACGGCCACTGCAGATGTCCTTGCTGTGCGATTTTGTTACTTTACGCACGACAGTTTGTAAACACCCGTTCACTTAATTTAGGCGTTGTACGTAATTCGTCATTTACAGTAATGATCGTAGATAAAAAAAAAACTTTATAGTCCTATTATACTGTCGCAGTGCCGAAGCTTGATTTTGGGGAAATTTTTAAATTAATTATAAACTGTTCACAAGAATTTTTTAAACACTTTTCCCGTAATCTGTGACATCGATTCTTTTATGCGTTTTTTTACCGGTATTCGTTTGACATTAGGTTAAAATAAATTAATTTTAGTGTTGAAATAATAATTTACAATCTAAATATCGACTTTTTTGGTAAATACACAGATGTAAAAGTTAGCATTTCTATTAAAAAGGTTTTATAGAGGTACTAGTAAATTAAACTAATAGTATATTACATAACGAGAGTTGTAAATAGCATATTATGCACGATGGAAATGTTGCGCATGAGCCGCGCAGTGGCGAATGCAAGTAATTTCGCAAGTGCGTAATTGCTTTACAACTCGAGTTTTGTACTATACTACGACCACAAAAATTACCTTATTATTCAAGTTCAAAATAATCAGCAAAGACACTTGTAATTTCGACGACTGTCAACCTAATGTGATGCGGCTACGTAGATCTAACTACAAGCGTGCGTAAAGTAAGTGCGTTGTGCGTTTTTCTTACTTTACGCGGACGTTTGTAAACACCGGCTTACTTAATTTATGTGTTGTACGTAATTTGTCACTTACAGTGGTGGTCGTAGATAAAGTTCATTTTTTAATACATGTTTGCCGATTATATACAGCTGTCCCGGGAGGAAAGGTCAATACTTCGTGGGGGTCTAGAGTGGGTTATTATAAGTCAAGAAGTTTATATTACATATATATATTATATTATATTATACAGTGAGAATCTTGTAACGCTGCACATAGACGAAAATTACGTGACCAGATAATACATTTCTGAGTCATATAAAATTGCACATAGGGGTTTTAACATTACGTTGCTCTGGTTACTACTCAATTTTCAATGCTGAACCATTTAAAAACTGCACATAGAAAGTATTAAGGAAGGTTTATTTTATTGAATTCATTCATTCTCTCAACGAAGCTCCATTTGAAAATAATTGTACATTTCTACTTTTTCGGCGGTTGTATAGGTACATTATTTTACAATAAATCAAAAGAACAATTTAATTCAATCTGACAATTCAAAATCAGTAGTGTCATTACTAACAACGCACGGTAACCATGGCGAATGAAATAAATTTGGAAATAATAATGTAATAAAGCTTCCATTGATAAATTACTATATGCAGTCTTATAAGGTTCTCAGTGTATAGTCTTTTATTAATGGATTCAGAGATAAATATTGATTAAGTATTGAACAATCTTACCACAAGGCCGTTCCGGAATAATTTAAATTTGGCGCTTCATGTTGATTTTATTCTTCACCGTAATGTAGCGCTGTTTTTGTCAAATTTAATGTTAATTCTTTAAAATAAAAGTTATTTAGCAACTTCATATTTTTAATTTCAAGTAGCTCTATCTCAGAAACCATTAATAAAAGACTACCTGTTTATATAAACTTTTTGACTTATAATAACCCACTCTACACCTCCACGAAGTATTGACCTTTCCTCCCGGAACACCCTGTATATGTAGTTATACAGCCTGTATCATAACGTCCAACAAATATTCACACCATGTGATTCTATGTTGAAAGCTATACAGAAAATTATAATACCGCTTTCCTCTTAAGTCTCAGGTTGTGAAGTTATTGAGAGTTGAAAATTGATTTTTGTTTCAGTAAGGAGCGATAAATCTACCTAATTTCGTCAAGAAATACATGAAACATGCAATAGATTAGTTAACTAAATAATATTTTCATCTTTTTTCACCTCGGTTTACTTCTACTTCTAATTTACATTTTACTAAAGCAAATTCTTTATTTTATAATCTGGGACGATGTTGCAACTGTGTAAATGTATATCTAGGTAACTTAAAAATTAATGTCAAGTTTGAAGTGTATTTTCGCAGAATTCTCCTGCTTCTTACTGAAAATCAGGTTTCTAAGAAACAACGCTACATACATGTTCCCGCATAGTGGGATTAAGTTGAATTAAACGTGCTGTTCTTTACACTGCGTTGCCATATTTAAAAAACTTTGATGGGCTCTATATTGGAATCTAAACGTTTTTGGAGAAAATGATATTTATATTTATCGATATAGTTTTTAACATAGAATCGCGTGGTGTGAATATTTGTCGGACGTTATGATACAGCCTGTATAATAAAAAAATAAACTGTTCTTAGCTATCAAATATTATTAATCTACATTGTGTTTAATTTCTCTTTTCGTCTACATACCCCTGTATTTTTTTTAATTTTCAATTTTAAAAACTTTTGGCATGGGAATAAACCAAAGGTTAAAGTTAATCAGTGATGAAAGTACCCGCCCTCAGTGTAGTAAGCGTAGGGGAAGAAAGGGAACATTTGACCACTAAATTGTTTTTTATTTTTCTAGTAAACTATTTAGAGGAAAAAGATTTGATATAAATCAATTTTTGAATATATTGAATAAAGTACATTAGGTACTCTGGATGTTGTTCAAAAGTCCTGGCGCCTGTGTGCTTCGTACACATTGCGCCTTTGTGGCGCACTGTGTCGGCGCGCCCCTGATCTGAAGCATGAAATTCTATTTGAATGGTTCCTATGTTGTAACTTTGGTTCACAGCGTATTTCACTCATAATTTGGACACTCATCAATAGAGGGCGCCAGCAACAATAACAGATTTAAATAATTTAACTGATTCACAAATTTTTAATGTTAATGGTGTTATTAGGTTTATCTAAAACATATATTTTTTAAAGTTTATATAATTGTTTTTTTCTTAAATCATCAATTTTAGCAAAAAGCAAAAAAAAAGTTATTTAATTTAAACGTTAAGCGCACCGTTCCGTGAATTTTAGATTTTTACCGTAGATACTGTTGAAAAGGGTGCATACAGAAGCAAAGTAATTATTTCAGAAAGTAATGGTGGACAAGTGTTGAGGCCGGTAGCTCTCCCCTTCAACGTATTTTACCCTTTTTACGCAAGTCATGTTACCTATTGTCGTGACTGCATATGTAGATTTCAACACGTAAATGTACTTTTGTATGTGTGTCTTAAACACGAAATCTAAATGAGACCGAGTAAGAAAAGAATTTTTTTGTTTGCAAAATCTGCTTCGCTCAGATGTTTATTCAAATTTCATTTTAAACTTTTCTAATTCATTTCAAAATGTTAGTTATTCAGAAGTTAACAATCGCATTTTGCAAATTATGTATTAAGCAAATCTGTTCTATATTAAATGTCATAATATCGTGATTTACAACATTAATTAACATTTAAAAGACTTTTTAGTGTTTTTAATTCAAGTTAATTAGTCGCCGATTTTGAATTACGGTTGTGGATATTTAATAGTAAAAACTAATCGATTTTAAAATTTATAGCCTTGGCATGTAAGTAAGTACTGCATTGTAAGAATTGGGTCACCACTTTCACCCAGCTATTATATGCCACCTGGTTATCGAACTCTAATTTTATTCAGGTCGGTGTTAAGAAACGCGTAATTTTCTGTCTGAACAAACTTCTTTTAATTGTTTAGGAACATTTTTTATTCAAAACAAATGTATGTAGAAGTGAATTCATTTAAATTAATATTGAACAGGAAATTTCCTAGATCAAAAAATTAATAATCACTGTAGTTAAGCAAATAAATATTAATTAATTAAATTTAGGAAAAGAATAGTGTCGTTGTGTAATCTATGATTCAAAAAAAACTTTCATCAAAGTGTGTCACGAAAAAAATTACGTACGTCATTTTTTTTTTATTATACAGGGATATTCACGGTGAGTGGCCTATTAGATTATATTGGAAACTATGCCTTGCAGATAATTGAAAATTTGCACATGGTTATAATCGATGAGGAACTATTTAAATATTACATAATCAGTCCAGCTCGACCGGACGTCGATACTAACTTTTCTACCTAAGTTTTTGAAATATTCCAATTTATTGTAGTCACTGTAATCGTCAAAATTTTTACAAAAAAATTAATATCGTCAAAACAATACATTTTAGCTTCGATGTATGTTAATTCAAAAGATGTAGAATTGAACGGGGATTCCAAAAATGTAACAATATGCGGGGCGTTCCATTTAAAATAAGAAAGTTACTGTCGACTTCCGGTAGAACCGGATTTTGTAATATTTAAATAAAAAGTGAGCAAAAAAATAATCAGATTAGAGTAGGCGGTACAATGTCTGTGATTAACTAAATTAATTAATGCAATTCATTCATGGACTGTCAAATTTATTGACTTTTTATATAAGTCGTCCTCCATTTACATTCACTTCACCCAAAATCAAATCAATTTGATTTTGAACTGAACTGATTTTAAAGTGAACAGAGAGACTCTTAAAGGATTGACGTTTTGGAACTAAAATTAACATAACCTCAAAATACGTATGAAATCACATGAAACTGATAACTGATTTAGAAAACCAGCTTGATCAGTACGGGGTGCGGGAGGGGAAACTCAATCGCTTCCTCATCACTGATCGCCAATTGAATAACTGTAAATGGAATGCAATAAGTGATTTTTAAGTGAATTTGAATCGATTCGCGTTCAAGTAAGTTGTAAATGGAGGACGGCTATAATCACAGACTTACATTTTCTTTGCACCGCCTACTCTAATCTGATTTTTATTTGCCCACAGTTTAGTTCCTTATTGATTATTGCCATGTACAAATTTTCAACGATCTGCAAGGCGTAGTTTCCAATCTAGTAGGCCACTTACCGTGAAAATCCCTGTATATCAAAGAACTTTCATATAAGGTCTGTTCGATAGCTCTGCACTTTTCTACACTTTTTACACCAACTGCTCCTGAGAGAGTGCGATGTTTATGACATAACATAAGTAAGAGTGAGAAAAATAGAGTAAAGGTATTGAAAGTGTAGAAAGTGCAGAGCTATCGAACAGACCTATAACCATCTTCTTCTGACTTTCATGAAATGGCCTTGCGGCTTTTGTCATGTCATGTCATTTCGTCGTATATTTTATTAACTCAGACAGGCCTATATGATCGGCATATACAGGCTGTCTTACGAAAAACGCCCCAAGCCATAACTCCGTTATTTATGGACTTATCTTAACAAACAAAAAGGCAAATTAAATGAGACTAAAAATACTATAAAGTGAGTCCAGTTTCAATTTCTTTTTAAATTACCTTCAAGGTCAAACGACTGTCAACTGTTATTATTCAAATGGCTCTGTATATTTTTTATTATTATAACTGGTAGAGATTTTTTTTCTAAATCCAATAATGTGCAACACTTTGACATTTAAAAAATATTTTTCGTAAAAAAAGAAATGAACTAGTCTATTACGCAAAACGTGCTTTTCATAAAAATGTTAAAGTTTGTCTTGAAAACAATGTCACTGAGGTTATTTTTCACAAATGTTTTGAACTATCAAGTTCTTCTACTTGTACGACTTATTGTTTCCTAAAAAAAAAGCCGATTATGGATAACAATCACCTGACTGACTTATTGCAAGTATATGTATTTTGAATGCAATAAAAACAGCAATCAAGCAGTACAGAAAACATTAATGAAATAATTAAAATTAAGTCTACAACTGTGTAAGTTGCTTTGGGAAAAAATCCCTGTCTATAGAGACGCACTGCTTATGTTTTTATTGCATTCAAAATATGCTTGGAGTACGTCAATCAACTGAGTATTATCCATAATCGGCTTTTTTTTAGGAAACAATAAATCACACAAAGAGAATAACTTGACAATTTGAAACAACTGTGAAATATAACGCTCAGTGACATTGTTTTCACGACAAACTTTAATATTTTTATGAAAAGCACGTTTTGCGTAATAGACTAGTTCATTTTTTTTTACAAAAAATATTTTTTAAATGTCAAAGTGTTGCACATTATTGGATTTAGAAAAAAAATCTCTACCAGATGTAGTAATAAAAAATATACAGAGCCATTTGAAAAATAAAAGTTAACAGTCGTTTGACCTTGAAGGTAATTTAAAAAAAAAATGAACTGGACTCACCTTGTAGTACTTTTAGTCTCATTTTATTTGCCTTTTTGTTTGTTAAAATTAATCTATAAATAACGGAGTTACGGCTTGGGGCGTTTTTCGTAAGACAGCCTGTATATAAAAAAAAAACTTTATGTCTGAATATAAAGTTTGAGTGTGGGAAGTATACCAAATCTTCAAATGCGTTACGTTTTAAATAAATTCACAAACCATCAATTATTTCACTGTTTCTAAAATAATACGTATGTGTCCAACAATACTTATTGTAGTCTTAATAAAACATTAAATACGTAAACAAGAATTTATTTGTTGTTTAACAACAATAAGGTGAAGTGGGGTAAATGTGATAAAGGGGCAATTGTGGTAATAGGGAGTGTTTGCAAAACGGTCCGTTAAAATTTGCGTAACGTTAAGCGTTAAAACTCGATTTCTGATTGGCTAAATTCATAAGGTTGCTAAGCAAAATAGCCTTTAACGTAACGATATTTTTATCGTAAGGTATTGCAAAAACTCCCTAATGTGTCATAATTTTAACGCAAATTCATTACTCCTGCTGCCATATACCTTACAACTCTTTAAGCTTGTACGAATAAGCACAACACTAGATGGAACGAAATTACCTGCTAGTGTAGCTGCAAGCGGCGAGACAATCGCTGGTCATAGCACAGGTCATAATATAAGGTAACACTCAAGTTGACATGTCGCTGCCTTGGAGTTATAGGGTTCTATGTTATGCATGATTTATATATAACATAGAACCTTATAACTCTAAGGCAGCGATGTGTTTAGCTATATTCTTGATCGAGATATTTTAGTTTTGTAAAAACCAAAATAACTAATAAACTACAATAATTGTTATACATTAGCTCCATTCCATTTCAAGAGAATTATTCATAGGCAAATAGACATCATTATCACATTTGCCCCAAAAGCTGGGGTAAATGCGATATACTGACATCGTTTTAAAAAAAATTACCTAACATTTTTCAGAAAGGAACTGAAAAGGCGTCAGTCCTGGTATCAATTAGGAACTATATTTAAATCAATTTAAGTAGCGACATCTTGCAATCAAAACCGATTTGCACACAATTTTTCTATATTTAAATCATTGATAATTTTTTAAAAAATGTTGATTCCATCAAAATTATTAGTTTTAGCCTTTTCTTCGTGAATTATTAAAAAACTCTATCACATTTACCCCACTTCACCTTATTTGAGACGTCAATTCAACGATACGAAGTAAGAATTGACATTTATATTTGATTGCACAGCCACCTAGGACTACAGTAATTGTTGCACACATGTTATATTTCTAACGTACAGCATTTTTGGTGATCGGTGAAAGCCAAAACGTTGAAATGTGAGAGAATAATCAACATTATTTAAATCTGACAGAACTGACAAATGTAAATTTGAAATGTCACTCTAATGTCACCAATTGTGGTGTTATTAAGAGTAGACATAACTCTGACTTTTTAGCGCCTAGTTTTTCATTTTTATTCTCGTTTTAGATGTAGAACACACGACTTAATGCGTCATAACATTTCGAATTTATTTCTTGTTCTAATGGAGTTTAATTAATATTGTATTGAAAACAAAAAAAAGTAATATCGCATGTGAAATGCGTATGTAATTGTGATTTTGCACTGTAAAACTGTTTATTGTGTCATATGAGTTGCAGTTTATGTTAATGTGGTGAGAAACGAAGGACGATTACGTTTAAAAATTGCAAATAGTGTCGTCTCCGGATGTCGTTTGGCAAAGAAGAATGAACGAGCAAGCGAACGGTTCCGTTCCCGCCAAAACCTAAACAGGTTATTCTAGATCTATATTCCCGGCATAAAAAGCGAAGTCTAAAGGGGCGGAGGCGGTTAAAAAACTCTGCAAACTGGTTCCTCGAGCATACGAACGGGTACCATCTATCTGTGAAAGAATGACGGACGGACGCCGGGGACTCCTCACCAGCTGCTCGCTTTGCAAATTCTCTTTCCCCTCATACGCGAGCACTTGCCGAATGTAATCAGGAGGTGCCAGAACAAAGAATAGGCGTTACGATCGGTGTATTTTTCTTAAAGAAGGTTGTAACGGACGTAGGGGTTTCATAGGCCGTCGACGCTGCTTGTCCCGCATTCTCTTGCGTGTATGTTATACGCACCAACGGTGACTGGTTTTTTTGCTTTACGTGCTTGCACCATTTAGCAATGCAGTTTAATTTACGGCCTGCTTTAAAACAAACTCGCTTAGTGACAAATATGAATTTTATTACGGCGGAATATAAAATGAATTGAATTATTTTTCATTACTCACAGCACTTTCGCCAGTACCTATTGATAATTAATAATTAAAATTCTTGGATAATTATGTGAAATAATGACGGTCGAAGATGCATCATTTCTCAGGTGTTCATAAAGTCTTTAATTACTAGATGGGGGTATAGATTTTTATTTGAATCTAAATATTTTTAAGCCTGTCAAAATAAATTTTTGGAGCATAACAGTCAGCTTCCAATTTAATAAAATCAATCCATAGCCATCTAAAACTGAATTGGACACTCGTTATCCTATAACATATACAGGGTATCCCAGAAATGTATATAAAGCTTCAGGTATTTCTTTTCTACATTCCCTAAGCGTCCCAAAAATGCAAAAATTAATTCTCAGGGTTTGTTAGTTTCAAAACACGAGGTACAAAAAAAATGGTAAACTTGACAACGTTGCCTATGTATGCAGTTAATTCGCTTTACAGAAGGGCTTCAGACTAAATAAATTTCAAGTACCTATGTAATTGCAAATGCAACGCCTAAGGGTCATATGCACCAAACGCTTTAATCGAGCTTAAATTTGAGTGACGTTTATATTGTGACATTTGAAGTTTTATAACATTCATACCCTGGCTTGCACCGAACAAATAAGCTCAGCTTAAATTTAAGCGTCACTAGAATGCGACTTGCTCAAAGTCGTGTAACCTGAAATGTCATATTATAAATACCACTTAAATTGAAGCTCCACTTAAGTGGTTGGTGCAAGTGGCCATAAGTCACATTCTAATGGCGGATTTCACAAAAGTTACTTAAATTTAATCATCCGTTAAAAGTAAACGTTGCCATGGTTACATGTGTTGAAGGTATAGGAATGATTATCCTTAATCGATGATTAAAGTTAAGCGACGTTTGTGAAACCCAGCGTACGTGACGTTTAAAGTTAAGCTGAGTTAATACGTTCGGTGCATACGGCCATTAATTAGATATTTATTTTACTGTTCTCTGCGCTGCTGTTTTTAACAGTGACCCAAAAAGCAGTCGTAGTGCGTTTTAATTATTTTCTGTTAATGATAAAGACTTCCTTACTGGCTTAATAACATTTTCCGTTCCGTTTTCAGCCGTTTACTTCGCAGTTTTCTGTTAAAAGTGCTCTATTTGGAGGGTTCGTACAAGAAGAGTACATTACCCTGGGAACCGTTTTTTGCGGTTTTAGAATGAGGAAATATAGAGGAATAGGTTTACCTGAAGCTTTATATGCATTTCTGGGACACGCGGTATAGTCGTGGACAGTTAGAAGAGAATGAAAAACAATAAAACTGTGCCAAATTCGACCTTATTTCTATTATGCATTAGTGCTAAGCCAATTTCCGAGCGTTCTTTTTTACTGTCCCCGACTGTACAGGTTTTTTGTTTTGTATTTTGCAGCCCAGTGGAGAAAAATATATAATTTTTGTTTTTTTTAATAGAACATTCTATGTACTGTTTGCTAAAGTAATAGATCATTTTCTCTTGGTTTCAAAAAAGTATACAGACTAATGGCAGATTTTTTCAACATGTTTAACCTAAGGTTAATTTATGTAACAGTTGGAATGTGACGTATAGTTGGTCGAAAACATAGTGTGTGTCACACTCTAACTGTCAGATAAATTTAACCTCAAGATAAGGCGATGAAGAAATCGGGCATAAGTTAAAAGTATGGAATGATTAAAATATCTCAAAAATTATAGATACCACAAGGTCAATATTTTACAAGATAGCAAATAATAAGACGAATTAGACCACAATACCGACATTGTTGCCAACCATCTACTTTTTCAGAAAATGATACCAACTTTATTATTTTCAATTTTTTTCACATTTCGATAGAATTTTATGTTTTCATTGCGTTGGTACCAAATTTGCAACACGTTTCGTTACTAAACTGAAAAATATTAATATTTAAACACGCCGTTAATACCTCTCAAATGAAATCTAACAGGCTGTTTGCTTACTAAATTGAATAATTTAACTATCCTATTATTAGAAAAGGTTGAACAATTTTGGAAACATAATTGTAAACAAATAACCTATTAGATTTCATTTGAGAGGTAATGATGGCAAATTTAAATATTAATATTTTTCAGTTTAGTCACGAAACGTGTGGTATAAATTTGGCACCAATATAATGAAAACATAGAATCTATCGAAATGTGAAAAAATATACAGGGTGTATTGTGATCTGATCCGCCTTATATGCTAATACAATCATTTTTGAGATATTTTGATTATTCTATACTCTTGACTCAGTCTGTATAACATGTTAATATTTGGATGAGCCCTTTGTGTTTAACATAAGTGTAACATATCAGTGTACTAAAATTTAAAAAGGCTATTGCTGGGTTTCATAAAAGTCGATTACCTTTAAATCATTGACTAAGAATAATCATTCCTATACCTTCAGCACATGCAACCATAGCAACGTTTACTTTTAACGCTTGATTAAATGTAAGTAACGTTTGTGAAATCCACCATAAGAGGCTTGGAAAAAATGCTTAAAAAGCTTCTAAATCCTAGTTGTTCAATGCCAGTTTAAATTTAGCTGAATCTTAAACCTATAAAAACGATTATTTCGACAACTGTCGTTAAGGGTTTAAGTTTTGGCCTAAAGATAAGTTGGAATTGTACAGTTGGGCCTTAATTACTGTTTTAATTGGCAACAAACCATGTTCCAGGAAAATGTTTATTCGATCGATGATCGTTTCGCCCACATCTACTCTTTTTTCAGCAGATATAATTTTTTTTGCTCGTTTTATGCCATATACTGATGCAAGAAAAAAACCACATAATTGACTATGTATCTACATAGGGTCTGTTCCAACAACAGTTTCTGACTGACTCGAAATCGACAAAAGCATGCACTCAACCAAGTTGTACACTTGATAAAGTTGTCAAAACCGATCATTATTTCGGTGGGCAACTGATTCTGACGGTTTCGAAATAGCAGAAAGTGCTGTTGGAAGAAACCTATGAGTACTGGAACCCAGTGTAGGTCAGACTACAAAAAACAACCCCCTGCTTTGCCTCGACTCGGTCTGCGATATAAATAGGGGTATCCTTGATTTCAAGCTCGAATAATCCGGACGACTTTTGAAGCAACCTCAATAATCCGGAATCTTTTTGAAACAAATTTTGGCTCGGTTAATGGGGAACTCGGGTAATCGCGACTTGGATAATCGGGGCTTTATTCTACAACCGTCTAACACGTACAGATTATTTTTTTAATGTATGCCGATCGTATAAAATAAAAGTTAAGAAAATATACGACTTAAGGTGCATTCGACATCATACTCGGAGCGCACGGGGTCCTCCTTTGTCTCACTCTTACATGCACTGAAACTCATTCGCTTTCCCTCACACTTCTGCTCAGAGCGTGCCCCGAGCGTAATGTCGAACACACCCGAAATGACGTGACTGGACAAAAGCCAAAAGGCTGTTTCACGAAAGTTAGTAGGAGATAGTTACATATTGACTTATCTATCGATCGATCAGCATATAGAGAAAAAATGAACTGTACTGAACTAATCGTCTAACATTACTCACAAATGAATCGTATGTAACAGCCTTGCAATGAATATCATCATGAGTTAAGTAAATAATTTTATTATAACGTTGTAATAAAATGTGATTTCGTTAAAAAATAATGGTTGGTACATGACGCGTTCAAACTTGTTGTGTAAGGTACTATCTTTTTTATATGACCATTTAATTGACAAGGACGATCAAAATCTGCAAGAAAGTTAAAGTTGCCATTTAAAAAAATGACGTCACAGTGGAAAAATAAATGCGAATCCAGAAGAGATATCTGTACTAAAATGTGTCTTTTTGAAATTAAAAATTTACCTGTTTCACGATTTTGCAAAAAAATGAGTTTAGTGCGTCACTTTATCATCGCTCTGTAGAAATTTTAACATTAAAGAAAACGTATTCAGTAAAATAATGTTTCCTTGCACACCATATTGTATTTATTTATATGTATTTTTGCTCTAATTTATACAATTTTATTCTAGTTCTTTTCTAACTAATTCTGAATATCCTTTCAACAATTTACCTTACCTTTTTATTTTATGACTCCTTTAAATTCCTTTTGAAACATAGAGCGCCTTTATTTAGGATCATCAAATCGAACTGTGAAAAGAAGTGAAAACACTTAATTGAGTCATTAACTCTTTTTCTGTAGAAGAAAGATATTTTATTGTTATTTACATTCATATAGCCTGTGAGCATTTTCAATCCGGATCATAGGAGATTAGGATAACTTCTCTTAATAATGACATTTTTAATTTAACAATTAAAATCAATAAAACATCAAAAAATAAATTCAAATTAAAAAATTAATTATTATTAATTAATCCAATTTCAAAATACTTGGAAATTAAATTTAAATTAATATTTGAATTTATTTTCTGATGTTTTTAATATGACTTTCAATTAAATACGTCATTCTCAAGGGTAGTCATGCTAACTTCCTCTTTTCCGGATTAAAAATGCTCACTGGGTATAACTTTCCTTAATTTTCGTTCGGGTATCTTATAGCGGCTGCAAATGTATGGAATTTTCCAACGTACTTGTTTACAATATATTATGAAATCAAACATTTCTGCAGGAGTAAATGCATACATACTAGTAGGTAGAGAGTAGTTGTTAGAAGTCGCATATTTGAAATTCTTGATTGTTTAAAGTGTTTTATTGGAAATCTGTTTAAAAAACGAAATGATTACCATTCCAACTCGTGTTTTAATGGTTCTGCAATGATAATAGTTAAAACTAGAGGCCTTGATGTTGAAATAGTAAAAATCAGGAATACCAGTTTTCTTATACTAACTGAGCGATCAAGAAAAAAGCTTAAGCGTCGAATAAAACATCAAATTGATGACCGTTATATAAGAATATAAAGCTATTCTACTGTTTTGTTTTTGAAGTGTTCAAACTTTTCTTTTGAATATTGATTATGTGAATGTAAGTTGTGTGTAAATACAGAGTGATTCGTATTTAATCTTGATAACTTCAGAAATCGGTACAACTTCTCAAAACAATGAACTATGTATGTAATGTCCAAAATAGCTTTCGTTTCTGAGAAAAGTAGCATCATTTTTAATTTTTTAACGTTTATTAAAAATAATATGGAAACAGAAAGAGTCACGATCTTGATACTTGGGTGTGTTCCTTTGGTTGACTATTGACAAATGACAAAAATCATGAAACAAAATGAACCAGAATTATCTCACAAACCATAGATTTTAGGTATAGGAATTTGTTTGGTAAATTTAATTCAACATTGGTCGATGATTTTACTTACGGGGTGTTCCATTAGAAAAACTTGAAATATTTCACTTCTAAATTCAGCAGAAAGAACTGCCAGCCACCAACAATCTGCGTAGTCTTCAGGTTTGTTTAATAAAGTTACTTTGCTTAAAGAATGTGTAATTATACGCTAATAACTGATAATGAAGACTCTTCAGTTAAGCAAGTTAAAAGCAATTTAATAAGGGCCTGTATTTAAGATGTTTCTTCGCTGACGACATTTATTTCGGTAAATACTAGGTTTAGGTATAGAAATATGTTAATAAAATATTTTCTAAATTAATAAATCTATCAAAATTCATAATAATATATAGGGCTTTCCATTTGAAACATTAAAGGTACTTGCTGACACTTGTAAAATGAACAGCCTCTCTAGTGATAGCGTTTGAATTTTTTTCTATATTTAATGGTTAAACGCCACAAGAGAAAATCACACTCGGTGGACACTTGGTATAAGATAGGTTTCTTTCGAAATTTAGTAAAAACCTACTTTGTCTAAATGATGCCTCACATCTATGTGCTTATGGCCGCATGCACCGAACGAATTAACTCAGCTTAACTTTAAGCGTCACTTAGAATGTGACTTACACAATGTTATGAAATTTCAAATGTCACAATATAAACGTCACTCAAATTTAACCTCGATTAAAGTGTTTGGTGCATATGGCCCTTAGTCTTTGAATGATAAATTGGGTTTTCTGACAGCTTGATGCCACCAGTTATCGTTGAATAATTCGACCTTAGCGATCGAGTCGAATCCGAGTTCCTTTAGAAAACAAATGAGGTAAACAGATTCCTTTGCTGCTGTGGAAAGTCCTAGATATTCTGCTTCTGTATTCAATAGCCCATCGGAGCGTTGTTTTTGTGATTCCCACGTTATGGCCGCACCACTCAATAGAAAGGCGTATCCAGTATAAGATCTGCGATTCTTAGGACAATTTCCCCAATCGGCGTCCACGAAGCCTTATCATTTTGCGCTGTTTCGTTTAAAGGAAAGACCATGGTCGATTGTGCCTTTAAGGTAGCGTAGGACACGTTTTGCAGCAGACCACTGGCGTCCTGCTTGACGTAATCCATAAATGGCGCGTTTCAATTTGCAGACTTGATTCCCTTTATGCATTCTCAATAGCATCTTATGGGCTTTTTCTTGAAGGTGTGAGTCATTTTCTTAATTTTTGATTCTATTCATCGTTTCTTCGAGTAATTCGGGTAGTTCCATTATTCCATATAGGTTTCAGTGTCGATGTCACTGTACATATATGCTGTAGTAACGTCCAGCTGTGTTACATTTAGATTGTACTTCGCTGAGAGAGCCATTAGAAGTCGGAATGAACTGAGTCTTGCGACAGAAGAGAATGAGTCGTAAAAGTCTATTCCAGCGATCTGCGCGAAACCCTTGGCTGCTGTTCGCGCCTTTCCTCGTTTCAAGGAGCCGTCACTCTTGAATTTATTCCGTAAGACGGTTTTGTATCTAATGACTTTACAATTCTTTGGACGATTGACGATTTCCCAGACATCGTTTTCCAAGAGGCCTTTCGTCTCAACATAAATAGCGTCCTTCTATTCATCGCTATTGGGACCAGATAGTGCTTCTCTAAATGAAATTTCTGTGCATGCCATTGCAAACTCTGCGTTTTGCCATTTTTTTTTTTTTTTTTTTATCTGTGGTGATTGCCCAACGGGGTCCTAAGTCAAAGACTTGTCAGGACCTCAGGAGCGGGAGTGTATTTGAGTGTGTGTAAAGTGTTCCATGGCTTTGTTACTTCCAACCTTCTCGCCGTTTAAGGGGAAGCAGTGTCGAATTTTATTCCCAACACTGAAGGGTGCCTAAAGTCGATACCGACCACCCCCGAGAAAAATCCCGAGTGCGGTTCGAACCGACGACCATGCGATTGCAAGGCCGGTCCTCTTACCACTGGACCGTTCAGGCGTTCTTTCTCGTTATTTTCTGTGTGAGTTTTTCGCTCGAATCCTTTAAAATCTAACACTGCATCATTTTCATCTCGTCTTTCTTGTTTTGGAGCGGTTTCTTGCTTCATTTTACTGGTATCTTCATAGATCGCCTTGTCGTTGACCAGATACCTTTCTTGGGTCTTTCGGGTTTTCTTGTCAGAATTTTTGACGGTCTTCCGGAAGTACGTTTCGTTACCTCTTTATTATTGATCGAATTCTGATTTATCAGTGTTTCGTTTGATTCAGGCGAACTTCTTGCTACTTCGGTGTCTTAACATCTTCCATGACGTCCGTGCTGATTTCTTCTGTTCATTGGAATGTAAGTTCTCAGTGTTTAGGAGTTTAAATCTTCCGCTAATAGTATTTTCTCCAATAATGTCCGAAAAGTGTTTACTTGAGCCAATTTTTTCGATGAACCTTACGCCTCGAGTTATTCTGATCTTGCTTTTGCTTAGGATCCATACGCGATAGGCTTTGGAACTATCAGAATAGCCAACGAATTTACCTTCTAAAGCTATGGGGCTTTTCCGAGTCGTTTATCTAAAACGAACGCTTTGCTTCCGAATATCTTAAGGAATTGCAAGTTTGGACATCGACCTGTCCACTTCTCATAGGGGGTTCTTCCGTCGAGACTTCTCGTGGGACACCTATTTCTGATGTAGTTTGCAGTTGCAATCGCTTCTCCCCAAAAGGATGGAGGTGTGCCGGAGTCGAATAGCATATAGCGTGCCATTTCTACTAATGTTCTGTTTTTTCTCTTGGCGATTCCATTTTGTTGTGGGGTGAGTGGTGTCGACAATCGTCTTTTTATTCCACTTTTCCTCTGGATTTCATCGATGCGAGCGTTACAGAATTCTTTTCCGTTGTCTGTCTGCAAAGCTTTTATTTTGTATCCAGTTTGATTTTCTGCGTAGTTTTTGTACTCTAGAAATTTGTTTGCTAATTCATCTCTGCTGCGCAAAAAGTAGATATCGGTCCAGCGACTATAATCGTTTGCGAACGTCTGTGATCTAACTTGCATTGGTCCGCACAAGTCTGATAGCGTTTTCGATTGATTGCACTAGTGCGCACTCAGAGTATCTTCATCTCATGTTATTGCATGAGGTTAAAAGAAGATGCAAATACACTGAGTGCAACCGGTGCAGGTGAATCGAAAACGCTATGAGTGGACGATAGCAAGAGGTGCGGATGATTTACTTATGCATTTCGGAAATGGTAAACATGTCAATTTACCAGTAATACAAGTCTCACATGTTGGGAAGTTTGTCGGATCGATGCTTGTTTCCTTGATTTAACCATTCTTGAATGGAAACTTCAAATCGTTGAAATTCATATGTTCAAGCCGTTGATGACATTTTCTTGTTAGGGACGAGTCACTGAATGCTGAACCAGCTTGCTAATGCTCTTGCTTCAGGTAAAATAAATCACCTATTCGATTTGCTTGTAGTCGAATGTTGCTACCTGTGTCCTTGATAGTAGCACCTTGTTTTGTGAAGACAACTGTATTGCCTCTATCTACTAATTTCGTAACAGATAGTAGATTATTTCGCGGGTCTGGAACGAAGAATGTGTTTTCAAGCGTGATTGCTTTTGAAGTTTTACAAACTTTTGTCGGAATTACGACATTTCTTTTAGCGTTAATTTTTGTTGTCGCACTGCTGGCTAAGCGTAGATCGCTGTTCACTTTTTCGGAACTGATGAACAACTGTTTGTTGTTGCAAAGATGCGAAGTGGCTCCGCTATCCAGGCATCAATGTGTAGAAGTGATTCCCGAATCGAAAGATTGTGCTGTTTTGGTACTACGAGCGTCGGCGAAGTAGGTTTCGCCTGTCAGAATTCCTTTTTGCATTTCTGCCTTCTTTATTTTGCGACATTCAGATATCTTGTGCCCTTGAATTTTGCAGCTTCGTTTGCTTATAGCGTCGATTACACGAAGCTAGTTTACTGGCTGCTAGTTAGATAGTTTACTAGCGGATAGTAAAGAAGCTACGTGTAATTGTAGTAGCTAGTAAACTATCTGAAAAATTTACTCGCTGAAAACGGAGCGTGAAAAGTTGAACACCCGTCAACTTTACTGGCTACTAGCTGGCGAATTTACACGCTGGCTAGTGAACTCGCCACGTGTAAAGACAAAAGCTAGCCACAAGAAGCTAGTTCGGTGTAGGTTGGTCATGAAAAATGCCGACTGAGGTAATTCGTGCATATGTCGCATTTATTAGTGCATTGCTACAAGAAGAAATAAGAAACGTAGAAGCAGAAAATAAACGAAATTTATCAAAATCGCTTTGTTTTAAATTTTTACTTAAATAATCCTTATGTGTACAATTCTAAAATGTAACCTAGCGCTTATATATTTCAAAAAATGTTCTAATTTCTGTAGTGCTCCATTTAATAGCCATGTTTGCTGTCATGAACATATGATTAAAAGACGGTAAACTCGCTAACTAGCCACTAGCTACGTGTAATTGTTTACTATCTTCTCGCTCACTATCGGGCTTTTTCACTAGCAAGCTAGGAGCGAGTAAACTAGCTTCGTGTAATCGACGCTTATCTAATCGTGACGGATTTTTCTCGCCTGGTTTTCCAGACTTTGTCAAACTTGGCCCGTAGTATTGATTTTTGGAGAAAAAAGGACCTGAACTATTGCTTGCGATTTTCTGTTTCCTGGCCTCGCTTTCTTCAATTATTTTACTTTTGAGAGAATCGGCAGTCGGAAGTGCATTGCGTGATTCTATCGTACATCTGAAATTCTCGAAAGAATCGGGGAGGCTATAGAGAAGCATAATTGTCAACAAATCGCCATTATTTCCACATTCATTGCTGAAGTTCATCCACGGCATCGAAAAGTTCTTTGCTCTTGTCCAGTGTCAAACATTTATCCTTTAGAATCTCTTTTACCACTTCTTGCTTGGTCTTCCTCTTCTTCTAGTACCTAGTCAAATTCTATCATAAAATTTTCTTTGTTGTACATCCAACTATAAGTATAGTCGTGCTCAGCTTAAATACTACAATTTCACAGTTCTGTGAGCCTTGCACCACAAGGTTTTAAGGGTGAGGTTTGCGTGCAGGAAGTGTATGCTAGGTGCGCATGACTGTACATCTTAGCCATTAAACACCAAATATGTTATTAACAAACGTTTATTCTGTGAATTAACAAACATTGTATTACAAATTATTTTTTTTTGCTCTGTTTATACTAACTATAGATTATAACTGTTATACCTAATACTTATTTCAAATAATTAAACTTCATCACTGAAATTTTAAAATTGTCTAATATGCGGTCGGTATTAATTATTCCAATTATTGTTCTTATTTTTGAATAAATGGGTGCGGTGTTTCCAGTACTTTGCAAATTTTATTATCGCCGCCGTTGCGTGTGTAGGATATGTTCGACATCGGCAAAATATTCGAGGGGTGACATTTGATAAGCGGAGCGTAAAACAAACTTTGGATAACAGATGTGCAAGCAAGGAGATCGAGAGGAAGCATAGCAGACGGGACGCTGCCGTAAGTGCTACGAGACCGTCATAGACGTTAAGAGTAAAATATGTTGTGAAAGAATGTATAAAATGCCAGACTGGTTTGCGAGCGGTAAGAAGGGCGCATGTCCGTTGGCAGTTAACAACCTGAATGCAAGTGACGCGCCGAGCCGACGAGACGGCTTGCAAAACAACGGATTCTGCACAGTGCACATTGCATTACGCCGCGGGAGTCGGTACTACATCAAATCGTTACTATTTTACACCCAGTTATTAATTAAGTTTGTTTGTTTTTTAAAGTTTTTTTAATGCAATTATTTAAATACTTAATTTGTTAACGCTATGGTTTTATTATTTTAATAAATATGTTTGTTGTGTTCGTTAATGTGTATTGAGTGAAACGGTATAAAGTGAGTGGTAGGTACATAATATTTTATTATTGTATTTTAGTTGTAAAGTAGAGTAAAATCGGCAATAAATTAATTTCGCCGGTGACTTTATGTTTGGCCGAATTTTGCGGTGACAAAAAGTTAATTATGATGTTCCTCGAAAAATAATTTGCATAGGTTGAACAAATTGGCAAAGGATTCGGTATCGCCTTCTTTTTGAATTCTTTTTTCTCACTCTATTACCGGTAAATTGCGCATTGGGTTCGAGGCTAAAGCCGTGCGCGTCTCCGTGTGGACCCCGTAGTTAGCGGTCACGTTGACGTTGGCTATTGGTGCTGTGGCCGCCATTTTTAATGCAAAATTATAATATTTAGACAAAATATAGGTACGTACTATTTTTACAACAATACGAACGTCTTCAGTACCTCCACATTTCCGTTTCTAACTGCATTTTAATTATCTACAATGCCTTTACTTACTTAAATCTTCGGAAATTCGAGAGCTCGATTGTTTTGTTGTTAGTCGATGTGTTTGCCGCAAAGTTCTGTTTAATCGCCTTCTGTAAAAATGATCGAATAACGCCTTTAGAATTTTGCATTTGCTGTTGCTAATTGTAATTTGGAGCACGTAACGTAGCGGTATTAGTTCATTTATTTTTTTTTTCTGAAACGCCGGTTATTTGGCTTGGGTCGCACCTAATGCACTGGAATTTCTTCCTTAACGACTGGAATTGGCGGGAAGTTTTGAATAGGTGGCGGGCGAATAACCGCCAGTTTCCATTATTTTTTTTCCACGCGGATCGGTACATATTCGTTATCCAAAGTTTATTCAAAGTTTCTCTTACATTATAATAAAATATTTTTTCGTGTAATACTAAATTGTATTTAGTATTAAATTGGTGCATTGTTGCCATGGTGATAATTACTAAAAATTGAATTAATAAGAAGTGCTATCAAGTTTATTTTTGAATAATAATTATTCTGATAGGTTTTTTTTGACGCGCGGCGTTTTTTTTTAATTTAAGGTGATATTTATATTAAATAAGCATTTATTTCCAGCTATGGCAGAAGGTAATGGTGAGGTACTACTAGAGGAATCGATGAAGATAGAAGTTGACACAGAGAGAACTGAAGACTACCATAAGTTAATCGAGTATGGATTAGATGAAAAAGTTGCGGCCAAGCTAGACGAAATATACAAGACTGGTAAATTAGCGCATGTGGATTTGGATGAGAGAGCCCTCGATGCTCTCAAGGAGTTCCCCGTCGATGGAGCCCTCAACGTGCTTAGCCAGTTTCTCGAATCTAACCTAGAACATGTATCTAATAAATCTGCTTACCTTTGTGGTGTTATGAAAACATATCGACAGAAAAGTAGAGCGGGGTCGAGTCAAGGGACTGCAACACCTGCACCTGCACCTTTGAAAGGACCCGATGAAGAAAAAATTAAACAGATTTTGGATCGGACAGGATATACGTTAGATGTTACTACAGGTATTTATTTCTGTTTAATGAAGATTATTTGTGTGCAATATCTAACAAGTGATCAATATCTTTTCTAATCAAGTGACCTATGGAAATAAAATTGTGTGTCTTTGATTAGTTCATTATTTCAAATGTCATTTGAATTATTTATAATGCATTCCTAGACAAAATCTAACTGCTGTTTTTATGTATTACATGTTTTTTTTATAAATTTGGATAACAAACCCCAATGTTAACATTTCCCACATAAAAAGAAAGCATGCGTCAAGAGCATATACGCAGCCGCAGCTCGACAAGTTTTAAGGTTACGTTCAGTGCATGAGTTTTGTTATGATGATTCAGTTAAATTGCTATGTTTTTGAATTAATTAAATTTAGGCCCAGTATACCTATATTGTGATCACAATCGTTACTATGGGAATTAATCGCCAGATGAAGTTGATTGGAGATGAAAAGTCTGGGCCTTCGTGCAATAAAATGTATTGGAATAAGTGTTACGTATATAAAGATAATGACGTGAAATGTATACAACGAAAAACTAGTTCATAGAAGGTGTGTAAAATGTCTGTCGTTCTCCTGTAAACACCAGCGAGTTCTGGATTTTAAATTGTTAATAACATTCTCTAGGATTACTGGTTTGTTATTTTAACTGTTGATAATGCAACAATAAACTCTTATGAACAAAGATTTCTGTTAATAAATTAAACTTACTGACACTGACAGATATAAATAAATGAAATGACATTTGAAAAAATGAATTAATCAAACACATACAATTTTTTTTTCATACATCACTTGATTAGAAAAGATATTGATCATGCGTTATAATATAATATAATATTCCGGTAGCATTGGCTATGGAAATATTTTGTTCTCGTAAAGGTATGTTGTAGCTTAAGCTTGTCGCAAACAGAATTGTCACTAGTGTCATTCGTCCTGTCAACTTTCAAGTAAGTGTTTTCGTGTTTGATTGCGTTGTTTGTTGGTTCTATACAAAAATAAGTTAGTTTCAGGACTCGTTTACTTTACATTTATTGAATTAGAAAATGGTGTTTACATTAGAGCATAAAACATTTGTTATTTAAAGTTATTTACATAATAATTCAAAAATTGATGGGGCATTTGCATACTGAATATGAAACTGCTTGGAAGAGTTCAGCGTTGAATTTCCTGATGTCATTATTGAGCACAAAACATTCAAAGACAATCTGTATTGGTGTGTATAGTTTATGAAACTGGAGGTACATATTTTATTAAAAAAAAAAAAAAAAAAACAATGGGTCAACCTTGAAAACGTACTGCTGAAGTTATCGAAACTGCAAAACAATGAAAAATGCTTCTCACACCTCTATCCACCAGTTATCACAACAGATTGTGCTTTCTGTGGGAACATGCGACAAATTGTTACGTAAAGATGTTCAGCTCTATCCTTACTGCATGATATTGGTGTAAGAATTGCTGCCCGGTGATCCCATACAGAGATTGTCTTTCTGAAATCTTATATAATAAAGTATTTAATTTGTGAGTGAGTAGTACTTAATTGTTATTTTATGATTTAAAAACATTTACAAGTCAGGTGATTTCAAGACTGCGACATACGTTTTCCAAAACAAAATATTTCCACAGGTAATGCTACCGGATTATTAAATGAACACATTATATAATTACCACCTGCTCTGTATTTGGCAGGATTTCACCTATCTATTTTAAGTATTTAAGGCAATTTTTTTAAAAATTATAACTACATTTCATCTCATTGTTCCAACCAATTTGTAGATCTGGCTTTCTGCCCCAATTTCCAAGTTGGTTATCTTGTATTTGTAAAATTGTTTTTGTTTATTACAGAATTATTTCATTATAAAACATTCTATCAAGTGATCCAATTTAAAGTCGTCCTCAGAAGGCCATGTAATTAAAATCATGTTTTAGATAATTCATAAACCTGTCAAAATATTGGTATCTCAAGTTTTCTGAATCTAGCTAAGGCATGATTTTTAATTCAATCACCTTCTGAGAATGACTTCAAGTTGGATCATTTCGCATTTCATTCTTTAATTGACATTTAGTAATATTTAAGCGATTGACCGGTTGTTTGTATGAAACTATTTTTTTAATCAAGGGTAGTGATGTAAAAATACGGTACTTTAAAATATTTTGTAAAGCCTTACGTGTATTATACCTTTTTTTTTTACCATAACCTAACGTTATTAGTCAATAATAGTGTAGAATCTACACTGGTAAAAGTGGTAGTAAATTTACACTATTTTTACATTAAAATTCAATATTATTTTACATGTATTTTTTAATATTACATAGAATTATATGTAAGAAGTGAGCAAATAAAAATCAGATTAGAGTAGGCGGTGCAAAGAAAATGTATGTCTGTGATTAACTGAATTAATTAATGTAATGCATTCATGGACTATCAAATTTATTGACTTTTCATTTAATCACAGACATACAATTTCTTTGCACCGCCTGCTCTAATCTGATTTTTAGTTGCTCACAGGTTATTATTACTTAATAGTAGTAAAATAACATGAAATTTTGATGTAAAAATAATGTAATTTTACCACCACTTTTACTAGTGTAGTGTAGTAGTACTTAATAGGTAGTGATGTAAAGTTGTTTTAAAAGACATAGGTACACTGTGTTGATTCGTTTTCAGACATAGGGAAATGGTCATGTAAAATTAAATATTTGCAAATATTGGCTTTCTCGTAAATTTTAGAGCAAAACGGTAAAGGAAAATATTGTTCACAATTCTAAAATGCACTTGATACATTTGCACATAATGCACATAATTTACTAAGTTTGCTATGACTGATAAATATTTATGTAATTGTTGAAAGTGACAACTTCAAAAATTTTAAATTTTTACATTAGAAAAGTTCGATTTCTCTTTACGTTTCGTAATTATTGTAATAGAGTATTATGCCATACCGACGAGAAAATATTATGTACTTTTAAAATCCTATTATTCCTGAAATTCTTTGCGGGGATTTATACGGAGCGAAAAATACTTTATGCGGTGACCATTAGTAGGATTATTAAACATCTTGAAACAACAGGAAGCGTAGAAGAATTATGCAAATGTAAAAAAATATCTATAGTTGGTTCTTGTCCGATGAAATTTGTACACAAAATCTTTTAAGCGGACACTAAATCGCGCACTTTACACTTTACATTTCGCAGTCGTTCGACCGCTTCGTCAGAAGTGAAAAATATTTTTCACTTCTGACGAAGCGAAACGTAAAGTGTAAAGTGCGCGATTTAGTGTCCGCTTAAAAGATTTTGTGTATAAAAAATATCGTTGAAATAGAAAATGAAAATCACTAATGTAGTAGCAATGGTCAATGAAATTAAAATTTAAGTTTAAGGATACATTAGTCAGAATTTGGAAATTCATCATACTACAGCTTCTCCTGTACTAAAGAGACATATACGAAAATTTAAATCGCTTAAATATCACATATAGCGAGAAATCTTGAAGAGGACAAATTTCAAAGAATGATGTTTTCTAAAACTATCTAGGAAATATGCAATAAAGTTAGAGATCTTTTGCCGCGAATATTCTTTAGTGACAAGATTCACATGGAACCCCGAAGTTTTCTATGTCGCCGGAGTACATACCTACTCAAAATTTACATTAAAGGCTGTTTTAGATTATACCATTTTCGTCTAGAAACTTGAACAAGTTTGAACACTAGAATCTAGTATCTAAATTCAAGGTTGTTTTAAATATTAGTTCATAAACCGATCCCTGCCGTCGTAGTGTTGTGGAAAGTACAAACGTGGAACAAAACTGCCAACATACAAAATTAAAGAGAAGTTAAATGCTGAAAAATGAATTTTTATAAAAGAAAGCAAACCAGATTTCAGAAAATTTCAAAAATTTTGCAAATTTATGATTTGCAAAAACAAAATAAGAAACCTAGAATTTGGAGTCAAGACTGCTTATTGCGGAGGTGCTTCGAGGTTATATTTTCAATCACAGTTATGTTTATTTTTTAGGGTGTTGGTAATACTCCGACATGTACTTGTGCGCAAGTCTAGTTTGTAAACTTTGACGAAAAATAGGTTGGGAACTAGTTTGGAAATAAGTTTCTAGACGTTTCTAGTATGAAAACTTGGACGACTTTTTTCTGATTTACATTATTCAAGTTAGTTCTAGTATTGAACTTGTCAAAATTTCTAGACGAAAAAAGTATAATCTAAAACAGCCTTAACTGTCTCTAAACGAAGTCAGCACCGTCAAATTAACATATCGGCAGGAATTTTAGGAATCTTTGGTCCCTTTTTTATCGAAAGATCCCTCACCGGCAACAAGTACCTCCAACTGCTGTAGAATTCAGTATGATCCATTTTAGGAGATCTGGGCATAGACTATGAAATTTGGCTACAGCACAATGGTTGTCCTGAGCACAATAGTGCAGTTGTGCGAAACTTTTTAAATGAGGCATTTCCTAATCATTGCTACGGAGAGGAGGTACCATTAATTGGCCGGCACGTTTTCCAGATTTATCAGCAAAAGACTGTTTCTTCCGGGATAATTTAAAAAATAAATTGTATAGTTGACAGAATTCCCATCAAACTGTAGAGACGTTAAAAAAAGCAATAATTGCCGAATGTGACAGAGTATCTCAGTATCAATTGGCAAACATGAGGCAGGAATGTTATCAACAAGGATATCGTTTAGCTGCATATGAAGACCCGTTTGAACACATTATTTAAAAATGTTAATTTGATATTTTTTTATGTTGTTATAGTCATGGGGTAACTGCTAATAAAATGTCAATTTTCCTGAAAACTTTTACTGTTTTTGAGAATATGAGTACAAAATTTTAAAAAAGTAAGTAAGGCTTTAGTACATTTTAGAATTCTGAACAATTTTTTCCTTTACTCTAAAATTTACAGTAGAGCTAATATTTGCAAATATTTAATCTTACATGTTACTTCCGTATGTCTGAAAAACGAATCAACGCAGTGTATAATACAACTTTAGCTGTACTGTACTAAGTTATTTATTACTGTTTGCCAATATAGCTATGTTAGGAATAGGATAAAGTATTAGGTTTGTTTCAGCGACAGTTCGAAACCGTCAAAAGCAGGCAGTCATCAAAATTGTACATTTGACGGCACTGTTAAAATCGTTCATTACTTCGGTGGGCAACTGTTTTTAACGGTTCCGAACTAGTGAGAAAATGCTACTGGAACATATCTAATCATTAATGGACAATTTTCATTGGTCCTTGTATTGCTCCGAAATGTCTGAAGTCTGCTCATTAGTATCATATATAGGATGTCCCAGCGAGACCTTTCATTAGAAGTTTATGGGGTTCTGGCCAAAATAGAAACTTGAACATTTAGAATTAGATACAAGTGATTGCTTCTCTTTAGCTAAAATATTTTCAGATGTCTAGCACTTCCGGTTATACCGGAAGTCGCCATCTACTTTGTTATTTTAAACGGAACACCATATTTATTTTTGCACTTTTAGATGGGAATCATAATTTTGAATCTTTGAAACCATACCATGTCTATCTATTACAGTTTTTGAGATAAAAATTGTTTTCCGAAATCATGGCAGGTGGTTGACGTTTTCAAAATGGGCTGTAACTCTTATTTGAAACGAGATAGAAAATTGAAATCTAATTAAGTTTGTAGTTTAAAGATCCCTTTATCGTAGGTATTCTTTAAAATAAACATCTTTGCCTGAGAATAATTCTTAAATTTATACTTTTCATCAAGAGTTAAAAATGTAAAAAGATCGATTTTTTCAAATGGAATGCCAGATTTTTCGTTGCGTAATCAAATTGGTGATAAAATTTGGCACAAAGTGGTATTACATGTTCCTATACCTAAATCAAACTGTTTTAGAGTTATTTCCAAAAAACGGAAAATTTTACCATTATGGCGAGAATGCATGCTAATGAATGGTTGCTATGGATACCAGAAATAATTTTTCAAATGTCAAGTTATTGAAACTCATTCATTTCAAGTTGCAAAATGAATAACTACAACGAAAATAATTGTCCGTTTTTTGGAAATAACTCTAAAACGGTTTGATTTAATGATTTAAAATTACAAAGTAGATGGCGACTTCCGGTATAACCGGAAGTGCTAGACATTTGAAAATATTTTAGCTGAAGAGAATGCAATCACTTGTATCTAATTCTAAATATTCAAGTTTCTATTTTGGCCAGAACCCCATAAACTTCTAATGAAAGGTCTCGCTGGGACAGCCTGTATGTAGGGCTGTACAAAATATTCTAAAATACCGTGTTTTTACATCACTAATCAAGAGTATTGAATGCAAATTTGATTGTTCAGTTTCATACTGTGCGATCCAATATTTTTTAAGTAAGGGGTGGCTATGAAAAATAAAATCATATTGGCAATGTTAATGGTCTTATGCACCAATCACTTAAGCGAGGCTTAAATTTTAGTGACGTTTATAACAAAAGAAACGAGCACGTGCAATTCGATATCCAGTGTCGGTCGTCTATCAACATAGCGCCAAAAATCCCGCGTCAAGAAAACACGAATTCATTGGCGTCCCCGCTACTCTCATTCTGTGCGGACTAGGAAAGTGCGTGCACTCTAAAGCCTGGTCTATACGTAACGTTTTGTCGTCAGTCTTGCATGATCATGCCAGATTTGTCAAACATATCGTTACGTGTAGACGGCAAGTTGGACGTTTTGCATGAACTGAATGAGGTTTGACAAACTCGCAAAAGACTGATGGGCTGGAGCTTTGTGTACAAGCAAGACGACAGACAAGTCGGTGCATGTAGACGTGCGTCAGTCTAATCGGTTAAACTTCGCTCATCTGCCATTCTGCTCTCAGATGCAATTTTCGTCACTAATAGTTCTTCATCCATGTCGATTTCGGAACGACAGAGCGAAAGTTTGAGGGAAAGTTTGACGGAAAGTTTGAGCAGTGTAGCCACACGATTTGTGTCAGTCTTGTTGGTCAGTCTTTCCAGGTCATGCAAGACTGACGACAAAACGTTACGTATAGACTAGGCTTAAGCGACACTTAAAATTAAACTCACATTAACTTTAAACTGTTACCTTGACTGAGTATTTATGAAAATTTATAGCAAAAGTTTAGTTGAAGAAATTTTCACAAATTATTAAGGATATTAATCGACTATAATTGCAGAGTTAGCTTAAACTTACATTACACGTTACATTCTTAACTCAGATTGATCAGATCGGCATATAAAAAACGACATTTACTTACAATATATTGTATAGCTAATTTTTCAGTACAGCACATCATTTTTAAATACATGTTTCATATTAATATGTCTAAGTGGTACTTTGTCCCCCAATGCGCAAGTACAAGTAAAAAATACCTAACCAATACCCACCGACTAGAAGAAAGTTCCGCTGTCTGACTGTGTTTTACATACGAGATCAAAAACGCGCCTAAATCTGTCGGGTTGCTAACGGGCTTGTGACGTCACAACGCGTTTTACGATTCAAATATAATTCGAAACTTTGAGGATCGATTTTGAAAAAACTAAAACGCGTTTCAAAAAATTCTTTCACCCAAATGAGTTTTAGATGCTTTTGTATAATTTTAACATAAAAATACACGTATTTAATTTTTTTTTTTTTGGTGCTTCCTTTTAGTAGTTCGAACTTCAGACTGTCAAATTTTTTAGTAGGTTAAGTTGAAAGTTAATTGATTGCCTTGTCATAAATAAAAAAGTAAGTGTATCCTATTATTCTTATACAGGGTTAGTACAAAGTCCCGGAACGGTCGAATAACTTTGTTACTTGAAAAGTATTTTTTTTTAAATTTGGTACGGATATATAGTTAAAAATAACGAATTTATTGTGACAATTTTTACTTTTTTTTCGCTTCCGGTTTGACAGGAAGTGCTTCCTACTTTCTTTTTTCAAATGAGACACTATGTATATTTTTACATTTTCGGATGCAGAATAAAAATCTATCTTCAGAAATATCATGTTTATTTTTATTGATACAAAGGCAATACGAAAAATTTTAAAAAACTACAGATGAACATAAAATCAAAATATCTTTGAAACGGTAATTTTCTGAATTTTTTTAATTTTGTGGATTCCAAATTTTTCTTGTTTTTATAATTTGATAGGTAGTCAGATGGAGTCATAAAACATCTAAAAAAAGTTGACTGAGACCTCATCATGTCTTAGATTATTTTGAACACTGATAATTGGAAATTTAATTGTTGAAGTTCATACACAGTAGTAATCTCATAAGGGAGCACGACATTTGGGTGAATGACAAATGGGTGAACAACATTTGGGTGAACGATATTTGGGTGACCGACATTTAGGTGAACGACGTTTGGGTGAACATCATTTAGGTGAGCGACATTTTTCAGTCTTATAAAAGCCGCCAGTGGATGACGAAACGTCGAAACCCCCATTTTTATTACGAGTTTTAAAAGACGATATTTTTCATGTACTTCTTCATAGAGATTTTATATGTGACACATGAGAAATTTTTTGAACCAAACGTAGTTTAGAAAATTAAAAAAAAAGATAAAAAATGTTTACCCTAACTATACGTCATATGACAAATAAATGCGTGCTCGAGCATATCATTTCGTGTTAAAAATATGCCATATTTTAAATTAATTCATTCATTCTTACAGTGGCGTAACCTTGGAGTACATTTTTTTTATCCCTTTTAATTTTCTAACTACGTTTAGTTAATAAAGCGAAGTTTAAAGTTAAGCTCATGGATAGTTGTTAATATTGCACTATGGGCCAGTTGTACAAAGTAGGTTTAAACTGACGCTCAACTGAACCAGGTTCAAAGTAAACAAATTCGCATAGGACATATGGTAATTAATGCATTCATAAATAAAATTTGATGCGATTTTGTTCACTTTGAACCTGGTTCAGTTGAGCGTCAGTTTAAACCTACTTTGTACAACTGGCCCTATGAGTGATTAAAATTAAATTTTAGTCACTACTGATTGAAATTTGATTTTAGTCACTCAAAACCAATGTAAAAAACACCTAAAAAGTGCAACTGTTGGACAAAAAGCATTTTGTTCAATGTATGTGCCTTCAAAATAATTTGCAATCAGCATAGCTTCATCTGGAAATACTTCCAGCAATGAATCAAAATACATAGTTTACCACATGGTCTAATGGTACCATAGAAAGAGCCCACAACATTTTAATTTTCAAAGCGAATTCTGGATCATTTGCATATCTTTGTTGTAATCCTGCATTCTGAACATGTTTGTAGACATTTTGACATAAATGAAACATGCAACCGTGCATAGAAACGTTAGGACAAATACGGCTAAATGCATTTATACTACCAAGTTCAAAATCACATAACACTGTCTCCGGTGCAAGATTAGGATTTATCTCCAGTATCTTTCGTGAAAATGTCTCATATGTATTCTGATTTTTGTTTGGCAATAATGCGTAAACTAATGGAATGCACTGCTTATTAATGTATGCATGAATTGCGTACAACTGATAGAATAATTTTAGGGAGACTTTAAACGTACCGTCTGCATACCAGTTACGAGAGCGCTCCAAAAGCAATAAATTTTCGTTCGTTGCAAATACTAAAATCCTATTTTCACCACCAAAATCAGACGCTAAAAAATTTGCTCCTGTGTTTGTTCTTGTGAATTCAACTGGAATCTCCAAATTCAGTAAATCTTGAGGTTGTGCTGGTGCTTGCACTTGGTGTGTCCTTTGTACCACACATTTCAGGGCAGATATTTGAGGGTGCTGTACGGCAGCTATTGGTATTAAATTATTCATGGCATTATTCACATTGCCAATATATCTTATCATCTGTATCCTTTTCCCCTCACATAAGCATAACCATCATAGACAAGTTTGCGTTTTCCTTTCTGTGTGAGAAGGAATTGTGCCATTTTCCAGGAAAAATAAACACTTATTAATCTTATGTTGCAAAAATCTGTTTTGTCACGCAGCGTTTAGTTTAGGTACAGCAACTTCCAACGTTTTAACGCGGCAACTAGACACCGCTGTAAACTTCCATCCAATGAAAATGATATATAAATATACAATATACATATACAATAAAACAAACCGAACGGGCATTTGATGTTGCCCATGCTTCTGCGACAAGCAACATGACGCGAATGGAGATATCGAACAAACCTAATAAATTACTTAATGAATTTCAGGTAACGTTATGGTAATTAGCTAAATCAGTTTTGATATGATGATTTGAATGTGTGGTAGATACATATACAATTCTTTATTAGTGACATCTATTGTATTTTTATATATTTTTTGTTTTGCCCTCTAGTGGCTAATAGCATAACTAGGAAAGGAAGGTTTAAGCACAGTATATTCTCTAACCAGTAGTCGCACTCCTTGTCGGCACCTTTGAAGTTTGTGAAACTCGTTGAGCTCTGCGCAGGTTACTGCGCAATGAATTTAACGCGCGAACCATCTCAAATTTAAATTTCACAAGCGGAAATTTATACATAAGGACCGCATCATCAGTTGGGCAATTTTTAGAACCATTTATTTGTTCTCAAAAATGTAAAGAAAATTTTTCTACGAGCTTTCTTTACGAAGATAAAGGCCTTGAAAGATACGAATTTGATGTTGAGTGTATTAATCAGATAATGTAATTTTATGTTTTTATTAACGAGAGCTGTAGATACAGGCATGTAAAATTTTCCTTGTTATTAAACATAATTAATATTAAGTAATAAAGCAGCAAAAACTCTTTGGAAATATTAACGTTATTTTAGATGAAAGGTCGGCAACGGTGCAGCAAAAATTGGGTGTCACAATGGTTACCATAGTCTGACATGTGACATTAAATGAAGCTTAAGAATAGCTGAATAAAATAAGGTATTAAGAAGTGACTATTATTATATAACAACTATTTTCTATAGACAACTAAAGTAAGTCATATCCAAGTATACGATTGATGGAAAACAGATTGATACCAGCTGAGTGTGACACCTGTGCAGTAACCTTGCACGAAGTACGTGTGGTAACATCGGATTGTATGGAGTGCGACTACTGCTTAAGAGAATTTACTGTGGTTTAAGTAATCACAGTATAAATAATCACACATTAGCGTCACTTAAACGTCAGTGTCAAAAAGAGCGGCCATACTGTTTGATGCCCTTATGGAAATGTAATGTAATTTGCAAATTGGTAGGTATCAAACAAAATGGCAAATGTGATAGTTATACTCGAGTAGATACTTATACTGTGTAGAAGTATCCATCATTTCTGACCATACTGCGGGAGAAATTTCTATATACAAGTGTCCCTTAAATGCCTTTAAAGCTTTGGGGTAAAAGCTTTCCTCTATGGACACTCAAGACAAAACTGCAAAAAATTGTCCTCTGATTCTTAGTTTTCTTGCACTTAAGTCTTAAAGTTCACGCCTTTAACACTAAATTTTATGAAATTGGTTAGGAGAACTTATATGAAGCACGTATTTGCTTAAAAGGCATGTCGAAATTAACATGAAACGTTAATTAAAATTTAAATTAGAGATCCAGTTCTTTTAGACGTATTATTAAAAATCACCCCTTCTTTGTTTTGACCGTTTCTGAATTCGCAACCCGCGAACCGCGATATGCCTGTGCATGGTTGGTAGAATTCTGGTAGAATGTGAATTTCCACTGTCGGCAATACTGGAAGCGTCAACTCTGGATCAAGTTTTAATGCATAGGCAAGAAAAGGGCTTCACTAGTTCATTACTTTTAGAGTTGGCTGTACCTAATAACGTTATTTATTTGGCAAATAACTCGATTTTTATGATTTATATATCCATGGTGATTGGTAAAGTTATTCATCAAATAAATTTATTAGCAGATTGATATCTCGGCCCCTAGTATAATAAATAAGTATCTATTACTTTGTTGAAAGTATGCAATTATAATTAAATGAAATAACAGATAGGTAAGATCTTTCATATTTCATAAAACAAACTTATTGTTTATCCAAAATTGTCGTTCACTCACAAATGTCGTTCACCTAGATGTCTTTCACCCAAATGTCGTTCACCCAAATGTCGCATTCAGCCAATTGTCGTTCACCCAACTGTCGTTCACCCAAATGTCGTTCACTCAAATGTCATTCAACCAAATGTCGTTCACCCAAATGTCGCATTCACCCAATTGTCGTTCACCCAACTGTCGTTCACCCAACTGTCGTTCACCCAAATGTCGTTCACTCAAATGTCGTTCAACCAAATGTCGTTCATCCAAATGTCTCATTCACCCAATCGTCGTGTCGAAAATAACTCCGTTAAATCTGTGTATTATTTTAGGTTAATGTCAAATTAAAAGGTAAGCCGTATGATTTAATTCACGACATGACTTCAACAGTTCCAACGGTCACTACACCACAAATTCAAGTGAAACAGATGTTATTTATTCAGTGCGTAAGACTACATTTGCAGTATGCGCACGTCAACATTAGAATATAATATAAAACTTTTACATGAATGCATATAAATTCATATAGTTACCGCATGATATTAACAACCATGTATATGAAATTGAAAAATTAGTTGTGATTTTCCATTGTTTAACAGAGGAGGAAAATTTGTCCATACAATAAGGAGAATCCTTCAGCAAGAGGCGACGAATGACAGTTTGAAATTTGTTTTGACGCAATTCTTTTATATGAGATGTTAAAATATTGTAATCGTCAATACCAGCACATTCTGGTGATTTAAAAAAAATTTTCATGCTTATGTTTCTCAACACGCATGTTATTTCTATTCCGAGTAACATGAAAGTGAATGTCAGCATTTGTAATATAGTTGGTTAAGTTATGACTAAAGACTCCAATTAAAAGATCCGTTTATCCGGTGTGTTACTCACCGCTCCCGCTGATGCGCTGTAAATATCAATCGGTCGACTGGCCACTTAACCAGTGCTGTTTACGGGTATATGATACGTAGGTATAATGTGTTTTATCTAAACGAATATTTTCGTCCTTTTTTTTTAAATTATATCGATCATCAAAAATACAGCAAATAACAAATTAAAATGCGACAAAATTGATCCAAATATTCTCGCTATATCAAAGAAATAATGCTCGCAGCTTCGTAATTCGGTCGGCGCCAGGCGTGCATCGAAGCACCTATGTATTCGGGCTTGAGAGTTGGAGTCTTTAGTTATGACGAATATAAAGGAGTATGTAAATGCAGGGTAAATGCCAATTATATCGACAAAAAAACAACGCATAAGATAATCGATGTCACAAATTACGGAAAATATGTTAAAAAATTCTGGTGAACAGTTTATATTTAATTAAAAAATTATCCTAAAATCAAACTCCGGCATTGCGTACGAAATGCGGCGCCACGTTCTATAAATGCGGCAGTATAATAGGATTCTAATTTTTATGATTATTATTTTATTGACTTCTTGCCTATACACAATGCGACCTTGACACACATCTCAATTGGTTTTATTAAACGTTTACCAGCTGGGAAACCAAAGTTTCTTTTACTCGACGTAATTATTAGTAATTTTTAAAATCACTGGAATTGCGTATGACAGGGACGGGCACAAGCTCGCCAAAAGCTCGACCCCCACTCCCCAAATTATTTGCGACGACCTCGATGTTTCAGACAAACAAGCGCCGGCAATAACTGACTCAGTCGTATCAACGAAATCAAAAACAGAGATCGCCGAGCGAGTTAGTTCATGTTGGTTTATTAGCGTTTAACAGTGTCGTACAAGTTCGAGACCATTTTAAATTGAAAAACAAACCTTTTTTAAACAATATTTATAATAATTTTCAGTTTAATTCAATACGAACAGCATCAAAACGAATACACCGCGCCGCCGCCGTCTACAATTTTATATTTCGTGGGACCAAGTTAGCTGCAATCGACACTCGTTTGACCTATTACTTAGCGTAGTGGGAGATACTTCCCCTTTCCATGCCCATGCCTGGCGTATGAAATAAGGGTAGCAAATTCGCAAATAATTGTGTAAATAATTCCGATCCATTTATTGGGATAATTAGTGTTTAACCACTCTGACAATCGGGCAAACTGATTGCATTTGCGCCGATCGGTATGGCACGGAGACAAAAAGCTTTATTAAATAAGCTCTTTTAAACGTCGCGTCGGTGTTATGTGTACAATTTATTTTTGATCAAATCGCGATCCGATTATGAGAAAATGTAGAAAAAATTATGTGGAACAATTTGTAACCAATTAATTATAAATTTATCCAAAAAAGTAGGTATGTTTAGATTATAACGTCTAATTCACAGCGTAGTACATATATCATAAGCGTTTTATGGTATTTATTCAGAATAAAGCTCGCAAAACTTGACCTTTCATAATAGACGTGTCAAGTTGCATACGGACAGTATGCCTCGGGATCCGCGGAGTATGACCTTGGGTCGTTCTGAATGCTGTTGGTACTCAGTGTGGACCTATTATTTTATATCCATATTTGTTTACTGACGACTTCAAACAACTGGATCAACAGCGAACACTTTCTCATGCGGAATTTTTACGAGACCGCGACGGGGATATTCGCGTTATTGCTTAAGTCTGTACCCACCTTTAACCAGCTGACGAAATAATGCGATCGCAGGATAGGGAATTGCAAACGCATCTTGAATTTGTAAAACTTTTAATAGATTTGTGTCATCCACAAAACGAAATTATAATAATTAACAATCGAAACAGATTACGAATGAGTTTACTGATTTATTTGTTTTAAATTCTGGTGATGAAGGACACGTTTCTTGTGAAAATAAACTTTACAATACAATTTAATTTAAAATGAAAGAAAAATATTAGGAATTCTTAATATGGAGATTTACATTATTTATTGTATTCAAAGTATGGCCATTGTTATCTTTTGCATGGAATAATCTGTTTCAGGTAATTTGCATGCATTTATTTATAAGGTAAATATTTTAGAGTTCGATTCCACTTAAGGTCAAGTTCACGAAGCCACGCCGCGCGCCGTTTCATAAAACTAAAAAACTTTTATGAGTATTTATTTCGTTCATCTGCTCGTCTACTTTTTATCTAGGGGCGTATCGTCGTTTTGGGGCTAATTTTTTATGAATTATTTCTCGAAAATTAAAGTAGAAAGAATTTTTTAAAATATTTTGCCCGTACTCTTGGACATCGTTTCTTATTGTGGTTTCAATTTGTCGGGTTAATTAACAGTCACCTGGTATATAAACCAAAGACGGTAAAAATTCTAAATGTTTGAAATGTGTTTCTCTACATGATTCTTTAAAATGTAGGTCAAATAGACACTGATTATACGCATTTGTAGAATAAATACTCTGTGCCAATCTTTACACTGAGAAAACAAGATGTGTTAATCCAACCAAAAAACTGTTTGTCCAACAAAAGATTTCGTTTCAATACATTCAAACAATTTTTTTTTATAATTTAACATTTATATAAATGTCATTAATTTTATTTTGTACTAATCAGATTACCATGTCAAAACAAATAAATCAAATAGCTTACTGTTATGTTACACAAATACTTTGTTTACAATAAACCAAATATTTAGTTGTAAATTTCTGTAATAATAAATTTTATTTAAAGTAACCACACAAAATTAAAATGATATTTTTGTTACAGTAACATGTGTATGTATACCTATATAACAAAAATTTTAATGTAATCAACATTTTTATTCACAACAAAAAGAAAACTGTTATATCAATGCATTTTGTTTTCTCAGTGTACTAGCGCACCATAACAGTATTCCATAAGAAAGAGTAGAGTTTACGTATCCAAAATAAACATAATAAATAAGAGCGGCTTGGTGAAGACTGTTTGAGATTACTTATTAAATAAATTTTTTTATTAAATTGTGAGCATATTTTTTGTATTTGGGTGTTCAACTTAAATGAGTGTCAATCTCTAAGCCCAGAAATTTTGAACTATCACTTACAGTGAGTTTTTTACCTGCTATATTCAGTTCAAAATTGCTTGTTATTCTGTTGTGAAGTTCGGCTATAATTGTTTTGGCATAATTGATCATTAAATTATTACTTTCACACCAAAATTTAAAATTTCGCAGTTTGTTGTTTGTCCTATAAACACTTTTTCCTTAGTTTTTCCGGAAATTATGATAGACACCTGATCGCCGTACATGTTAAATGACAGTGTTCGAGATACTCCGGCAAGTCATTAATATACAGTGACCGCCAAAAAGTTCGCACTACATGGGAAAATTTTTTATTGTTATTATTATAATTGTTCACCGGATCTGTCCTGCTTATAACATGCCATTCATAAAATTTTCATTCTGTGCGGGCCATGGAATTTAAACGTACGCGGTAAAATGATTCTTCGCTTCGCGCTGGCTGTTATATGACACTACTGTCACCAGAAAACGTAACTTTTCTTATTCTAGCGATTTTCAGTGTTTTTATAATGAAAATAAACGTTTACTTAGATAGGTAATTATTTTTAACTTCATAATAAATGTTGAAAGTGACCTCCATCTTCTTGAAGACACAACTAAAATTGTAAATCTGGTTTCAAGATTCTTGACAAGCTGAATACGAAAGATCAACTTGTTGTGAAAGTGCACGTACAGAAATTTTTGGTTGGTCTTGAATGATTTTCTGAACATTTTGTATGGCATCAGCAGTTCTTTTTTTTGGACGGCCGCTACCTTTTTTCTTGCTATGCTTCCAGTTTCACGAAATAAATTTACAGAGCATCAAATTATCATAAAACTGACCATTAATTTTTTGTCCAGTACGAAAATACGCTTCTAACATGAACGCTTTTTGTTGTTCTGAGAAAACCATTTTAAATAATAAATGAAACCAAATATTATGAATTGTCTTGTAAATTGACGTTTAAAAAAATTAGATATAATCAAAGACATGACTTTTTCTTCCACAGCCAACCTAAAATGAAAATTTTTTGAATCGCTTGATATTTGGTTATCGAACATGCATAAACTATTGGCGCAAAAAGTTTTTTTAGAAAAATCAATAATAAATTTTTTTTCCATACGGTGCTTTTGACTTTTTGGCGGTCACTGTATAACAAACTTAAAAGTGGACCTAACACACTGCCCTGAGGAGTACTAAGTTTGACGCTGTATGCCTGAGTACTGCAATCTTGTATTTTGATCATTTGTTTACGACTAGATAAAAAGGAACAAATCCATCTGTTCAAATTACTTCTGATTCCTATTCTTTCTTTTTTGTCGCGCATAAATTTAATATCAAGAGTTTCTAATGCTGTCGACAGATCGAAGAATATAGGGTAATACTTTCAAATTATTATCTAAAACCTTATTAATAACAATAACAGATTCTGTTGAGCGTTCATTGCGAAATCCGTGTTGATTTTTACATAGGATTTTATATTTATTGACATGTGATATGATTCTTTGTGAAAGTACCTTTTCAATTATTTTGGAAAATATACTTAAGAGCGATATAGGTCGATAATTTTTTTGTCAGTTTTGTCGCCTTTTTTAAATACAGGAATTGACTAATAAGGTAATTTTTGTAGTCGTAGATAAACATAATTAAGTACCTAGTAGGTAGTTTAGTGGTGGGTGGTCAATTGTTTGGTTTTATTACCTGTAAAGCAATAGTTTTCGTATCACTTACAAAATTTAAATTTGCCCCCGTTTTCATTGAATGACAAAATTTGCTACGTTTGTAGCCAGTCAAAAAATTTTCTCGATTAATATACTGTAATATAATATCCAGAATAAGATGTCCACTACAGGGATCTCGCTTATTATTAAAGTTACAATGTTGGTTAACCGATAAAAAATTTCGTCTTTTAGGCTTTCTTAAAGATATTTCACCGGATTTAACATATTCCTTACTGCTTCTGCACAATTTGGGAAAAACATATTTTGTTTGTTCAATATTGTTTGTTATCGAAATAATATAAAAGAAGAAATATTTACGATTCTCTACCATAGAAATCGGTTGGTGCATTTAAAACCAACGTATGTACCTGTCATAGTTTTAGCAAAAAACGGCATTCAACTGTTTCATTTTAAATGGCAGCCATATTTAATATTTTTTCTAGTAAAAATATTTGAAGGAACCTCGTTGCTCTAAATGAATTTGTTGATAAAAGCAGTTTGGAGATTTTGTAAAAAATATTGAAAAAAAAAATACCTACATATTATCTTATTAAGGCGCATTTAAACCAAGCCAGCGAATGCTCATTCTACCCCTTTACATTCTTTCGTAATAGGCAACTTTAGAATTCACATTTTTTTAAATTCACGTTTTTTTAAATTACAGTTCGCAATTTTCATTGCCTGCAATAAATAATTGTGGCGATTTATATTGCATCGCATGCGCAGTATTTGTATTTTGATCAACCTTGGCAATTTTTCATTGCATTGCAGAAAATAGCTGCGGACCTATTTTTCTTGCATTGCAACGGCGATTCTGGGGAATTTGTTGGTAATTTGTGAAATACCAACTTCATAAAAATAATAAATAGCATATGTGACAACGATTAGATCGATTTTCTACCATTAAACGCCGAACTTGCAAAAAGTATGCACAGAGCAGCACTTATTTTTTTCCGACAATTGTGGAATACAGTGCTACTTTAACACAAACAAATTTAATAAAATGATTGTTTTTTAGTAAGTTGTAAACTTGATGCTTGATTCATCAGCAATCTTTATTGCCATCTGTAAAGTGTTCTGCAATAAAACTTGCTCAATTCTTCATTGCTGCAATATTTTATTGCCGGCAATGAAAATTGCGAACTGTAAAGCGGCCTTAAAGCAGGCTCTACACGCACGCAATGCAATGAACATTGCACACAAAAAATACATTTTTATTTGTTAAAAAATGTTAATAATGTTACTTAAAATCGTCAAATTTCGCAGTAACAGGGGCTAACTTTAAAGGTCTGCAGTTTTCAAACTAAAGTATGGATACTAATTTCGATTTTGGCATTTTTATGGATTGGTGATCAGCCAGAATTGACATTCTGCCGGTTTTTTGCAAAAATAAACTACGTCAACTACCCAGTCATAGGGCCAGTTGTACAAAGTAGGTTTAAACTGACGCTCAACTGAACCAGGTTCAAAGTAAACAAATTCGCATAGGATCTTAATGACATATGGCAATTAATGCATTTATAAATAAAATTTGATGCGATTTTGTTCACTTTGAACCTGGTTCAGTTGAGCGTCAGTTTAAACCTCCTTTGTACAACTGGCCCATAGAGGTTTTGTTAAAGCACGTTCGCTTGCTGTTCGCATGAGTTTGAAATTTAATAAAAAATAAACTAGGAGGGTTTCCATCGCAATTTTTTTATATGTTGCGTAGAAATGATCGTAAATTGATATTTTTCTGGATATTTTCAAAAATTTTCATATACAGGGTGTTTTTTTACTATATGCAAATAAAAAAACCTCAGTATAAGTACATACATAAAATGCTACTTTCTGCTCGTATTTTCGGGTGGCTCCTGTACCATAGTCAAAAAATTTCGGAGGTACCACTTGTTTGGAACTGTTGAAATGTGCGAGGAAGAAAAGTTATATTTAGCAGGGTCAATGACGCCTTCCTCTGTTTTTTTCGTAACTGCACAACGCCAATATTAAATACTGACCTACCTTAAACGCGTCACTCAAAGAGACCGCCGCCACACGGGCAAAAAAATGCCGCGATAAAAGGCATTAAAAGAAATTGCGAAACTGACGACCTTCATAAAATGCATGCGAGAATACTTTAAAGCCCCCCATACACCTGCGAACAAATTGCGCAAACTGGCGTTGCACAACAAGTTGTTGTGCAAACAAGGTCACCCATACACTATACGCAATATTGTGCAAACTCCAGTTGCTTTTGTCGTGTACCTACGGAAACATGCCGTCTGACGACGGTATAAATCAATAAACTCATTCAAAAATTACTGCACAATGTGTCGTACAAAGCCCATACACGATGCAATCGTTGCACAACGCCACTCGTTGCGCAATTAATTTCAAACAATTTTGAATTTCTGCAACTAGTTGCGCAGCACGCCAAACAACACCATACACTATACAATTGTTTGCACGACAGTCTCTGTTGCGCAATTTGTTCGCAAGTGTATGGGGCCTATAAGATATCAATCAATTAGTAAATTTTGGAATTTGCAATGCGAACGCGTTAAAAATGCTTTGCTTGACCGAATTTCATAATTGAATTAATATCAGTCATACTGGTAGTTAACAGCTATTTTATTCTCCCTAGTTTGATTACGTAATGCGGCCGATTTTAAACAGTAGATGAGAAATACTACATTATTTTAAAGTTCCTTTAGTTTATTGATCTTAATCCAGTTTAATAGGAAATGGAAAGGCAATTTATTACTTGTGAGGGTGAAATATGCGAAAAATAAAACGATGATTGACGATGATGTCATTATTTAACGCATCTGCATTTTTGAGGCGCATTTTTCGTTCAGTAATTATAATCGTCGGTTTGTATTTAAATACTTAAAATTATAATTATGTATTTGGAGTGAAGTTATTTATTTATTTTAATAAATCCAGGCGCTTTGTGAATGCGTTTAAAATTAAGAAAAGGTAATCATTTACTAATACTGACGAAAAATAAAGTTACTACTCGAGTACTACATTGATTGGTAATGGCAACTTCTTAATAAAATATTAAAAAGCCTAGATCCTGAACTTGCATCTTTTAATTAACAGAAAATTTATAATTAAATACAAGGTTTAAAGGAAGAAAACCAATTAATTCTTTGTGGCAAAATATTACATAAAACAATAAACTATAACAAAACAATAAACTATAACTTCAGAAACTAACACGATAAATAATATGTATAGTCTGAGCACGAACTAATTACATGTGTTCTTAATAATAATCTATTCGGATAAGCTGTGAAGATAACTTACTGTTGTGTTGGAACTGCTGATGACTCACTTTTTACCCGGTCATGCCATTTACGTTTTCTATTATTCCAGTGAGTTTCAAGTCGAACGCTAGAAGGTTCCACACTAGAAATACTAGAAAATTCGAGAAAGAAAGGATTTCTACCATATAAGCGAGGATTGACGGGCTATTTGAATCAGTTATTATTCCGAAGGCGATAAGTGTGAATAAAGTGAATAGTTTAAGTTATACAAGTTATATAAGTTATACAAGTGTTTTTTGTTAGTTAAGTGTTGTAGCTTGTTAGTTTTGTGTTTTCATTGTGTTAAGCGTCTGTGGACATTAAAGTATTTTAAATTAAATGACAATTTTTCTGCGAACTCCGAATTAGTAACAAATTGGTGTCAGAAGCGGACATTTTCAAAAGTCAAAAATGAAACTTGAAAGTTGAATTGAAAGTGAAGGAGCTGCGTGATGGATTGATCGACAGAGGTCTGAAAACTTCTTGAAGCAAGGTCAGCTACGCTCCAACTGCAGGCGCAAGCGACCGAGGCACTATGATGACGAGTGAATCATTAAACTTAAACCAGTCAGCAAGAAGGGGCGTACGCTGACTTGATTCTACGGATAACACCAGGATTATCCCTATTTGCAGGATAGGAAATAATGAAAATAGTTTGATAGCAGAATTAGGCTGGGTTGCGTAAAAGCGTGTTCAAAACTTATTTGACCTTGGGTCACGTAGCACGTGATTTAACTCAGGGTGCAAGTGACAACGCTGTAGAAACAGCGAAATTATTGTTTACGTTCGTATGACACCGGCAAGAAAAGTTTTTACTATCGCAAAAAACACGTTGCATTCAAGCTGAAGTAGCAAATACGTACATATCTCCAAAACGGTTAACTTTAGCGCTATTGAACAGGTATACATAATTGGTTTGAAAAAGATGAGAAAATAAAAATCTTTTGTCAAAAAGCGTGAAAGTGACTGTCAAGTTATTTACACGATGATAGTTTCTGTGATAGTTGCTTTCATGTTAGCAACTATCATTGAAACTATCGTCGTGAAAATGAGCCTTTAAGAATCCCACTGTCTGGGATTAATAATCCAGAGAAATAAGTCAAAAGAAAAGATGGTAGCTTCGGAAAAATTCTAAACCAGATGAAAATTTGTATACATCTGGTAGCTTCGGAAAAATTCTAATCCAGATGAAAATTTGTATACACCTTTATTTAGCCATTGCAAAAAGTCCCCATCGATATGCCGGCTTCTTATGTTATTGAAGGACAACGGTCACGAAGAATGGTTTTTCGAGAATATCTCGCTTCCTGTTAGTCTGACAACAATTTAGGTTATTGTATATTAGACAATTCTTTATAAAAAAAAGTTCCTATACATTTTTACGTACGGTCAACCGTTTAGGTCGTGGTTTCTCTGAACACCCGCCGCCGGCGACAGGCGATAGATGCGCGTCAGTCGCGGACCACGGTCGCCGATGACGACCGAATGATGCATTTGAAAATGTATGAACATGGGTTCTCTGAATTTCGCATGCGGTGGACAGCGTTGGCGAGGAGAAACCACACGCTATACGCGTCGGTCGGTATTCTTTTCTAGAATAGCGATGGGTGGACGCTGTATGTACAGTTGACACTTGACAGACAATGAATCTGTCACTTGACAGACAAGATAAATTTTTTCAGCAAAGAAAAAGATAAAATTTTAATAGAATTTCTTCGATGTAATGTTGTAGTACTGCACGATGCATTCAATATAAAGCGGTTTCTCGGTTTTTGAACATTTCATTTGGTTTTTTCGTTTTTTGTGTACAAGCAATATTAGTTCATCATCCTCCTCTTCCTCTAAACGTAAAAAATTTAATGTTTTCTTGTTCATTTTTGGTAAAAACACTCTATTGACGAAGATCAGCTCACGTAACGGACTGCCAGTTTCACGTTGAGAGAAACCATGTGCCCGTGATCGACGGCGATGCGACGACGGATCCGCGTCGGTCGCTCGTCGCCGGCGGCCCGCGACGGGCCACCGATGCGGATCCGTCGCCGACAACGACCGAATGATGTGTTTGAAAATGTATGACCATGGATTCTTTGAATGTCGCACACGGCGGACAGCGTTGGCGAGGGGAATCACACGCTACACGCGTTGGTCGATATTCTTTTCTAGAACAGCGACGGGTGGACGCTGTACAGTTCAAAGGCAAGATGAATTTTTTCAGGAAAGAAAAAGATTAAATTCTAATAGAACTTGTTCGATGCAATGTAGTACTGAACGATTCATTCAATATAAACCGGTTTCTCAGTTTTTGAATATTTCATTTGTTTTTTTTTCTTTTTCTTTTTTTCCTTTAAACATAAAAAAATAATATTTTCTTGTTCCTTTTATGATAAGAAAAACTCCACTGATGAAGTTCAGCTCACGTACCGGACTGCCAATTTCATATTGAGAGAAATCATGTGCCCGCGACCGACGAGACGGCGACGACGGATCCGCGTCGGTCGCCCGGGCGTTCAGAAAAATCATCGCCTTACTAATCCCTTTATTTTGTAACCCATAACGATATCGTTATACAGGGATGGGCAAAAGTCTGGAACCAAGCTAATATCGTCTGTACCGTTAGTTCAATTTTTGTGAAAATTTGCATTAATATACAAGACTTCCTGGCGGATCTGATTAACAAATACTCGTTCGACTGAGACTTCCGGTTTAACCGAAAATGACATCAACTTTTGTTTTTTAAATGGAATACTCTATATTTTTTAAGGTTTCGAAAGAGCTCTCTCTCAGAAATTCAATGATATAAAGATTTAATTCCTGCGATGTTAAACTACCACAAAAGGAATTTTTTAAATTTTTCTGTAAATATTTTTTCATCATGTGAACCTTGAAAGAAAACTACAAAATAGAAACTAAAATTGAAAAATATTGTCAGAGTCAATGTTAATTAACTCAACATGACTCAATTAACAGAAAAGTGTGCAAATAAAAATCAATAAATTTGACAGTCCATGAATGTATTACATTAATTCATTCAGTTAATCACAGACATACATTTTCTTTGCACCGCCTAGTCTAATCTGATTTTTATTTGCTCACTTTTTATTACATAACGAGCGTTGTAAATAGCATATTACGCATGGTGGAAAAGTTGCGCATGAGCCGCGCAGTGGCGAATGCAACTAAATTCCACAAGTTCGTAATTGCTTTACAACTCGAGTTTTGTACTATACTTTATCTACGACCACAAAAATTACCTTATTATTCAAGTTCAAAATAATCAGCAATGACACTTGCAATTTCGACGACTGTCAATCTAATGTGATACGGCTACGAAGGTGTAACCACAAACGTGCGTAAAGTAGGTGCGTTGTGCGTTTTTCTTACTTTACGCACGACGTTTGTAAACACCCGCTTACTTAATTTATGTGTTGTACGTAATTTGTCATTTACAGTAGTGGTCGTAGATAAAAAACATTGTGTTAGATTTCATTGATTCAGTTGAATCAATTGCAAAATGTAAAAATCTGTACGAAGAACGTGATCAGTTAATCTACATTAAAGCTCATTATAATAACTTAAGTAGCTTTATTAAAAAATTAGAGACGAGCAAGTGAGTTTAATAAAGTCAGTTGCAATTGTATCAGATTTCGAAAATTTGTTAAAAGTGGCCCCAGGCAAAATTGGAAAAACAATACTTACGAAATTTAATAGAGTAACAACCAATAACATTGGTTTTAAACAATTAACTAGATTATCAAATATTTTATCATTAGAATCTACTGAAGATAATGATTTAGATTTGGATTTAGATCCTCCCCATGTTGCAGCATTTAAGTATGCACCACCACGTCGGTGGATGTCGAAAGAATATTTTCAACATATAAAAATATATTGTCAGATAGACCGCAAAAATTCAACGTGGAAAACTTAGAAAAACATTTGATTGTCAACTGGCATAATAAGAATAGCATACATTAAGTTGGAAGCTGAACAGTTTTAAGCGTTATGTTGCTTAGATCATATTTAATAAATAGAATTACTATTATTTTTATTTAATGTAGTTTATTGCAGTACAAGACTTTTCTTATCACATATTAATTAAATTATTACTGCAAATATCATGGAGAACATATCTAATATAATGTAGTTATTATCATAGATAATGAAGTATGTTCTCTAAAATTATTATTGTTTTTGTGCTTAAATGTAGACATGTTTTGTTTACTTGTTTTATTTAATCAGAAACAACATGCATAAAATGACATAAATTTATATACGAGAGCATATTTTTGGCATATTTTTTGGAAAAACGTGACATATTTATGCGCATATTTTTAACATTTCTTGTGCATAAAAATCCGAACTTTAGTTATTTAGCGAGTACTCACAATGAAGCCGGATAAGAAAAATTAATAACTTGTCAATGTGATTTTTGTTTAAAACGAAGGGTTGTCAGTATTGCCACGCACTACAACTAAAATTCTCCATATACTAAGGAGATCCCATTTTTGACAGTATTTTTCATTGATTATTCATTTGCTTATCCATCCTTATTTTACGGGATTATAAATTTTCTGATTAAATAAAATGAATTAAATCTTAACGTGTCACTGAAATACGCTTAAACCAAAAGTTTGTCCTAAATAAAAAATTAACTAAAATTATTTGGTTTAAGCTCTGACTGAAATAGCGGGGCTTAAGGTAGGGGAGGGTGGGCCACAATGATATACAGGGCATAGTGAGACAAAAGCTGTTTTCGTTTCAACGAGTGGAGTAGCACTGAGCAGCACTGAGTAGAACAGATTTATTTAGTATGGATAAGGATATTCCAAGCAATGTGCGGTAACGAGCTTGTGCATAGCTCTCTCTAATACTAGTCGTGCTGAGCATCGGTGCGGCAACACCGTGAGAGGAGAGACTTGTACGATGTTGTGGTGAAAGCTTTTGTTTATTGTGATTGCTTCTTACTTAGCTTTTGATAACTTCATGGTGTTCAAAGGTGTGATAATCACTACTAAGAACACACCAAATGATAAAAAGCTTTGTTCGCGCAGACGTTCCGAACTAGTTCGGAACCTTAAAATCCATGCATTCATGAAAGTTGTACACTTGAAAGCGTTGTTAAAATCGATCATTATTTCGATGGGTATTTGATTTTAACCGTTCCGAACTAGTCAGCACGAATAGGCCTATTAGTGCCAAATTGGATTAATTTCTTTGTTGACATAGTAAATAAAATTGTGATTGTGTAAGGTTATGTTATGCAGAATGGCTCATGCCTACGAATTATTTCTTGTAATTTAATGAATTGGAAATACTCCAGTTCACTTATTGTTAGTGGGATCTGTTTTATAAGTACATACATACTTTTTTTTTAAATGCCTCGTAATTGTTATGTGTCAAATTGCAAGTCAAATCATAGTAGCACTTTTGAGTGTTTCTATTTCTATGTTTGGGTGTTTCTATTTCTGAAAGATAAGAATCTACGACAGAAATTGATTCGAGGGCCACATGACAGTACCTCGTAAGTAATACCATTGAATTTTTTCCTAACATAGAACGGCAACGCAATGCTTAAAACTGGCAGCCAGAAATTGGAGGTTTACGCGATTAACTGATGCATTATTTAGTAAATAATCTGGTTGTAGGATAATTTGCAAAGGTATAGGTATAGTAATATAGAGACTCTACACCTTTGCAAATTATGCTACAACCAGATTATTTACTAAATAATGCATCAGTTAATCGCGTTAAAGCATTGCGTTGCCGTTCTATGTTAGGTTTAAATTCAATGGTAATACTATGACGAAAATTCGTTTTTTATATCAGCAGTTCGAGCTCCATCTACTGATTCATAATTTTTAAAAATTTTTAATGCTTACTGCAAAAGGTAAGATGGTTTTGGTTATTGATAAAACCAAAAACTAAGAAGTTTCTATTGTCTCCTGTAAAGTTAACAGTTTACAACTTAAGAGATACTGCCATATGGCCCTCGAGTTGCAGCATCCTCCCAGATTATAAAATGCAAAGAATTTGCTTTAGTAAAATGTATATTAGAAATAAACCGAGAGAAAAAAGGTGAAAATATTGTTGACCAGTTGACCAGTCTATTGCACGTTTTATGTACTTCTCGACGATATTAGGTAGTAGAGATCGCACCTTACTAAATCAAAAACCAATTTTCAATTCTCAATAACTTCACAACCAGAGAGTTAAGAGGAAAGTAGCATTATAATTTCCTATACAGTGAGAATTTTCTCGCATAGAATATATGCATCCTTACTACAATAGTAAAAGTGAATTTTTTTTATAATCGAACATAGGCTGAAATATGTATTTGGGTTTCTTTACTATGGATACCATTCATTCTTGTTAGTTTAGCACTGAAATTATTTTCTCGAAATATTAAGGTTGTTGTATAAGTAATGGAGTTTTCTTTTTTTAATATAATTGGGCGCTGAAATAAAAGATTCTGACGTTATGTAATATCTTGCTTGACAGAGAATTTTTTGGTCTACAATACAGGCTGTTACAAATTCGAGGCTCACCATTGGAATCTCGAAAATGGTAAGGGATACGAAGTCGGTTAAATTAGGGGAAAGTTGCGTATTTTGGTGTTGAACAATAATCCGTTTTGATAAATCTTCTACGATTTGTAGTTTTTGAAATATTTCCAAAAAACTGAAAAACGTAATTTTCTTTTTTATTTATTTTTCCTAAAGTTATTGTAGGGACCACAACAAAATTAATCTGGCGCTCATAAGAAAAAATGAAGTTGATGATGGTCAGAACGAAACGAAACGTTTTAAGTAAAATGTAATGATATTGACTACGTTTCTCTCGCACGTTCAATCCGATTGAAATAATAAAGTTTGAATCCCGACATAAACTTATCTAATTTGTCATTTTAATCCAATTGAGAACTTAGTTCGATCCCCCCGAAAATGGGGATTGGATTGACGAAGCCGCTTGAAAAATAGCGATATAAACAGAGATTCAAATTATTAATGGTACTGACTAACTTCATGTCATACCGGGTGTTCTTTTACTGTATGCAAATATTTAAATCTGTAATACATCACCACAAATGGCAACGATTGAACTCATATGTCCTTAACAAAAGTTTTACACATTTCGAGAAATCTCAGTTGAAAATCGGGCAAGAATTAATCGCACGTCTATGTCTTTGAGGTAGGTCAAGAAAAGGAAATTTTATTGGACCGCAGAAAGCATCTGTTGGAATAAAAAACAACTACAATCGAGCAGTGACCCAGTGACCTTTGCCGAGTTCGGGCGGCTAATAAAAGCATTTTTTTTTTCACGTCGCGTCGCAGTAAGTCTTATCGTAGCCAAGGAATTTGCTTCATTTTTTTATGATTACGACACACAATTTATTGATCCGTATCCTTTGGGATCAACAGTTTAGTTTGTGAAAAGTGAAAAGTGGTAGAACGAGTTAAAGCTATAAACGATTACTATTTTTTGTGCTTAGTATTACTTATTAAAATGCCGCAATTGACGAACGGCAAGAGAACAGATGTTCCTCATCTACGACGAAACTCCAGGAAATACTGAAGAAGCACGGCGGATTTATGGAAACACGTTTCCAAATCCATGCAAGAACATTTACTGCATTTACGCGATTATGGAACGTTTCGTGTGTGTGTCGCTAATGATGGATGCCACTTTGAACAATTGTTATGAACATTCGTAAATTACTGTAGTGAACGTTTGAATCTGTTCTCCACACAGATTATTTGGTGAGTGAGTGCGCCTTTGCATATTAGTCACGCCTGCGATGTTTGTTGCCTACGATCAGCGAAGCAGGCTCCGTAAGTTTTTTGTTGTTTCATGACCGTCGTATAAGGGGCGGATAAAGAATTTTCCCCCGTTATGAATTTTAAAATTTTTTTTTTCTGTATTCTATGTGCTCTCACGGTAATGTGGTTAACATTTTTGCATTTATTTTACAAACACCCTGTATAAGCATCTTATAGTACCAAATTATTAGCACTGCCATTAATTTATTTCTAAATTATCCATTTCAACTTAACATAATAAACACAAAGCTACAGCTGATGGTTGACAATTACCATTGGTTGTCCATTGTAAGCATGTAATGGGTATCTAACGTTAAGTTAGCAACTCAATGTATTTCTTTTTAGTATGTGGTTGTATCTCTTTAGGATTGAAATAATATTTCAAGCGGCTTGAGGTAGATGATCAAAGACAGTTCAGTTTCGAAACCGTCATAATCAGTTGCACACCGAAATGATGATCGATTTTGACAACATTGTCAAGTGTAAAACTTTGATGAGTGCATGCTTTTGACGTTTTCGAAATCGTCAGAAAGTGTTGTCGGAACAGACCTAATGATTGTAACGTCCTCTTTCTCTCCATACGAATGTTCGCCCAACATACAAACGTAATCTCGATTTGTCGGTAAAGAGGCAATGCCTACAATTTTGAAAATTCCATTGATAATGTTCTATTGCCTAACTATATCTGCATGCACGTTGATCCGCCGTCAACCGTGAGTGTATAGCACGTCTTCTTGCATGCAAATTACGTGCATGCAACCTTCTTCTGACTGTTTGACAAGAAATCACTCTACCAGTAGTTTGCCTGAAGAAGAGTTTGCCTGAAGAAGTCATTAATTCTTGAAGCCGTGAATGTTCGATTTCTTGTTGCAGTTAGGACTATCAAACGGTCTTGGACATGGGTTGTGGCTCGGCGAATAGTTATTATTCGGCAAATAGAGTTTATTCCACGATTGTAAAACTGGACCTAACTAGCATTTTATGACATCGACAAAATAATATGTAAGTGTATATTAAGGTACTTACTTTGACGTTTCGCGACATGGTTTACTTGCTTTTCAAAAGCGAATAAACCATTTCACGAAACGTCAAAGTAAATACTTTAATATACTTTAGCTCGATTTTAAGTTGGTTTCTTTTCCATATTTCAAAATCAAGAGCAAGAACTGCACTAATAACAGTTAAACTAAGAAAGTGTTTGTAGAATCTAAAAATCACGTGCTTTGAATAGCATAATGCAGCAAAAATTACAGCACATTTGCAAAATGAAGATTATTATTAAATTAACATCAATTTTTTTGTAAGAATAAATCTTTATTTTAATGTAGTTATTTATACTTAATATTTTTATGAATTTATGAATCTCGGAATTCATTACAGCGTGAAAACGATGTGCTAACAGAAGAAAACAGGACTTTATGAGACAAACCAAATAACCTTGGCAAAGAAATATTTGAGTTAAAATCTGTGTCACAGGATTCTATAATGGATCCCAGAGCAAATGAAATCGACGTAGAACATAAGAAATCCTATGTGAGGTTGCAAGCAGTAAGAATATTATAATAATAGAGCCAAAGAAACGACAAGAATGTAAAGCAGCGAAAATGGAACTGAGGGATAAAGTTAATCTCAGAGACCTAGCAGTCGAAATTTCCAACATTAGGAACTCGGAAAAAGGAAGCATTGCCGTAGCTTGTTCCAATAATAAGAATGACTCAAACATATTCAAAGAAGATGCACTATGCAAACTAGGTAATATGTACTCTGTAAGAATTTCCAAATCCATTAAACCTATATGATCAAAATAATCGGCATGTCTGAAGAGTACAATAAGCAGGCGGTGAAAGAACATGTTATAAAACTGAACTAAACTGAAATTATTAAAAAAATGAAAACTAAAATATATGGCCATTGCCAAAATTAATGGTGAACTTTTTTTGGATATCATGGAGTGCAGAAATGGAAAACTGGATATTGAGGTTAAAATAATAATAAGATGAGAATGCTCTAAGAGTTGCTCTAGAGCAGTCGATCAAAAACACTATTAGACAAATTTAATTTGATGTCATTACAAACTCAAATTGTAATAATTCAAATTAGATAGATTAACCGGTGTTGTTAATTCTCAACTTTATATTTACAGTTGGTTCTTGTCCAATGAAATTTGTATCACAAAATCTTTTAAGCGGACACTAAATCGCGTAGTATACACTTAAACGTTTCGCAGTCGTTCGACAGCTTTATGTAAATTTGGCCGTGACTACATCTCGTAATGAAAAGAAAATATTGCAACATTGCTTAATTCGGAGTAACCTTAAAATCTAAATCGACTTGTCAACATTGTCAAAATTTAGTTAGGTATACATACATGAGTACCACATTCTCTCTATAGGATACATAGGTATAACGTGTTTTATCTAAACAAATGTTTTAGTTTTTTTTCTAATTATATCATCATCAAAAATACAGCAAATAACAAAATAAAATGTAACAAAGTTGATCAAAACATTATCGCTATATCGTTTACAGTTCCGTTGTTCGATCTGTGCCATGCGCACATTGAAGTGCCTATACATTCGGACCTATTTGTAGGAGACTTTAGTCATAAGTAATGAACGGAATTTGATATTTTGTTCGATTAAATACAAATGAAGCGGCAACGTAGAACGCTACAGAGACGGGTTAATGTGCACGCGCTCATTGCCGCCTTGTTCGAAATAAACTAAACAAAAACCAAATTCCGTTCACTAGTTGTAAGTCATAACTAGCTCGCGGATAGAAAAGTATCGGCCTCAGTTTTCAAGCCATTTACTACGTAATAATTACAGCGGTCCACTGCAGCACCTGTGACACGTCATAAAGCTAGCGGCGCAAAGGCGTATTCCCAGAACATTTTCCGTGCAGCTCACGATATTTATGATAAAATATTAGGTAAATATTAAAATTTTTAATGGTTTTTTAATTACACTAACACAAATTAGATTTAAACGTATCGTCTAATCGAGCACGGATTCTCAATGCAATTGTAATATAAACGCAACATGTACCGAATCGATGTTCTTATCAATGCAATCTCAATACAAACGCAGAATGTACCGAATCGATGTTCTTATCTCTAACGGAACCTAATGAAGTTCAGGAAGTTGTTTTAACCGCAAATGTAGAAAGAGAAGTGCTGGGCATTGCAGTGGTCCAGGAAATATTCTGAAAACAGTTTTTCACTTAATTGCTGACCCGCTTTGTAACATAATACTCCTAAATGAATCTTTTACTAGTGGTGATTACTCAGATGAATTAAAGATATCTAAAGTCATTCCAGTTTATAAAAGCAAAGGCGGCTGATTCGATGCAACTAACTATGACCGATATTTAGTAGAAGATTGATGCTACAAAAACAAACATAATATATGCAGTGAATCGCAGAGCGGACCTCGGAAGGGAAAATCTACGATAACTGCAATAACTGATACATACAATTATATTCTCAGCGAACTGAATAACAAAAGAAAAGTATTTACTTTATTGTGTGACTTGAGTCGAGCTTTCGACTACGTAAACTGTAATGCATTGGAATTGATTCGTGTCAGCCGCACTGCGTGTAGACATAGGACTACCACAAGGCTCGATACTTGGCCCTGTTTTGTTTATCATCTTTATTAAAGACCTTCCGGAAGTATGTCTTCCACTTTCAGAAACGATCATCAGATCATCAGAGGACACTAGTCTCGTTATTTCCGCTGATGATATGTCCCAGGCTATTAAAAGAACTAATGACACTTTAATGGAAAATGAAATACTGGTGTCTAAATAGTGGCTTAGTGTTAAATACTTCGAAAAGCCAAGTAACTGATTGCAGAAAAATGCTCTTTTTTAACTTGTTCAATCATATAACATTCGACTTGTGTTGGTTGTGACAAGAAGAAATGTCACATTTATAAATGCAGTTTTCTCTACATTTTTTGATACGTTCATAAATAATTTATTCGGCGCTTTAATAAAGATACCTTTACCCTGTGGCAGAGCACATAATGATAAGATGCTTTACTACTAATTTTATTACATTTTACGTGTGCATCAACTTACGATTGACGACCATTTGACGATAATACTTCGAAAAGCCAAGTAACTGATTGCAGAAAAATGCTCTTTTTTAACTTGTTCAATCATATAACATTCGACTTGTGTTGGTTGTGACAAGAAGAAATGTCACATTTATAAATGCAGTTTTCTCTACATTTTTTGATACGTTCATAAATAATTTATTCGGCGCTTTAATAAGCACTGGCAGAGCACAATAATGATAAGATTCTTTACTACTAATTTTATTACATTTTACGTGTGCATCAACTTACGATTGACGACCATTTGACGACTAATGAACAGTGACGTCACACGATTCAAATGTGCGGTTTGGCGGGAATTTAATAAATTAAAATTTCTTTTATTAATTACAACTTTCATATTAACTTATAAAATAAATAAATTTATCTAAATTATCGTATATTCATATGCTTTCAAATTAAAAAAAAAATGTTCATGTTGCCTATTGAATCAACAATTGCCGGTTCATATACTTTCAAGTATACTTTCTTCATTTCTTACGAAATAATTTTGAAAATATACAGGGTCTCCCAAATAGAGTGGCCTATTAAAATATTGTAGGGAAGGAAATGTACAAAAATTCTGAAAGTTGGTACATTGCCCTAAGACATAGTGATCTTTCCGCGTAAAATATTTTCACTCTTACATTACTTCCGGTTAAACCGGAAATCGCCATTAACTTTCTTATTTTAAATGGAATGTTACATTTTTTATTGGAAATTCTGATTCTCCACATTATTCTAAATAAAAAAGTTAAGACTTCTCTATGCTTAAATGTAACAGATTTTGATATAACTTTAAATTCCTTAAAAAAAAGTTTGGGTAACCTTCCCTTTAAAAAAATGTATCTATGACACTTTCAAATTTCAAGATTCAAGTTGCATATCGTTTGAAAATACAATCTTCAGGCTTTCAAAACATATCGTAGTTAATCCCAAAAAAAAAAAAAAAAATCATAGGCTGGTTACAATATGGTGTCCAATGTCATAATGTTTAACTGTCCAAAACTCAATTTTCTTAAATGGAACAACCTGTATATAGTTTCCGAGATATTCGCCAGCGAAAATAGATAATTTTCGAAAAACTTTTTTTTGCCTCGCGTTTTTCGTCAATCTTTTTGACGACTAATATGTAAAGCAAAAGGCTGAGGAATTAGAAGGATAAGATTGATGAAAAACGTGAGGCAAAAAAAGTTTTTCGAAAATTTTAGATTTTCGCTGGCGAATATCTCGGAAACTATAACACATAGGAAGAAAACGAATATAGACATTCTTGTAGGAAATTTAATTATCTTTAATTTTGTAATGAATACTTTATTCGTACGACGCACAGTTTCCGAGTTATAAGCGAAAAATCGAAAAAAAAGAGCTTCTCCTTCCCCTCCCCCCTTAAGCGGCAGTGGTAGGGCGGGGACTTTTAGTATGTTTACCTCCTAACTACCCCCAACACATTTCTGAAGAGAAAAATTCTCCCCCCCTCCATGTCCTCTACAACCCCCATTTGGACATTCATTGACTGGAGTAATATTGGACGAATTAAATTTAGAGATTCGATAAATGCTAGAATGAAGAAATTACTTAAAAGAAACTTCCCAATTTATAGATTTTGAGAAATGCACCAGTTACGTGGCCACCTTCATCCCCTGATCTGTCAGTTTTAGGATTCTTATTTTTGGGGAGCGATAAAAGATAAGGTCTACCGAAGGTCGTATGCAACAATAGAAGATATTAGAGGTGTACTAGAAGCTTTTACCAATATTGACAGACGTTCTACTAGAACAGCAGTAAATTTTAAAGAATTGTAATTTACGTATTACAAATAATGGTGGGCTTTTTGAATGTCTTTAGAAATATTTTTAATTTATTTTGATGGTTTAGGTTACTGATACGAGGGTTGGGTCCTATTCTCCGTCTACTTGCAGTTGTCTGACTGATTAGAATGGAAGAATTGTGAATTTTGAAATGTTCTTTTCAGAACTATAACAATGATCTTTCAAGGTTTCGCTACTTCGAAATTGCATCAACGTCTTCGTGTTTTTAAATTATAAAGTTATAACACGTGATCAATATATTTTCTAATGAAGTGACCTATGGAAAGAAAATCGTATGTCTTTGATTAATTCATTTTTTTCAAATGTCATTCCCATTTCAATTACTTATAACTGAGTAAGTTTAATGCATTAACAGAAATTTTTGTTCATAAAAGCTTATTGTTACATTGCGAATAGTTAAATAACAATCCAGTAATCCTAGCGAATGTTATTAACGATTTAAAACGCAGAATTCACTTGTGTTTACAAAAGAACGGCGAACATTTTACGCACCTTCCATGAACCAGTTTTTCGTTGCTCTTGGTGCGTACTTCTTTTTCTGGAAAATGTGAACTTTGATTTGATGTCCAAATTTATAAAAAAACATGTAATACATAAAACAGTAGTTAGATTTTTATAGGAACGCAATATAAATAATTCAAATGGCATTATAACGAACTAATCAAAGACACACGATTTTATTTCCATAGGTCACTCGATTAGAAAAGATATTGATCACTCGTTACATACAACTATTGTTGATTTTGCATTTCAATGTGTTCCACAATAGCAGTGTCTCAAACATTATTGTTATTAAAAATTAAAATTATTTTGTACTGCAAAAAATAATCATTAGAGTTATGTGCGAAGCACCATTGAATGCGCCATGTAGACCATTATTTATGCTACAGGGGATATTATCATTAGCCAGCCTATATTAAGGCGGGCGGCCACTGAACGCCAAACTAAACTAAGTTAAGCGAAACTAAGTTTTTTTTTTTGAAAATTAGCTCCAACGTAAATCGTAATCTTGGGCGGACGTGACAACTAAAGCTAAGCGAAGCGAAGTTAGGCTAGCGAAGATATAAAACAATGTTTATCTTCGCTCGGTTGCCTCATCCGCGTAAGATTACGTTGGAGCTAATTTTCAAAAAAACTTAGTTTTGTTCAGCTTAGCTTCGCTTCATGCGCACTGGCCGCTCGCCCTTATATTCTAGAATTAGCTATTTTCATAAAACAACACAAGCACCCGTATTCTCGGAACTCTGATATGTAAAGGGTGAATGACAACTGTACCGACAAAAAAAAAACGCATAAGAGAATCGATCTCGCTGATTACGGGAAAAATGTTTAACTCCGGCACTGCGTACGAAATACGGCGGTCACGTTCTATAAATGCAGCAGTATAAAGTTTTTTTTACTGATTACTCGTTTGCACTCAATGCGATCTTGACACACATCTCAATTGATTTTATTACACGTTTAACAGCTAGGGAACGGAAGTTTCTTTTACGCGACGTAATTATTAGTAATTTCTAAAATAACTGGAATTGCGTATGAAATATGAACAATTCGCAAATAAATGTTTGTTAATTCGTACGGATTATTTACTAGAGCGGAATGTACTAGCCGTCTCGTTCACAAAAAGAAAATCGCAAGAATTTAAATCTGGTGATCGCAGGGGTCAAATGCACGACCCGATAGGCAGCTGATAGTAAAATGTTCGTCTCGTTATTGCACGGAGACCATAAAACTATTAGGATACAATCTGTTGTTTTAACCGTCTCGTCGCTAGAATTTTGCGTAATACTAATTGGTAATAAATAATTATCGTCACAAAAGAATAATTACTTGATTACATTTGCAAGGAATCGTTTAAATGAATCGGTTTTCACCGAAAATTTGAAACGATTTATTAGACCTGAATTTCACCGCCGACAAGTGTTTTTGTTTATTATACTAAAACTAAAAATAAAAACTTTATTATGTACAGCTGTTTTACACGCATCTCCAAAAATGAACAAAAATTATGACAATTTTTGTACATTTTTGTGATTTGTATACGCATCTAGAAAAATGATAAAAATATGACAATTTTTGTAAATTTTTTGTAGATGCGGAAAATCCATTTTTTAGCAAGAAATAAACCACAAACTTCAAAAACAATAGTCTGTCAACGGAAAAATTTGATTACGGCGATTTGCAAATGTTTTGTTTCCAAAGCACAGACACCTTTGATGATTTTGTAAAAATGAAAATATGTATATTCTTTATTTATTAATTTATAAAAAAATGACAAAGGACAATTTTCATTAAGAATATTACTCTCTGTCGATTGGTAATGTAATATACAGAGTGTTCCATTTAAAAAAAGTGTCTTTTTGACTTTATCTTATAAATTCATTCTCGGTTCTTCTGAATACAACTTACTTTGAAAAAAATTTCCATGTTTAATTTATGTTTTTATCAACTTTTAACAGTCTTCTTTACTAAAAAACATTAACTTTTAAATCTTTGTACGACGAGTTTTTTTAAATTAAGATTTATTTCAGAAATATCTAGCTCTTTTATGTATTTCACAATCTGTATATAAAGAAATTAATAATCAAACAACAATCATTTTGTATTTGTATGCTAACAGTACAACATTTCAGCTTAGAAATGAATACTGTTGTAGAATCTTACGAGGTTGAAAAATTTCGATGGAAAATCAGGATGAATTTTTGGGATTTCATGTCTCCCACTTTCTTAAAATCTGCGTCACATACCTATCAATCAAAATGAGAGTAAAGGATTGTTCTATATTTTTATGTCAGTGTAATGAATATTCAGTGAAATTTTCTGCCCGCAGTTGTATAGTTGTGGTTTTAAAAAAAGCATACATAAGTACACTCAAAACATGTGAACTTTGTTTGAAACTATTTTCGCTTTATAAGTCAAAATCATTGTCAACATTAACTTGCCGCATTTAAGTTTACCCAAAAAACGCAAATAACTATATACATTATTGAAGAAGGGTGGTCAGTAAGAAGATCACCCGAAAGATTTGAGGTTAATAAAAGCACCATACAGTTTTTTTTTTCTTGACCCCTAAAAATGAAAGTGACCTGATTTAAGTATCAGTGTTTATGTCAATCAGACAGACATCGATTTACTATTCTAATATTGCAAAATAAAGCCTAAGGACTTGTATCCTTTTTTAAATTCCGCAACTGTACATTATTTACACTTGTATTCAAAAAAATTCTAAATAAAACTGTGACTTGAGATTTAGATTTTTTTGACATTTCACTGACATTTCAAAGAAATTTCATTGTTTTTTTAATGTGAAATTTCATTTCATGTCCTGTTGAAAAGTTTCATATTAAAAATAATGAAATTTCCACATCCCTAAGGAACTTTTAGCGGCAATATGAGTGGAGGGACGATAGAGTACGATAGCCGTTGTTTCCACTGCAGGTCAATAAGGGCGAGGTTAGCATGCAGAGGTCAGATTTAATGGTCATCACTGTACAACGGGAAGCCCTTCATGGAGATTATTTTAATGACAACTCCTGTCGCTAATTGCTTTCGAAAATTGACCTTTTACGTTCCAGTTCTTCAATTAACTGTTTAAAATATGTCAAATGTTTTTCAAGTTCAGAACTGGTTGTTAAGTTATAACTTGGCATCTGATTTTGAAAGAGCAATCGATCAATTCCGGCATAATTTCATTGAATTAGATGATATAACATGTTAATACCATGCCATATTTCACCATGTTCAAGAATTCTGCAAGTCTAAGAGTTAGAACAATTCAGTGAACAAGCTTTTGAAGTAGCACATTCAGATTTTAAAAAAGTGTGGGAGAACATATCCTGATTTTCCGTCAAAATTTTTGAACTCCGTTAGGTCTGAATTGTATAGTTAGCATACAAGTACAAGAAGATTGTTGTTTGCTTCTTAATTTCTTTTGTTTTGTATATACAATTTGTGAAATACCAAAAAGAGCTAGGTATTTCGAAATAACTCTTAATTAAAAGAAAACTCGTCCTATGAAGATTTAATGGTTAATGTTTTTTAATAAAGAAAACTGTTAAAAGTTGATAAAAACAAAAATTAAAAATGGACATTTTTTTCAAAGTGAAGTTGTATTCAGACGAACCGTGCATTTTCTTTGACTCATTTATTCTCATCGGCTTATTTATAATTGTTAAAACTATTCTATATTTGCATATTTCATGTATTGCTTAAACAAAATGTAATATTATTACGTACTTTGATTTTATCATAATAAGGCCATTTTGCTTAGGTACTAATCAATAATCATCTATGAAAAATCGGTTTTCAGCAATTATCATACTACCTTCAGTTACTTATTAATTCATAAAATACATACTGTATGTAGTCAACTAAGCGATTAAATTTTGTGCATTAAAATACTAGAATTAGCCAGGGAAAATTAATTTATAACTTACTCCAAAAAGTCCGTACCTTGTTTTTACCTGTTTTAAGATAGTTAGGAGGATTCCTGTACAACATGGGACCTTTTACGCGAAATGAGTGATATGAGGATTCAATTACTTGGGAATTTCATTAGCAAATGTCAAATGTACCAATCGAGAGTCGTGCAATTCTACAACAGATGCAAACAGAACAAAAATACCAAAAAGTCACTTAGGGACTTTTTGCAGAAACCCTTCAAATGCATATGAATTGAATCTGCATCATACGTGACGTCACATGTGCGACAAGGATAGAGCGACGCGTACTCGTTGTCATACCGGTTTATGTATATCGTGCGTTAATGATTTTGAAATGTACGTATGTAAAATAGAAATTGAGAACAAAACGTCAAAATGTTATGATTTGCATTTGACAATAAACATTTGTTTCCACATTAACAATAGAGAAGAGAAGTTTACTATTTTTTTTAAAGAAAGAAAAGAAAGTTAAAATACTTTAAAAAATTACCAAATTATAACAATTCAAAGTTGCGTTTTGTGACAACAGTTTCCGAGTGACGTGACGTCATTTCACCTGTTCGACAAATTATAACTTTGACGCTTTATAGTTCCTACTTCAATTTTAATTACACAGGTAATAAACAATAATCAATGTAAAACACGTGTCAAATTAAATGAATGTTAACTTTACATAGCTGTGTAACAGAGTAATCGCGGTCAACCATGCGAAAAAGTGACGTCACAAGCGAGGCGTTTCTGCTTAAAACATGACAAATTTAAAAACCTATTCCTCCGTTATGCATCGATGAATTTTAAGAATTTTTTCGCCAGTCAATTGCTTTTGGTCTATATTTTACTATTACAAAAAATATTCCATTTCTAACATGAGGAAACTTCTCCATTTCGAAAAAGGGAAACTGCTGTATCTTTGTCTTTACTTAAAACAACTATATCGAATATTATAACGAGCGTCTAAATAAAAACCTGGTCAAGTGGGTTGTGATCGAGAATTTTTCCATTGCATTTACATAGCAGAATTACTAAATGTAGCCTACTTGACCAGATTTTTATTTAGACACGAGTTATCATTGGAAAGGTTAGAAAAAGAGCATTTTCGCAGTCGTGGTCTATTATGGTTTCCGGATAAAAAACTGATGTTTATTTATAACTTAAATAGGAGCTTACATGGAAAATTTGGTTAAACTATTTAGGTCCATATGCACCGTTAAATTCTTAATCGCAGTTTTACTAATTCTGTTTAGACCACTGAGATTAAGTTCATATGCACCGTCTCCTCCACTATCAGGATTAGATAAACGTAAAATAAACTTGGCAATATTGCACAATGTACTGAACTGTCAGAACTGTCAAAACTAGACAGCCGCCAATTTAATATTTTCTTATATGAGTTTTGAATTTGGTTTGTGAAACCCAAACAATTTTCAATTTCGAAATGGCCACCGAACTTAAAAGAGTACCGAATTTTACAAGTGGCGAAAAATGTATAAGACCATGGTTGTTATTTGGAATTTGGTGAATACCTATCTCCCTGAAGAATTAAGTAATTTAATTGTTCAGCATTTAATTCTTCAGGAGGTGGTGGTAAATCCTCTTTTGCTTCAATTGCAATATTGTGTAGAACAGCAGACGCGACTATCATTGTGAGTACTGTGTCCACTGGACAACGAAGACCATATGCCAAGATGGGAAACCTTCGCTTCCAAATTCCAAATGTTCTTTCTATTGCATTCCTTGTTCTTATTTGTGACTCATTATATAAGTGTTCTGCTCTAGTTTCTGGGTTGGCTAATGGGGTCATCAAATATGGTTTTGATTGATAACCACCGTCACCTAATAGAAGAACATTTGGGAATTCGCCTAACTCAAAACGTGCTCGAAGACGGCTACTATTAAAGATTGTTATATCATTTGCAGATCCTGGCCATCTAGCCACAAGGTCTCGAATTTTTAAATTTCCATCACATACTACTTGAGTATTTATAGAAAAATAAGATTTTCTATTACGATACACTTCCCCATCATCTCCACCAGGAGATTGTAATTTGATATGAGTACAGTCTATGCAACCAATTACCCGAGGAAATCGGGCTACAGAATAAAAACCATTTTGTACTTGCACCATTTCTTCATCTTTGGGCATTTTTATGTATTGATTTGAAAGACCAGCTATAACTCTTGAAACCTTATTTATAATACGGGAAGCAGTGGATTGATGTAAACCCATAAAATCACCTACGAAATTCTGGTGGGAATTTGTAGCAAAAAACCTAAGAGTGGTCAGAATTTGATTTATTGGTGACACACTGTCGTTTAAATTATTATCAAATTCTAGTTGACCTTTTATTCTTTCCAATAGCATCAGGACTGTTTCTTTCCTAAGACGAAATCTGCGGAAAAAACTTAAGTTGTCCATATCATGGAAATGATCTGTTCTTTCATATAACCGTCTTGAAAATCCGTATTCTATAACATCCAGAATATCGCCATCATCTTCTAAAAATATTTCGTCCTCAATTTCAACATGCATTTTAAAATTTAAAACCACAATCGAGTTTATAACAACAGCTTTTAAGAGCACCTTATATTTTTTAGGTTGACATTAGAGCTTAAACTGACAAAATTACAGGATTAAAGTTAAACCGGTTTAAAGCGAAACAGATTGACGATGCATACGATATAAAATAACTAAACCCAATTAGCTCTTAATCTCGATTAATTATGAGCGGTGCATACGGCCCTTAGAACAAATTCTCTACAACTTTTGTCTACACTTTTTCTCTAAAACCAAAAATAACTGAGTTGTATGCATTAAACGAAATTATAAGAAATCAGTTTTTTCGAAATATCTAGCCAGCCATGCACTTAAAAAAAGCTGCATTAAACTTGACTCCTAAAACTATAAATCTTTCCCCATTTTAACCTCTTTTTAACTCTGCTAGTTTCCAAAATCCCCATACTAAACATCGCAGGATGTCGCGATTGAAACATTTCATTACTTTTACATCGTATTTGCGAATAACCTCGGACAGGTCGGTATGGTTTGCAGTGGAATTCTCGAGCTACGCTTCTGCTGACGAGGACCAAAATAGGGCCAAAACAGCTGTATAGAGGATGCTCGAGGAATCCACTGCAATCTAAACCGACCAGCAACAAAATTTTTGAATTATTATAGGTGAAATAATTTTGTTTTTTTTAAATTAAGGTGATGTAAAATGAGCCATAAGGAGCTCATCTGATTTGGATCAATAATAATTATTTATTAATGAAATCTGCAAGTCCGGTTTTGTTAAAACAGTTGACAGTGAATTTTAATTTAAAGCTGAGTTAAATTAAATTTTTTTGGTTAGATCAATGTTTATGTTCTACATATTTTATAAACTTTCTTTTTGTATTTTATTCAGATGTTCATTGTAAATAGTATAAAGAGAACATCCAAAACCATGCACTTCCATTTGATTTGATTTATTTTAAGACCTGCTTATATTAAGACGGTGAAACAGGTATGTTAAAAGTGCCAGGGAGTGTGGATTGAAATATAAATATAAATTTATTCTGTTGTGAATTATAACAATTTCTGCATTATATTTAGTTTCTTTAACACTACCAGTTTTCATTTGTTATTATTAACTAGTATTGTGAATTATTTGCACATTTGAATAATTAAGATTATTAGTCATTGTTGTCTATTGTGCGTCGATAAAGAATGGACCATACTTGGAAAGTGATTAAAATAAACCGATTTAGATCAACTTGTGTTAGTTCAGTTTAGCTTTGTTTAAAAGTGAACTTTATGTTTGTTGTGCATTCTACTTTTATGTTTGACTACGTGTTTTCGAAGCCAGTAAAAATCTTACTAGCATGTAACAATGTTATAACTACCATATCATGTTTTTTAGTTACCCGTATCAATTTCTTTATTTGTAAATTCGAAAAATATAAAACTTGATTTAAATTAATGTTTTTTTTTTTAAATTAACGTCCGGTTTTATAATACACAAGCTAAAGTCACTTTAACAAAAGGAAACTTTAAACTAAAAGTAACTTTGAATTCAATTTAAAGTGAAGTCGTTCAATAATCTGACGCAGCATCTACTTTAACTAAAGTCATTTTAAATGAAATAATAAAAGATGGCAATACTGTAAGTAGGCACTGCGCATGTGCGAAGCTTGTTTGTACCACAGCTGATTGCTGTTAAAAAATCAAAACAACGTCTTTGATTTGATTGATAAATATTCAACATGGACAAAAAGGAAAAAAGAAACCGATCCACTAATTTTACCTGTGAAGAGGATCTGCATTTGGGATAAGAAATACAAAAATTTTAAATTATTGTGGAATGCAAAATTAGCAATTTAATGTCGCCAGCAGAAAAAATAAGTTTTGTAGAACTGGATATATGTATGTAGTTTGACGTAAAATTAGTTTTCAATCAATTTTAAGAAACTGCTTGGAACAAAGTTTTGCGAAATTATAATAGTTATAATCGACCAAGAAATTTGGTGCAAATAAAGTCAAAAATTGACAATTTAAAAACTGCTGCACGAAAATATCACACTTCTCTAAAACAAGCTTCCTTCGGTATTGGTGGCAGACCATGCGTTATTATTAAAGACACTAAGGCCCGGTTTTACAATCGTCGGATAAACATTATTCTAAAGTTAGTTAAAGCTGGTTCTTGTCCGATGAAAATTGTATCACAAACTCTTTTAAACGGAAACTAAATGGCGCACAAATACTTAACGTTTCGCAGTCAGAAGTGAAAAATATTTTTCACTTCTGACGAAGCTGTCGAACGACTGCAGGCGTTAAGTGTTTAATGCGCCGATATGTCCGTTAAAAGTTCGTCTGATATTCTAAAGGGTCAAACAGAATGCAACGCCGTTACCCGCCATTGCAACGCCGCCAACTGTCACTACAAAAGACATGCACAGATAAAGCGGCGTGAAACGTCGTCAGTCTAGCATAAAAATAGAAATAACTTGTGCCACAAATGGATAAATTTCAATTACAGTAGACCTCGGTTATAACGGCCTCGTTTATAGCGATCCACCGCTTATAACGAACTATATTTCAAGTCCCGTCATTTTTCTCTATATTTGTGGCATTATCGCTTATTACGAACTTCGGATATAACGAACCGATTTTGATGGTCCCTTGAGGTTCGCTATAACCGAGATCTACTGTATTTATATTATTATATATGTATATGTTACACCTGATGTATTGTATGTTGAATTATTCACATATACAAGAAATTTACCAGATGAAAATGCGATGGTGGGACATATTTGGTTATGTATTATGACGTTTGACGCCGCTAAAGTAGAAAGTTGACCAACTTTTCGCGTGCAACGACGCTTAACATCGTTCATTCTGTGCAATGACATTTGAACCTTTGTATTTAACATTCATTTGACAGCTAACGGCGTATAACGGCGTTACATTCTGCTTGAACCTTTAGAATAACGTGATGTAGTTATGACGTAGATATGGAGGAACGTTAAAGGATATTCGGCGAACAGTTATTATATACATTTTAGGTTAGGTACTGTCCATCTCATTCTGTGCGCCCCTGTTTGCGTTCCTTTTACTTACTTGCGTGATTTAGCACTGAACTGCTCCAAACTTAGAGCACCAGAACATCTCACTCTCAAAAGGAAAACAGCATAAGAAGGTGGAAATAAAATGTCATTTACTAAGAAGGTGCAAATAAAATTCTATTATTCGGGAAACTCTTTGCGGGGATTTATAAGGAGCGAAAAATACCTTATGCGGATACACCGATGTAAAGTTGGCAATAGAATTCCAGCTATAAAAATCGTAAACTTTATCACCGGACGACATAGACGTAAATCGCACATAGGCATTATTTCATAAATTCCAGCATTTATTCCTTAATACTAACTCAGAAGTAGAACCTCTTTTTCCCAGAATTACTTAAAATAAATATAGAATTTATTTAGTTAGTCAATAAACTTAGTATAAAGAAACAACGTTCTGACAACAAAAGGGTTATTCCTGGGTAGTTGACATGAAAATTCTTGGAAAATTTCAATCACAACATCAGAAATGACTACTACAACGAAAGATACAAGATTTTAATAGTTATTTATGTGTCAGGCTTTGTAAATTAATCTTTACGGACGAGCTGGAAATTTGTTAATGTTAATGGAGCTGGCCATGCTAAAACCATGGCCTAGCTCCATTAAAATTCACTGACGTGTATGTATGGCCGTTTCATTTCGACTTTTAAAAATTATGACGGGTACTTCACTCAGCGCCTCTTGTGAGTTTTTAAGTAATTGCAGTTGTCATTACGTTACTATCCGTAGTTTTGTACAAGGTTTCTATAAATGATTCTAACATTGCATTACCTCTGATAAACCATGTGCCACTAACCACCGATACTGAACACAGTTGATACTGAAATTTCTCAGATATTAGAATACACATTCAAAAGGAGGTGGATTATCCAACGCAATATTCAATGCCTGCTTTGATGTTAGAATCATTTATAGAAACGCTGTAGTATCTTTAATAGGGAGCGCTGAGGGGAGTTAGTACTCCACGGCATGCTTTCTCGGAACCGAATTTTAGGCGAATTGAAACGGCCATACATACACGTCAGTGAATGTTAATGTAGCTGGCCATGCTAAAACCAGGCTATTTCTGGAGAGTTGTCGAAAAGCGTCGATTACACGAAGCTAGTTTACTGGCTGCTAGTTAGATAGTTTACTGGCGGATAGTAAAAAAGCTACGTGTAATTGTAGTAGCTAGTAAACTATCTGAAAATTTTACTCGCTGAAAACGGAGCGTGAAAAGTTGAACATCCGTCAACTTTACTGGCTACTAGCTGGCGAATTTACACGCTGGCTAGTGAACTCGCCACGTGTAAAGACAAAAGCTAGCCACAAGAAGCTAGTTTGGTGTAGGTTGGTCATGAAAAATGCCGACTGAGGTAATTCGTGCATATGTCGCATTTATTAGTGCATTGCTACAAGAAGAAATAAGTAGAAGCAGAAAATAAACGAAATTTATCAAAATCGCTTTGTTTTAAATTTTTACTTAAATAATCCTTATGTTTACAATTCCAAAATGTAATATAGCGCTTATATATTTCAAAAAATGTTATAATTTCTGTAGCGCTCCATTTAATAGCCATGTTTGCTGTCATGAACATATGATTAAAAGACGGTAAACTCGCTAAGTCGCCACTGGCTACGTGTAATTGTTTACTAGCTTCTCGCTCACTATCGGGCTTTTTCACTAGCAAGCTAGTAGCGAGTAAACTAGCTTCGTGTAATCGACGCTTAAGATGGCGCGCCTGCGCTTGATAAAAATGAAATGCATTGACTGTCCGTTTTTGTTTTCCTTTCCGATTTTGGTCTTTATAGAGCATTGATTTAAAGCCGACTTTATGTACGGTGCAAGCCAAATATTCGCATTAAACATTGCTTAGTAATAAGTTTGATTAAAGTAATCCTTAAAGAATGCGGTGCAAACGGCTGTTAAAGTCGACTCAGGGATGGAACATCGATCGATCAGCATCAATGTTAGGTATCGATATTAACATAGAAAGTTCATATCGATGTTTGAAAAAACATCGACCGCCAAACATCGATGATTGCTAACATCGATGTTTAAATTAGAAATAAATGTATAAAGAATCAGCAATCATATTTTATTAATTAAAAAAAAAAACAAAAATGTTAGTTATTATCAAATTGAATATTGACAACTACAATTCAATTTAAATTAAAGTAGCTCACTATTTATTTCTTGAGGAATTAAGATTTAAGTTAAATTGTGTAGCTAGTCAATTTAGTAACTGGTGTTCAAAAAATAATTTGATGTTTAATCCAGATAAAAGTGCATTCTTTTTCGTTGCAAACAAAACAACAATAGTGTAACGTTTTCCATTGATGATTCCATAGTATGTTCGACCACTACCACTAAATTCCTGGGCATCCAGCTGGATGAATTTCTTAACTGGGAATTCCATCTGGATTATGTATCAAAGAAACTAAACAGCGGCTTCTACTCTATTCTACAATTGAAAAATATTGTGTCTAGAGACTGTTTGATAAACATGTATTACACATTAATTTATTCGCATTTGTCTTATAATGTAATTTTATGGGGTAATGCTGTAGACTGGATTAGAATATTTGTAGCACAGAAACGTATTTTAAGACTCGTATTTAATATAAAAGCTGGCGAAACTTGTAGGACCGCATTTAAACAACATGCAATCTTAACATTCCCATGTATCTATATACTAAACTGTTTGTTATATGTTAAGAATAACATTCATAAATTTGTTACGAACTCTAGTTTTCACGACTATGAGACTCGTCATGGCAGTCGATTGTGTGTAGTGGCACATAATCTTGCTAAATATGAAAAGTCCCCAGTTTATGCTGGGATAAAAATGTTTAATAAACTTCCTCAAAATGTAACTTCATTATCGTTAACAAACTTCAAAAATAAGATAAAACATATTTTGCTGGAAAGGTGCTACTACTCCATCAATGAATATTTAACCGACGATTTGTACCTATTGTCTTAAGCACCATTACTACCTTAATTATTGACTCTGTATACATATTATACATTGATGTAATGCGACATGTCAATATTCCCCTGGAATCAAAGGCAGAAATAAATGATTAAGGCCCAGTATTTCATTCGGAGTTTAACTTTAAGCTTCGTTTTATTCCCAAAGTATGTAATAATTTATTGTAAAGACAATTGTTTTCCTAGAAATAATACGAAGCTTAAAGTTAAACTCCGAATGAAATACTGGGCCTATGATTATGATTATTCATCAATTAACGCACAATAATGTCATCAAATATGACTGATTATCAGGGAAAATTTTACTTTAGATCTAAATTAGGTTTCTGTAATCCAGTATACCGGGTGTCCCACGTCATATACTCACTCTTCTAGAACTTTTATTTTTTAATCGATTTCAATAAAATTTGGAAAATAAAAATTAAGCAAAAAAACGCATTTTCCGATATACTATTGAGCACCGTAGGACTTCCGGTTTCACCGGAAGTAACGTCAACTTTCTTATTTTAAATGGATCACTCTGTATATTTTTACATATTTGGAATCTGCAGATCATTGCGAGTCCGAATATGTCTCATTTGGTAATTTTGGTTTCCATGACAACGAAAAAAAGAAAAAAAACTTTTGTTTTTCAATCTAGGAAGCTTCGAATCGTGTATTTTCCTTCTAATGCGATCAAGCAATTCGAGAAAATCACTATTTTGATTGTATTTTGATTTTTAACATTTTTACGGTATTTCAAATTTTCATTAAGTCGTAATTCATTTTTTTTAATGGAACCTCATGTGCTTCTTAGCTTAAGTTCGACAGAATATTTTTTTCTGAGTAAGCTGATACCAAATACTTCATACTTTTTTTGAAAGTCATTCTTGGCTTCTTTCGTATTTTCTTTGAGTATGCTGATACCAGATACTTCATACTTTCTTTGAAAGTCATTTAAAACACAGCATGATTTAGGGCGGGCGGCCACTGCGCGCGAAACTAAGCTAAGCTAAGCGAAACTAAGTTTTTTGAAAATTAGATTCAACGTAATCTTACGCGAACATGGCAACTAAAGCTAAGGGAAGCAAAGCTAGGATAGCAAAGATATAAAACAATGTTTATTTTCACTTGGTTACCTCGTCTACGTAAGATTACGTTGGATCTACTTTTCAAAAAACTTAGTTTCGCTTAGCTTAGCTTAGTTTCGCGCGCAGTGGCCCGTCGCCTTTATTGAGGTTTTAGGCCAAGGTTACTAAAGAGAGAAGGTTGCCTGGTAAGTCGTGGAGTGACGCGTCATTCAGTAGGCCATCTGTTTGTGTATATGCATTAAATGGGGCTACTGAGTGACGTTGAAAGTTACCAGGCAACCTGTCTTTTTAGTGACCTTGGTTTTAGGCCCGCTCTGCTTTAAATGATTTTCAAAGAAAGTATGAAGTATTTGGTATCAGCGTACTCAGAAAACAATTCTGTTGAACTAAGTTAAGAAACACATGAGGTTCCATTTAAAAAAATGAGTTGACTTATTGAAAATTGGCATAGTGTAAAAATGTTAAAAATCAAAATACAATCAAAATAGTGATTTTCTGGAATTACTTGATTGCATTAGAACGAAAAACACGATTCATAGCTTGATAGATCGAAAAACAAAAGTTTTTTTTTTTCATTGTCATGGAAACCAAAGTTACCATATGATACATATTCGGACTCGCAATGATCTGTAGATTGCAAACATGTAAAAATATACATGGTGTTCCATTTAAAATAAAAAAGTTGACATCACTTCCGGCGAAACCGTCCTACCCATGCTCGATTACGGAAAATTCGTTTTTTTGTTTAATTTATCCTTTGCAAATTTCATGTAAATCGATTAAAAAATACAAATTCTAGAAGGGTAAGCACTAGGGTGGGTCATTTTTGTATGAAAAAAAAAAAAAAAAAAAAAACGAATATTGCGCTTTTGATTTTTAATAGCAACATTATATTGCCTTTACATGAAAACAGTGTAATGCTAAAATTTAAAGTAAATAGCACCTCATCTTCAGGTTGCGCTTTGCCTTGGAAATACGAATAACTTGAATATATTCTGGTAGCCATATAACATAAATGTCTCAAGGAAAATAGTGTTTTTAGAATAAAATAATCAATTATTAATAATTAAAAAAATAAAACAACAGAAAAATTAATGAAAATCATTCAATATTGAAATCTTTCTTGCTATCGAATTTAGGCATTGTCTTGCCCTTTTAGTATACAGTTTTGATCATAACTCTGTTATTATTATTATCATCGCAAATACGAACTTTTCATGGCATACTATATGGTCTTTCTTGTATAATTTCGAAAATTCAAACGTAAGGCGCACCCTCTAAATTTTAATTAAATTAAAAAATATTTCATAGGTGTCATAATATCACTAAAAGACAACATAATTTTGCTATTAGGTAAGAATATCTCAAAGTTTGGTTTTTCGACCCACCCTAGTAAGCACATGGCGTGGGATACCCGGTATATAGCTGTCTTATACGATCGGCATATGAATAAAAAAGAACTTTAGATCATATTAATTAATAAGAGTAATTATAATTTTGGTAACTATTGTAATTTAATGTTACATTAATTTGAAAGTCTGTGAATGTAGTATTAATTTATGAAATAGGACGTACTGTTTCTGTAATTTTGTCATTGCGTAGGTCAACGAAAGTATGGAGGGCCTCCGCCAGGATGCGATGGATCACCACCAGGTGCTGGTTGTGAAGTATTTTGTGGAAAAATACCTAAGGACATGTACGAAGATGAACTAATACCTTTGTTTGAAGAGTGCGGGGTTATTTGGGATCTTAGGTTAATGATGGACCCAATGACGGGTACTAATAGAGGGTATGCGTTTGTGACGTTTACCACGAGAGATGCAGCTCAGTTAGCCGTCCAAAAGGTAAGCAAGATGGTGATGGTGCTGAAAGAATACTCTTTTAGCAATGTTGCCTTTCGTAGACAAAAGTGTTTGGTTAGCGGTGATGTCGGGGTCATTTTCGAGTAGATACCTTAGTATATTTTATTTTTGATTTGTTTTCTATTTAAGTATTTATCATTTATTTTTTTCTTTTTTGATTTAATTGGTTCTAGTGGGACAGAAACGTCCAGTGAAGGTTTCCTAGTGTTTAGTTTTATATTTTGTAGGTAAATTTTGCAAAAGTAAAAAAGACAACTCCTTTTTACCTTGAAATTTTAAATTCTACCTGTTAAATTTTTGATCCGGGAATGTCAATGTTTACATCTGGTTTGTATTTGGTATGTTTTGGAGACATTAATGTGTTATAATTAAGCATCGATATTCCCCCTTGGCAGACGAGTGACGAGATAAGTTTAAAGTGAATTTTATGTTATCTCGCCATTCGACCTGCTATTGCACTCTAATTGGCGTTCTCTATTATAGTGATGTGTGCCAACTGTTGTCACAGCCGGCAATTGAAAGTTACTTTTGTTGCAGCGGCTCTGACCACGGAGCATACGTTCTCTCCCTGTAGCTTTGTCCTCCATGAGAGCCCTCGATGTGACCAAATTCAGATGCTCTGACACTGTTGTGTCACAATTGGCTCTTAGACGATTACTGGTGTGTTTGGCTGGTATTAAAATTCTTTTTTACAGGTCTCCTCTTTGCACAAAGGGGCAAAATTGAGACCGTGCTGTTGGTTTTGAGTGTTACCAAATTCTATTTAGTAGCAGGTGTTGGTTGGGCGTAGCTGTACCAAGTGATCCAGGATCGGGCAGCGTTGACGGGTTTTTCTAAATCTAGCGAGCATGCCCGTTCAGTAGTTTGTTGGTGCAAAATTATATATTTGACTGACTAAATTTATATAAGATCTGATGTGGCTGACCAAATTCTGGCATGTTTTTGTTTCTTGACCCACAGCTCGATAATCATGAAATCAAACCCGGCAAGACACTGAAAATTAACATTAGTGTTCCAAACCTTCGGCTTTTTGTGGGCAACATACCAAAGTCTAAAGGCAAAGAGGAGATACTGGAAGAGTTCGGTAAATTAACAGGTAAAGTGCATCAGTAGCTAGTGGCGGCCGGCTGCCGGGCTCAGTCCTTTCCTGCCCTTACCCCTCAGTCCTTTACCCAAGCCCAAGGCATAATTGGCTACCCTTCCACTGTTCTTGCAGCTGAATGATTATGAGATACGGAAAGGCAAAAAGATTGGCGTTACCATATCTTATAACAATCACCGGTTATTTGTGGGCTATATTCCAAAGAACCGGGATCGAGACGATCTCTTCGAAGAGTTTTCCAAACACGCACGTAAGTTGAGAACCCTTTTCCCTGGAATGCGTTAGTCTGCGCCTGAGCAATGGGTAGGGCAGGGCCGCTACGAGCATGGGAAGGGTAGCAAGGTCCAGTGCGTGCAAGTAGCATTTTCCACGAGCTTACTAGATAGTGCAATGGACTTTGGTGCTCGTCCGCCACCGCACTCTATAGTCAACTCAATTTTAACGGTTCATTTTGTGCAGCGGGCCTGATGGAGGTCATCATATACAGTTCTCCCGATGACAAGAAGAAGAACCGTGGTTTTTGTTTCCTAGAATACGAATCACATAAAGCAGCGTCACTTGCTAAGCGCCGCCTCGGCACGGGTCGCATCAAAGTATGGGGATGCGACATTATCGTCGATTGGGCCGATCCGCAAGAAGAACCCGACGAACAGACCATGTCCAAAGTTAAAGTGCTCTACGTGCGCAACCTCACGCAAGAAATATCGGAAGAGAAATTAAAAGAATCGTTCGAACAATATGGCAAAGTCGAGCGTGTCAAAAAGATTAAAGATTATGCGTTTATACATTTCGAAGATCGTGAAAATGCAGTTAAAGTGAGTGTGTAAAAATTTACATTTGCTGCTGTATCTTCTCGTTATGTAAATGTTATTCCTCCATTGACAGGCAATGGAAGAATTAGACGGTAAAGAAATGGGTGGATCAAATATAGAAGTATCACTTGCGAAACCTCCGTCCGATAAAAAGAAAAAAGAAGAAATTTTGCGTGCAAGGGAAAGAAGAATGATGCAAATGATGCAAGTTCGTGGAGGGTAAGCTTAAAGCCATTTTCGCTTTTCATTATCACAATCCTTGAATTAATTTTTAGCGTTTTCCACTGGCCGCACTACTGCACACTCAGTGTATCTTCATCTCTTATTATTACATGAGGTTAAAATGAGATAAGAACATGAGTGTGCACTTGTGTAGCCAGTGGAAAACGCTATTGGTTGGTTTTGACAAAATAAAATTTAGTGGTGGCCTCTTAGTTTTTACGCTTTCAATGATAGTACCGAGTGACTTTTAATGATTGAAAATTATTTTATTAGATTGGCAACACTTTTCAATGTTTAGGTTGGTGTGCTGGAGTTTCAAATTCAAAAATTCAAAATTTAGGTTAGTGCACTAGATTGTCAAACTCAAATAAATTCGTTTATTGTCGAATCAAGAAAACCAAATAAATCAGATATTTAATTATCTCAATTTATTACCAAAATGGTTTTGAGCACAGAATAAAATACATTTTTAGTAATGGTATTTTCCAAGCGGAGTACAAAATGAAAATGGGCACATTCAACAGACCCGAAAGTTGTGCAACTGTTGACCAAATTTCTGCTGAATGCGACCTCTCATAAGTTGATGAGTTGGAGGAGTCGCCATTTTTTGTAGCGTAATTTCTCCGCTATCTGACTGGAATATGTTATGATGAGTGAACTTGATTCAGCAGAAATGAGTGCTCAGTCTCAACTGTTGGAGCAGGAACTGTTACTGATATGTTCTTCTGAATCAGCCCAATAGTAATTGAATTTATTCACAGCAGCATGCCTATGACGATTTCATTGAAATATATCCTGAACAACAAATTGAGTTTTGCCTTTTTTCACAACACTGTTTTAGAATAGCCGTCCTTCATTTACAACGAACACGAATCGATTCAAATTCACTTAAAAATCGTTGATTGCATTCCATTTACAGTTATTCAGTTGGCGACCAGTGATGAGGAAGTGATTGAATTTCCCCTCCCGCACACCGTACTGATCAAGCTGGTTTTCTAAATCAGTTATCAGTTTCATTTGATTTCATACGTATTTTGAGGTTATGTTAATTTTAGTTCCAAAACATCATTCCTTTTATGAGTCTCTCTATTCACTTTAAAGTCAGTTTAGTTCAAAATCAGTTAATAAATGAACTTTTCTTGCAAACCGGTAATGTAGAAAAAGGAAAATTCACTGGTCGTCCCACTATTGCTGGGTTCGGTAATTCCTCCGTGCTTGCTCTATTCACTCCTCGAGCACTTTTGTCTCACTTTTGCGTATATGAAAACAGCTGGGTTCTCACTCTACTTTTCACTCCGAGCTTGCACCGCTTGAATTTCCGAACTCAACATACAGGCTGTCTTACGAAAAACGCCCCAAGCCGTAACTCCGTTATTTATAGATTAATTTTAACAAACAAAAATTCAAATAAAATGAGACTAAAAGTACTACAAGGTGAGTCCAGTTTCAATTTTTTTTAAAATTACCTTTAAGGTCAAACGACTGTCAACTTTTATTTTTCAAATGGCTCTATATATTTTTTACTATTATATCTGGTAGAGATTTTTTTTCTAAATCCAATAATGTGCAACACTTTGACATTTAAAAAATATTTTTCGTCAAAAAAAATGAACTAGTCTATTACGCAAAACGTGCTTTTCATAAAAATGTTAAAGTTTGTCGTGAAAACAATGTCACTGAGCGTTATTTTTCACAGTTGTTTCAAATTGTCAAGTTATTCTCTTTGTATGATTTATTGTTTCCTAAAAAAAGCCGATTATGGATAATACTCAGTTGATTGACTTACTCCAAGCATATTTTGATTGCAATAAAAACACAAGCACTGCGTCTCTAGAGACAGGGATTTTTTCCCAAAGCAACTTACACAGTTGTAGACTTAATTTTAATTATTTCTTTAATGTTTTCTGTACTGCTTGATTGCTGTTTTTATTGCATTCTAAATATACTTGCAATAAGTCAGTTAGGTGATTGTTATCCATAATCGGCTTTTTTTTAGGAAACAATAAGTCGTACAAGTAGAAGAACTTGATAGTTTAAAACAACTGTGAAAAATAACCTCAGTGACATTGTTTTTACGACAAACTATAACATTTTTATGAAAAGCACGTTTTGCGTAATAGACTAGTTCATTTTTTTTTACGAAAAATATTTTCTAAATATCAAAGTGTTGCACATTATTGGATTTAGAAAAAAAATCTCTACCAGATATAATAGTGAAAAATATATAGAGCCATTTGAAAATAAAAGTTGACAGTCGTTTGACCTTGAAGGTAATTTTAAAAAAAATTGAAACTGGACTCATCTTGTACTACTTTTAGTCTCATTTTATTTGCCTTTTTGTTTGTTAAAATTAATCTATAAATAACAGAGTTACGGCTTGGGGCGTTTTTCGTAAGACAGCCTGTATAATAACACTCGATATTGTAGAAAATGTTAATGATACTGTACAACAGAATCCTCATGTTTCCTATACGAATCCACTCGGAAGATCTTGAAAAAACACCTTCATTTCCGATCATACAAATTTTCAATGGTTCGACAACTTCACCCACTCGATTTTCTTCAACAAATTCAGTTTTGTCAGTGGTATAACAATAATCTGCTAAATAATAGTGACCAACAAGATACAACTTTCTTTTCTGATAAAGCCTGGTTTCATCTCTCTGGGTTTATCAATTCACAAAATTTCAGGACTTGGTCAGAACATAATCCCTTTAATGTGATTGATGTAAAGGCACTACATCCACTTAAAATTGGTGTTTGGTTGGCAATGTCTTGGAGAAGAATTATTGGACCAATATTCTTCCGGGAAACAATTAACGCCTATAGATATCAGAGATTTACATTGAATCCATTTATAAACCAGTTAGACGACACTGAATTAGCAAATGGCTACTTTCACAGCACGAACCACAATAAATTATTTAGAGGAGTTTTTCCCAGGATGTTTAATCAGTGCTGGTTGGTGGCCTAGTTGCTCTAATATTCAATTAAATCCGGACTTCTTACTTCCTTATTTCAATAACTTGATGTTCAGAATACGTATTAAACAATTTGGAAGAATTGCAGCAGGCAATTGCAAATATCGGACAACCTAAAACGTTAATATGTCTTCAATAACTTATCTCAAAGGATTCGGTGCTGCTTACGTAAAGGGGGTTAACATTTCCAGGTCTTGAATAATAATAATAATCTGTTAAACAGTTTTCATCATCAATGTAAACATCAACTCTAACCTATAGCTACGCATTCCCGCAAAATTAACGAACTTTCAAGTAATGCCAATTCCTCAGTGTTCCCAACATACTAAATTTGCTTCAATCATTAAAAGTCACTCGGTACATATTATCCGTTCACGTTCTTTTTGCATTCTAGTAGGCCATGTTTTTTTCTCGTTAGGTTATGTGCATGTATTTTGATAGAACTCAAAATGTGACAAATGTAAACTTCTGACACTTTAACGTCAGTCCCATCGACATACATACATACATACACATACATGTCATGTATGTAATTGAATTTTGACAATGAATGTCGATTTAGATTTTAAAGTTACTCCGAATTAAACAATGTTGCGATATTTTCTTTTCATCACGAGGTGTATTCACGTCCAAATTCCACATAAATTGTAAAACTTTTCCTAAATAATGGCTCGGTTACTTTTCAAATCGGTTTCGTTGAACTACTTCTCTGATTTGAATTGTCACAGTTTGGCGTATGTTAAAATTACATCAAATTAAATTTGTCTAATTTACTATGGCCCAGTATTTCATTCAGGCCCGATTGTACCAACATGGTTTATCTTTAAATTTCGTTTTATTCCCATAGCATCAATTGTAAAGACAATTGTTTCCATAGAAATAAAACGAAGTTTAAAGTTAAACCATGATTGTACAATCGGGCCAGAGTTTAACTTTAAGTTTCGTTTTATTCCCATGGTAATAATTGTAAAGACAATTGTTTCTGTAGAAATATAACGAAGCTTAATGTTAAACTCTAGGCTGGGTTTCTCAGTCCTAGTTTAACTTTAAACTTCTACTTATTCCCATGGTAGCAATTATAAAAACAATTGTTTCTATGGAAATAAACAGGAGTTTAAAGTTAAACTAGGACTGAGAAACCCAGTCTCATGAAATACTGGGCCTATGATACCCAACCTACTAACTTAAAATAACGGACTATTACGATGGTAAATAGATAAGGAATGAATTATACCTGTGAATATCTCTTTAATTTCACGTTAAATATGATGTAGCAAAAATTCATGAACAATATATTTCTAAGCATAAAGCAATAAAACCGTAATTAAATGTCAAAAAGACATGTTATGCAAGCTGATATAAAGTTGAAATTAGGTCATGTTACTAGTAGCATTTCAATATAAATAATATGTCAAAAAAGTTTAGGTTTCGTACAATACGTTTTCGCGATTTGACAAATTTAATTTTTTTGGATTTAAAACATTTAAATTTTCGCGTTGAAACGGTGACGTCAAATGACGAATGTTTTGAATCGCATTCATTCTGTTTTGAAGCGTTCTGTGATGAGTAAAGTCTCCAAAAGAAAGTTCCGTTTGCCCGTCCAGTTGTATATTATTCGCTGCTCGCGCCGATGTCCTGTAAAACTTAATCGGTCGACTGGCCAAGAATCCAGTGCTGTTTACGGCCATATGATGCATAGGTATAACGAATGTTTTTTTTTTTTTTAATTATACGTATCGCCAAAAATACAGCAAATAACAAAATAAAATGTGACAATGTTGATCAAAATATTCTCGCTATATCGAACAAATAATGCTTGCAGCTCCGTAATTCGATCGGTGCCGTGCGCGCACCGAAGCGCCTATGCATTCGGATCGAAATGTTGGAGACTTTAGTGATGAGTGATGGATACTGTTAAAGCGTACTTGTGGTGGGGACTTGATATCTCTGACATTTTTTTATCAACATCTCAACATCCACTTTTTCAGTTCACGGAAAGCAATCTTATTAAGAATGCAACGTTTGCAATTTAAGTTGAAGAAAAGTGAACTGTTTTTATACAGTGCTGACGCTGATAGATTGTGTAACGCGCCCGTTTAAAATCCTTGGGCCATGCTCATAATCTTATACTAAATATCGCAACTAAGAGTTACTTATTAAAATATGTTAGTGTAACACTAACTTCCTCTATGGTCATAATCTTTCAACTAGGGCGTTTTAGTTAGTAGCGTAACATATTTGGCATCAGTGTGGAACGACGTGCAAGAGAGAGCATCATATCCAATCTATAATGTAAAATACGAGATAGAAGTGCATGGTAAATACCGCCAAGTTTCCGCTTTTAAGGCAAACTAAAACTAACCTTACTTTTTAAAAGTGATTCATGGTGCTGTATGGTTGTGTTTTATAAATATATCACTATAAAAACTATGGCAAGCAAAAGAGAACGAGGGGAAAATTGGAGCGCCGAACACAAGTTATTTTTATTAAACGCAATTGAAGAAAATTTGGTAGTCTGTACGTTTGTTTGCTAAAGCAAAACTAACTTTTCTTATAATTCTGGATACCGTTTGTCTACTGACTTCATGTAAGTCTGCTGATTTACAAAAATAGGATGTTCAAAATAGTGATGTGAATAATTCGACTTAAAAACCGGATACTCAGTTATTCAAATTAAAATTAATCCGAGTACCCGGATTAAAATTAATCCGAAAATCCAGGTATTCGGATTAATTTTAATCCGAAAAACCGAGTACTCGGTTTTTAAACCGAATTATTTACATCACTAGTTCAAAATATATTAACACACAAAATTAATATCTGCTATAACTAATTTACATACTTACCATTATCTTGTTGGTAGCTACCTTTACTATAATACCGCAATGCAATGCAAACTTGTAATTCAGGCGATATACTACGTCCTCTATGAGACATGGGGGAAATATTCTGTCTTAACAAGTCAATCAGATTTCGCACTCTATTTTTTGAGAATCTATAATTTATTTTAAATTTTGTCATTCATTGTTTCCAGAATATTTTTTTTACTCTGATATATTTTTCTTCGGGGATAACGTCTCCGCAGTTCCCTCATTTCACGAACATCTCGCATTTCTCTATCCATTATTCAAAATAACCACCATCAACAAACATACGTCAAACTTGATTTTGAAACTGAAGCGCTTTTAAAACCATCTAATAACATGTGATCAAAATAAAAACGTATTAGAGTAGGCGTTGGAATTTAAAAGTATGTCTGGATAACGTCATAATTAATTAATTGTCAGTCAACTATCACATAATGAAAGTCTCAAACAACAACGTCATAAAAATGAATAAAAGTCTCTAATGGTGGAGTTTTTTTCAGAAATGGCCACAAAGTTAATCATAAAAAGGATTTATTCGATACCTAATGCAATCGAGAAGTTTCATGAAGCATATCCTGTGGTCCACTTCCACAAACAGAAACGTCAAAGTGACTGAAGAAACGTGAAATGAACTAAATGAAGACATACGTGTTTGCTTGCATGGCCAACTCTAATCCGTTTTTTATTTGATCACTTTTTAGCATTTACAGTGGCAACTAAAATCCACTACTAATGTCGCATTTAACTATTTACTATTAAGCACTACTAGCTCTAATTTGACTTTATGAGCAGCTTTTTTTTAGTAGCGCCTAGTTGCAATCGCTAATAGTGCTACTAAAATTTAGTATACGTTTATGAGCATGGCCCATTGTTTGTTTACTTTTACGAACAACTAAATACTCAATAAAAATGTCCAAAAAAACAAATTTAATTTATTGCCAAATTAAATAACTGGACCGAACACTTATTTCTGAGGATTCCGAGAAGAATCACCCAGATGTTTCTTACTACAACTGGTCATGCATCCCTAGTCTATCGCTCCCTGATTACTTGTGATTTATTGCTGGCGCTAAGAAACTATGCTGTTAAACCTACGGATTGTGTTACGGTTGAATGATCCTTGCGGGGAATCCGCGATAAATAAGAATACTTTTAAATACGGCTCGCGATCGCTGCTAATCTGGACCTACGTTGTGATAACTCAGTTCTTCTTGGTGCGTCGGTAATTAAGTCGAGAGAACAAAGGAGCTAATTACGTTAAATAAAATACGAAGTTAGATTTAATTAATTATTTATTGCAAAAAAAAGGTAAAAACTCCTTGTACCAGCCACTGCGGGGTCTGATATAATGAGCGCAATAAACCTTGCGTTGAAATCAATACAAAGAAACAAAATTTACGATTATCAGAAAGTACAGTAGAAATCGCTTAACAGATTTCGCTTTCGAATATCGGCGCGGCCTACCTGCTTTCAAATCACACCGTTGGTGGTTTAACGTAAACACAGATATTTGTTGGAGAGCTCTGCTCTTTAATTAGATTAACAATTAATTGAATTTCAGCTTAGATTTGGTCTTGGTACTAGTGTTTGTCACTTCAGATCGTACTCTAAGGCCCGGTTTTCCGATCACAGTTTAACTTTAAACTTCAGTTTATTTCCATTGCTGCTATAGGGATAAACCGAAGTTTAAAGTTAAACTGCGGTCGAAAAACCGGGCCTAAGACTTGTTCTGTTCAATCAACCAACTCACAGTGTGACACACTGGGCCTACAGTGTACTTAATTAATGGAATTAATTAATTAATTAATCAGATGTTCTGGAGAAGTATGTGATACAAAATGCCGCCCTCGGCGATCAATTTGCAGGACAATCAATAGCAATCACCAGTTTTTCAGGGACTCCTTTTGGAGGTGATGGTAAACCCTAACGCTAGCTATTATAAACTAATTAATTAAGGTCGAATGGGTAGGGTCCTTCCCGGTTACGTCCAATCGCCTTGATAATTACTGGAGGTCGAATGGGTAGGATTTTTCTCGCTACTTCCAATCGAGGAGAGGGTGGCACTATGTGCTGCATTTTTTCAGATCCCTCTCTTCGTCGTTTTTTCGTCGGCTAAACCTATCTAACTAATTTATTGCGCAAGGACCCAAATTGACTGTTTTTCGACACTCCACTATAGGTGGTTATGGCCCTTTCAGTCTCTTGGCATATCGCTTCTAATTAACCTGCAAATCTTTCGGCAAAGACCACAGCTTGGTCCACACACATACAGGGTGAGAGAGAAACTTTGTTAAGAAGATGGCTATGATTAAGTGGTTAAACTTGTTCGGCCTCATAATTACGACACTCGTAACGAGCAATTAATTGGCCTTGATTTCTGGTTTTGAGATTGTGCTGGCACAGATATAACTTGCCTCAAGCCAGTGGTTTATATTGGCGACCTCCCTGTAAAAATCGAAAACAACCGTTAGCGTGTTTCCAACTTGCCTGAGAATATTACCAAGGGTAGAACTATTTCTGAGAGTGCACTGTATTGAATTCCCAGGTAGATTTGGGGAATAGTTAATTGCTGCTGGTTGGTTAAATCACAAAACTGGCCTAATAATCAATGAAACAAATAGGTACCTTTACACCTACGCTCAAACACGTGCGATTGGAGCGCCCCGTTCTAATCACGCGTGTTTTCCCGCGGTCAAGAGTGTCGCGTCTTACAATTTGTTCCTAAAAATTGCAACGCTTTAATCACGCGGTTTTAGAATGCAACGTTAAACGTCAGGTGATAAAACTGCTAATGTAAATTGAAAAACGTCAAATTCCCGGAGTGATATTAATTAAAGTACTTACCTTTTAATTATTTCAAATTATATTGCACAAAAATAATCGCGTGAAAATATAAAAGGTGCCTTTACACGTGCACTCCGTTGCACAAGATTGGACTGTCCAATCCAGTCGCGTGCGATTTCACGGGTATTTGGAGTGAGACGTTCCAAATGTATGTACAAAATATTTTACAAGTGATTAATGCAAGTGATTGCACACATGATAGAATGGGAAATGATAATCGCTTACGTGTAAATGCAAAAATTGTGTCATTTCACGCGTTAATGGACTGTCGTGTGTCATGTTTAAAATTTGAAAAGGATTTATCGATAGATGTGTACTTGTAAATAAATATAAGTGCAATTCTGATGTGTTAGCTACGTTTATCACTCATATTGATATTAATATACAAATATTTATATATTTAATATTAGACACAAACACGTACCAACTTCAGTCATGCGTTACTGTCCGTTCTTTAGAAAAATAAAGAACAGCTATGATATCGTGTGCTAAATTCCGCGGTATAATTACGACACTCGTAACGAGCAATTAATTGGCCTTGATTTCTGGTTTTGAGATTGTGCTGGCACACTTGGTTTCGGCAGCAGATATAACTTGCCTCAAGCCAGTGGTTTATATTGGCGACCTCCCTGTAAAAATCGAAAACAACCGTTAGCGTGTTTTCAACTTGCCTGAGAATATTACCAAGGGTAGAACTATTTCTGAAAGTACACTGTATTGAATTCCCAGGTAGATTTGGGGAATAGTTAATTGCTGCTGGTTGGTTAAACCACAAAATCAATGAAACAAATGACCAAATTTTACCAGGTGAATGCCACTAGTGAGTTTTAATACTCGATTCAAATGTAAATAAAATAGTTTAACTAAAATTTATCTAAGTGCAATAGTGATACTGAACTTTAGACTCTTTAGACACTAATTAATGCAAATTAAATTATTCTTACTCAATTGATACCACCAAAGGTGCGATGAAGAAATGCAAATAAAAATAAATTAACCTTGCCGGGTGTTCCGTAATTCGCGCACAACACTCCGCAAACTTTGATTTAAACACTCGCGGCGCGCACGTGTTCGGTTTGACTGCCCTTTCTTAACACACTGTATTTTAACCGTACCGAAATAAATGTTTTATCTAGAAAACGAGTAAATGATTACATAACTACTAAGTCAGAAAACACGTTAGCTGCCGCATGACCGCCGGCGCGTTAATTGCTGCTTCAACAATACGCTGGTAGTTGACGCTTCATAATGACTTCTACGCCGAACTGACTTATCCATCAAATGCTTTGCAAAAATATTAAAAAGAAATCAGAGCACATAGCAAATCGACACAAATCAATCTGCAGTGATTATTTAAAACTGACAGCCGGTGTCCAGGTGGCGTAGAAGTTATTACGCGCATCGCGCATGTGTATTTTAACACTTCGCTCTGCCGTCAGAACTTCAAATCTCACTTACAATTGTTTTATTTTGTGAAGTTCGTCCATTGATTTATGTAGATTGCTTTCCTAACCATTATTGGTTTTTGATCTTGAATTATTACCATTGTTCATTTTTTGAATTTTATTTTTACTTTTTGTTTTTGGAGAAAGAATATTTGAATTTTGAATAAAATGTGACGTTCCATTCAAAATTATTTATTTTTATTTAGGGGAAATTGTAAATTTTGAATTTTCTTTAATATTCATTTTATTTTAAGGGTTAATTTCATTTATATCATTTCTGTTCGCCGAACCACTGCGATCGAGGTTTTTTTGTACGCCGAACTGCTGTCCATGTATTTTACATTAGAGTTGAATCGCCGGCTATCTAGCGGCTTATAAAACCATCTATGGAAATGACAGCTGGCGACCAAGCGGACAAGAAGGCAAATTTTGAAATGACCGCCGGCGATACAAATGGCATTATGGTGATTTTAGAAAAATTAGTTCGACAGCTAACGTGTTAAAATATTCAACCGCCCGTTAGAGAGATTCGAACGTGTCTATCCGTTTTCCGTGCTCCTTCCTTTCCAAGTAAAAATTAAGCACATCCCTCGGACTTTGCAAGCTAAATTTTGAAATCACCTCGACCAATGATAATCGCTGCTTTTAGTTCCCAATCACGCCTATTCCAGATGCTCTGCATGCTTCAAGTAACCCTCCATTAGCTTATCAGATACAACTCGCAAGCTAAATTTTGAAATCACCTCGACCAATGATAATCGCTGCTTTTAGTTCCCAATCACGCCTATTCCAGATGCTCTGCATGCATCATTAGCCTATCAGATACAACTCGCGGGTGGTCTGTCGCTTCATAATTTTAACTTTACAAAGTATCCGGTGCCTGTTTGAAACAAGGCAGACTAAAACGAAGGACTTCAACTCGCAACTTAATTTGATATCTTCCTATAACAGACATGTATCTGCAATTTAACGCGACCAAATTCTATACAAAATCTAACGAAAACCAATCTAATGGCTAGTCTGACAGATTTACGATGTCTGTGAAGCTATGGTGCAAGCTGCATGGTGCCCGCAATTATAGAATTCTCAAGACCCTGGATGGTATATCCTCTTGAGAAATGACAGCGTCGCCCCTAATTGCCGGGCCGCATTTTTACAGCGTACAGTTCGAACACGTGTTTGTTAGTTGAAATTAAACATACAATAACCGATTTTGTTTTGAAAATAAACCCTGCGACCGTTTCAATTGAATGTTCAAAACATGCGTTTTCGCGACCCTTTCAAATGATGACGTCAGAAACTAATACGGCTCAAACTATTCTATGAATTACTTTCAACGCGACAATATGTCTCAAATTAAATTTGTTTAATTTAACATGACAGCTAATCTACTAATAGCGTTTTCGACTTGCTGCTCTAGAGCACTCTCAGATTATCTCCATTTTGTTTTAACTTCATGTAATAACACGGGATAGAGATACTTTCAGAGTGCTCTGGAGCAGTCAGTCGAAAACGTTATAAATTAAAATCACGACCTACTGCGATAAAAAATAATGAAGGAATGGATAAAGCGTAAGTCTTGTTGGTCGTCGGGATTGCAATGCAGTTCTTGAGCTACTCTTCTGCTGATGAGGTCCCAGTTAGGGCCGAAATAAGTATACAGGGCAATGCTGGGCACGAGAGTCCTGGTGAATCATCCCCTCCACAAGCAACAACTGTAATCGGCGACAATCGAAAATATTCGTCACTCGTCGAAACATTATATTGCGCGTCGTTGGTTCTAGGCGTGCCGATTTCAATTTAAATTGGAATAAGCGCGAAACACTTGCGGAGAAGTATAAGGGGTGGTGGAATTGTTCCCCTACCGTGCTCGGCCCTGATACAGAGGATGCTCGGGGGCCCCATTGCAATCCAGCCAACTTGCAGCCAAAATTTGCAAGTTTGCGATGATACGCTAATTGTCCGCACTGGCCTTCTCGTGCGTGATGATAGCTTATTGACGCAGCGGTATATTTTTGCAACCAGAAAAAAAAATGTCCTTTTAATGAAGGTGGCATTGCCCTACTATGGTTTCCATTAAAAAATATACTGTGTGTAAATTAAGTAGCGGATAAAATCCATAAATTTTTAGCCGGCCCGCAAGACCTAAATCTATTTTTTTAAAAACAAAATAGATGGCAAATATTAGTAAAATAAAAATGTGAAACAACAAAAAGTATACGTGCGTCTACTAACAGCTATTAACTAACCATTGATCTTATTCATAAAATTCTGCCCACTGTTGCCTTATACTATTATTTAGTTAAATTTTTTTAGTATTTGTTTCATTAATAAAAAATAACAACTCCAATTCGCTTGTTTGAAGGGTTATTTAAAAACTTCTTTCTATTTTTTGTAGAGAGTAAACATTTAACTTACCATACCAAATGTTTACAAGAAATGATAACATGTGTCCCGGTGGTCTTGTAATTATAGTTGGCTATGAACTACGTTTGCGTTTAGGTCGCTTTTCCATTTTCGAAATGATGTTCGTTAAGAAAATTTCAACCGTAAATGTTTTTAAAAATTAAAAAAATTATTAATTGAGTAATTCAGATTAACACATTAAGGCCTGGTTTCATAAACGCAAGATAAATTTGCTCAACAGTTTAATGCCTTAGTAACCATTGTTGTTACAGTTTTAAGGCATAAACTCGACAGTGAAATTATTTATGTAGCCTTTGTGGAATTGGCTTAAGTGTCGAATCCACCAACGTTACTTATAATCCAATGAAATAAGTTCAAAAAAGGTGGTAGCTTCGGAAAAATTCTAACACAGATGAACATTTGTATAGGTACACCTTATTTAGCCATTATAAATAACATGTAAAAAGTCACCATTGATATCATGCCGGCTTCTTATGTTATTGAAGGTTGAAGGTCACGAAGAATTGTTTTTTGCGAATATCTCGCTCCCTGTTAACTCGACAACGATTTAGGTTACTACAAAAATTGTATATTAGATAATTCTCTACAAAAAAGTTCCTATATACAGGCTGTCCCAAAACCCTCGTTTGAGACTGAAACAGTATATAGAGAGACGCAAAAGAAACAACTTTTTTCAATACTTTTTTTTTCCAAAAGTCAATAATAAGGGAGTTATAATTCCCTGAAAGAGGGATAAAACGTATTTTTCTTTTGGCAACATCTTCTGAATCGTTTAAGTTATCAAACTAAAAACCCGTTCACAATGACTTAACGTAACAAAATTAAATTAAGGAAATTAGAGAGTTAATTTATGTGTTCACAATGAAGGAATTTTTTGTTCTTTGCATGCGCAAGTATTTGCAAATTGTTAGTGGTTGTTTAGGTTAATAAAGGATAAAATTCTTTTGCTCAACTCGAGGACTCAAAGACTACACTCACTATCCTGTTTTAGAACGCTGTTGATTGAATATACTTAACAGAGATAACCTAAAAATGGAAGTTGTCAACTTAAGAAAAATAAATTAGTAGAATTAGCCGATTAGTAAGCTTACATTTCTAACAATGGTTCCAACTTTTGTTAAGTGATTAATTTTGTTACGTTAAGTCATTGTGAACGGACTTTAATAATTGAAACTCAGATATAAGGCACCTAACTGAACATTTACAACGCGTTTGTCAGATTCTTCCTCCCTTTTAATGGGTAGTTTGAGGGGATTACTTTCAGTATTTTATGATAACAAAATGCAATGGACGTATGTTAACTTTTAAACCTCAATTACTCCAAAACGGTTCGGTTTATCGAAATGCAACAAAAGAGCCTTCTTGTGCTAAATAATCTAAAGAATATTCTCTTCGTAAATTTTTGATAAAATATGTAAAAATAAAAAGTTAGAAATAAAATACTGAAAAGTCACCCCCTAAGACCTCTTACACATTGGCGGCCTAGCAGCGCGATTCAGCCGCGCGATTTAGTCGCGTATATCATTTTGCACGTAATTGCCTACACCTTTACACATTAGCGACAAAGCCGCGCGATCGCGTGCGCAGCAGCGGGTCTCCGCGATTAGCCGCAGCGATTTGATCGTAATTTATCGCTGCTGGTACAATACAGTATTCGTTCGTTTGCGATCTAGTTAAGATGACTATCGATACAGAATTATTTATAATAGAAATTGAAAACCACTCAGCAATTTGGGACTCTCGATCTAAAAATTATTCTGATATGTAAAATCCATCTTTCAAATAACTATCAATCGAGTCGTGATCGTTGCGTGGTTCGCAATTTAGCAGCGCGATTTAGTTGTGTACCAAGCGATTAAATCGCGCTGCTAAGTCGCTAGTGTGTAAGAGGTCAAAAACTACCCTTTAAAAAGGAGGAAGGATCTAACAAACACTTTGTAAATGCGTAGTTAGGTGCCTTATACCCGAATTTAAAATGTTAGTTTCATAACTTTAAGGATTCACAGGATATTGCCAAAAGAACAATATTTTCCAACCCTCTTTCAGAGCTTATAATTCCTTTATTATTGACTTTTGGAAAAAAGTATTGAAAAAGGTTGTTTCTTTTGCGCCTCTCTATATACTGTTTCAGTCTAAAACGAGGGTTTTGGGACACCCGGTATTTTTACGTACGATCAACAGTTTACGAAATAACGCGCTGCTAAGTGTCGACGAGTAGCCGGGTGGAGCCTAGTCGGGTTTAGAAGCCATCGTTGCTTGTCGGTGCAGGGTTCTAATCCCGCCTTGTCAATTGATGTTTGTGTTGTCCAAAATTTTTGACTCAGCTTAAAAATTAACTGCGACTGGCTGATGATGTTAAAGCCGAAGGCCAATTAAACTGAAAAAGAAATCTTGGCTCAATATGTAAAAAGGAACCGCCTTGCATTCCTTCACGAAAAGTCGAAGGTGATGCGGAAACGAATGCATCGTACGCTATTAGTACATTCTCGGCCTTTATTTTACTGGATTATTATAGCGTTTTCGATTGACTGCTCCAGAGTAATCTCAGAATATCTCCATCCCTTATTATTACATGAGGTTAAAATAACATGAGAATACTCTGAGAGTGCTCTAGAGCAATCAATTGAAAACGCTATTAAAATTAACCAGCCCTTAGAAATAATCGTTGCTTTAGTTTTAACAAATGTTTCGATGGAGTTAAGTTATATTTAATCAACGTTGGTGAATTCGACCCAAGGGCCGATACTTTAGTCACTGTTTAATTTTGACCTATTTACTCTCATGCCTACAATTGTAAAGACATTTGTTTCTATGGGAATAAATCAAAGATTAAAGTTAACCAGTAAACTAAAGTTCTGGCTCTAAGGCCATTGAATAACTTTAATCTTCGGTTTATTCGTTAACCAGTGACTAAAGTAATGCATACATAAAGTAATGGAGTTTTTGCAATTACGTTTCACGTGCCCGTCATCGTTTAACGTCAAGTTTATTAACCCCGGTGTAGGAATTTACGTAATTTACGCTTTGAAAGTTTTTGCAACATATTACGTCGACGTAAACGTGAATGTGAATCAAGAAAAATAAATCATCGTATTTTGTCTTGTCAGATTTGGTAGTAGTCATTGTCATTTAATTTATGTACCAAATCTGAGTTTTCTGACTTTCGGTAACATATTTCAACGCTTTGAAATGTCAAATTTCATGAATTGACCGGCCCGTTATTGCATACGTGATGAACTTAAGTAGTCCGTCATGCAAAAAACGTGAACGTAAACGTTAAAGTTGAATGTAACTAAGCAACTGGTCATTTACGTATACGTTTAATACGAAGACGTAATTGCAAAAACTCCCTATATCAATGGCGTTACATAGTGATACGGTTTACCGATCATAAGCGCCCAGACTACAAAACTTGTGGAACATGTTGGTTTTTAGGAGAAAAGAGTTGGTGAAATGGGATCGTGGACTCGCTTATGTCAATTACTTCCGCTCGTTTCTGTTTAACAGCACTGAGAAAGATTTTCATTACTAGTAGTTTATGTATCAAGTAGCAAAATAATAGGGAGTTTTTGCAATCGCGTTTCACGTGCCCGTCATCCTTTAACGTTAATTTTATTAACCTCGGTGTAGGAATTTACGTAATTTACATTTTGAAAGTTCTTACATCATATTATGTCGACGTAAACGTGAATGTGAATCAAGAAAGTAAATCATAGTATGTTATTTTGTCAGATTTGGTTGCAGTCATTGTCATTTAATTTATGTACCGAATCTAAGTTTTGTGACTTTCGATAACATATTCCAATGCTTTGAAATGTAAAATTTCATAAATTGACCGGCCCGTCATTGCACACGTGACGAACTTAGATTTCACGTAGTCCGTCATACAAAAAACGTGAACGTAAACGTTAAAACTGAATGTAACTAAGCAACTGGTCATTTACGTCTACGTTTAATACGAAAACGTAATTGCAAAAACTCCCTATTGTTTTAGGGGACGAATCGTAATTAAGGACTAGGCGACGAAGGAGCCGAGCTCTTAATGAGATGAGTCCCTTAAAACCATTTTGCGTACGTGGTACATTCAATATTTTTTGGTACACGCTCGCTAAATCACCAACATTAATGTTAAATTGCTCGAATTTCGAATTAGCAAGTCTAAATTGTCCCTCTCATAAGACATGGCAATGATCGGTAATCATAGCAACGCAACAAGTTGAATTTTATACTTAGTTATTTGATTTATTTCATTGAAACTTGCTCAAAAAAAATTCGCTAAAGTACTAGGTCGTTAAGCTGCGGTTTCCTAGGATTGTCCGCAGAGCTGAACAGAACCGAAAGCGAAACGAAAACCGAATCTGTCACGAACTATTCGGTCGCGAAAGTTGTTTCCTAGAATACGCTTTAAAATTAAACATTTTCGTACTGAATTGTCATCTGAGATGGACATAAAAAAGAAAATGTGTGTGTTTTTCTTATTAGAAGAAGAGGAAGAGGAAGATTTGTTGAATTTAATAAAATTTACAAAAAGACGAAAAACTAGTCAACTCTTTTTAAATCGAATGAAAGAAGGTATTGATTCGCATATCGATGATAATGAATCAATGCATTTGCTGTTAGAGTAGAGTAGAGTAGCCTTTATTCCAATAATATAATGATATGTAGGAATTACAAGTAAAACATTAAAAGGTACATTATCACAATATTGTCATCCAATAACAACTACTAAATAACCAAAATAAGAAGGAACATATTAAAATGTACATACTTAATAGTATAATATAATAGTATAATATCAAGGGACGGTAGCAAAACAAACAAACAAAACACCGGTCGTTAAGTGGGTGTCATCTGTCTGGGACATGATTAAAATATTCGTCTAATGTGTAGAATGTAAACTTTGACGTATAGAATTTAAGTTTTTTGGAGAAAGCTTTCTCATCTGTCGAGTTCTTTAAATTGCGGGGCAGTTTATTATAGATTTTAACACTCTGATAATGAAACGACTTTGCGAAATATTTTGTTTGTGGTATGTTTTGCCTAGCAGTATCCCTGTTTCGTGTTTCATATTCATGTACATCTAAACCGGATACTGTCGTGGCGCGATGTTTGAATAAATATATTGAACATTTTATAATGAAACTGTTTACAATTGTTGGAATTTGTAATTTTTCAAAATGTTCTCTACATGACTCTCTTGGCCCGAGTCCTTGCATTGCACGGATGGCACGTTTTTTGCAATAATATCGTATGTAATGTGATTGGATTACCCCAAAATAAAAGCCCGCAGTTAGCAACGGCATCGAAATACGCAAAATAAATATTACGTAAAGTTTTTGTGCTGCAGAGTCGTCTCATACATCGAAGCGCGAATATAGATTTACATAGTTTCTTACTTAACATATCAGTTTGCTCATTCCAAGTTAGTTCTCCGTCTAATTTTAATCCGAGTAACAAACACGACTCTACGGCTTGAATTGTTATGCCTTCCCAGTAAATTGCTAAATTAGTTGTAATTTTAGTGCAAGGAAAAAAGATTATATTCGTTTTCTCTACATTAATTTTTAATCGGTTACAATAAAACCAGTCTGTCAGTTGATGAAGTGTAGTTTCCACTTTTTCAACTAACTGATGTTCATTCACCGCGTGTATGCAAGCACTGGTATCATCAGCATAAAGAGTCAACGGCACACTAACATTAGCTTGAATGTCATTCATGTAAATGACAAATAATAATGGGCCTAATAGCGACCCCTGAGGCACTCCACAATTTAAGCTTGCTACTTGTGAGTGTACGCGCTGCCCCGTTTCATGGTCAATGATTTCTGTGTACTGCTGACGATTTGTGAGATAGCTACGTATCAAATTCAACGCATTACCTCTCACACCGTAGTAATACAGTTTCTCTAATAGTATATCATGATCCACAAGATCAAACGCCTTAGAGAGATCACAGTTTATACTTGCAGCTAGTGACGAAGAATTGAGGTCATTATAAACGTGTGAAAGTAAGCGTTCAATTGCCGTAACTGTTGATCTATGCTCTCGGAAACCATGTTGACTGTCAGAGAATAGATTATTTACTTCAAAAAAATTTGTGAGCCTAATCTTTAAACAATATTCAAAAACTTTTGAGATAGCAGGCAAAATTGATATAGGTCGATATCTGGTTATATCTTGTTTGTCGGCTTTTTTATGAACGGGTGTAATTTTGGCTGTTTTAAAAACAGTAGGAAAAACACCATAAAGAAAAGAGGAGTTGATTATATTTGCAAGGACATCTGCCAAATGGTCAATACCATACTTAAGTACTTTGATTGGTATATCGTCTGTTCCAGTGGCTGCAGTATTATTTATTGTCATAACCGTTCTCTTTATTTCATTTGGATCAACAGGCATTAGAAATAAAGTATTTTGGGAGTCAATTTTATAGTTATTCAAAAGGGACATACTATTATTATTATTAGTACTTGGCCATACGAAAGGCAGTGATGTGCATTTTGAAACAGAGGCAAAATAATTATTAAAATGATTACTTATGTCATAAGGGCATACTACTTTTTGACCATTGACGAGCAAACTGATAGGTGACGTTTTATTTACTTTATTTAACTCCTTCTTAATGACGCGCCATGTGGTTTTAACTATATTTTCAGATTGTGAGATTATCGAATCCATATATTTCTTTTTTGCCGCAATAGTTATTTTCTTAAGAATAGAAGAATAGCGTTTATAATAACGTCTTAGAACAAGATTGGGAAAGTGTTTTAATGTAATAAACAATGAACGCTTAGTTCGGGCGGAAATAATTATTCCTTGGGTTATCCATTTTTTCCTGTTCAAAGGTCGTCGTTTACGCAAGGGGAAACTGATATTAAAAGCATCGTAGAATTTTTTATAGAAAAGAGACATTTTTTCGTCAACATCGCCACAGAGTAATGCATCACTCCATTCAATTTTCTCTAAGTTAGTCTTAAAGATACACAAATTAGCGTTAGAGAAAATTCGACATAATTCTCCGGTACATTTTATTTTATTACACAAATTCAAAGTGTATCAATACCGCATTATGATCGGAGAAATCAACCATAACATTTTCGATTTTAAATAAACTTGTATCATGAAAATTTATAATTATGTTATCAATACACGTAGATGAGTGATTTGTTATGCGGGTGGGACTTCCAATAGTAAACTTAAAATTAAAGGATTCCAGTAAAGTTTCAAATGACTTAGTTCTAATGTCCGGTTTTAAAATATTTAGGTTGAAATCGCCGCAGATCAAGGCCCTGATCCCCATTTTCTTTACAATATGCTCCAATAATGATTCTAAAACAGTTAAAAAAAAGTTGAATGTCATATTGGGGTGTTCTATAAATCTCAATAATTATGCAGTTTCCGATTTTAATTCCGCAACATTCAAATGTAGAAAGGACAGAGAAACTACTAACATCAAATACCACAAAATCTAAATAATCTAACATATATTGCGGATCCCCCATGGCGCATCTCATCTCGACAGTAAGAGGTAGCTAACTTGTATCCATCAATTTTAAGAGTTTTAATTTCAAAATCGCGCCGTCAATATTCATTCAAACAGATGACGTCCACATCCCGACCGTTTAAAAATAATTCCATTGTAAGACATTTTTCACGTAAACCTTGTATATTACAATGCATTACACAGAAATCAAAGTCATCAGGGGGAGCATACATTAGGTCGTGGTTTTTGTTTAAAAATCCTGATTGTTTTCAGTCACAGTATCATCAAAAACAGAAATGTATGAATCATCGCTTTCACTACTAATAGACATTTTGCCACTTACCATGTTCGATTCACTTTTCAGACTTACAAAGTGTTTGTCTATCATTGGAAGTTTGCTCTTCTTGATTTCTCGCAGTTTCGTATTGGTTCTGCTTAATTTGACAGATTTTTTGAGTTTTCTGAATAACAGGAGTCGGCTTCTTTCTTGTTACGTATTTCTTTTTTTGACGAACATCAATTGCTTCTTCTGGTGGATAAAGCTGAACGAACACTGGTCCGGGTCGCTTTTCTTCCATCTGTTCATTACTTTTATGATCATAATTTTCGAGATAGTACGGTAAAATTAATTCCGCCAGTTTTTTATGAAGAATGCGTTTTCCTGAACAGTTTAGATGTATTCCTTTCCCTAGATGATTCTCGTTTAGGAACAAATTGGTCTCGAAATAATAAGCATGCGTAGCATTCATTTTCACGGCATTAAATAATTTAACATTTGTTTCATATATGAATTTATTCAAAACAATGCGCTGACGTTGGAAAGGAACCGAAATAATTATGACATTAGTATGTTGTAATCGTTCAATTATATCAGTTACGTAGATAATGTTAGGTGATCTACCATTAAGGGCATTATTAATTCCAGCCATAATAATGATGAAATCACTTTTGTTATACTCTTTCGCTAAGGCATCTATTCCCTCGGTGACGTTTTCATACAGTGCATTGGGTTTACAGAAGTTTGTTATTTCAAATTTACCGTGCAGTGCAGTATCTGATAGATATTGATATCCATCTCTGCCATTACTATCTGCAACAAATAATAGTTTTGGGTGTTTATGTTTCTGTAAATCTTCGATGTCTCTTAAAGTTTTATTATTAGTTTCATTATTAGGTTCAAACGAATTAAATATATTGCTGCATTCCGGTTTTGGTATTTTGCATTCAGTCTTTGGTAACTTTACTGTTTTGCAGTCGTAGCTGGTTTGTGTCATTCGCTTATCTTTTTTATTGGCACCCTTACTTTCTTCGTCAGCGAGCGAATGCAACTTATTTTGAAAATAATGCCTCATTTTAGTGTTAGCTACTTGCATGTTTCTCATCATTGTCTCCAGTTGCTTTATTTTATTTAGCAGGAGGAACGTTGTTTTACGATGATTCGTTGATCGGTTTCCAAATTTGCAATTTTTACGTACCGTTGTGTTTTTAGTATTCTTATTGTCATTCTCATCCTCTAGTAAGACGTTAGAATTCGAGACAGTTTTTAGTCGTTCAATAAGTTCAAATTTGTTTCAGATTTGTTTCACTAACTTTTAGTATTACTTATTTTTTTTATTTAAAATTCAACCCAATACGTCTTAATATTAAAAAAATTAAATGAGACAAGCATTTGCAAAAATCAGCTAGAAAACAGATATTCAGCAGATATTCAACAGTATCCAAGACACCAATTAAAATGTCAATATTTCGTTTAGATTTAATATAAGATAAGATAAATGTAATGGTATCCTTTTATTTTTGTTTATTTCTTGAAATATGGTTCTTATTAGAAGTTGTAAACTTGTAACTATAAGTGCAGTATCTCGAAAAGCATGAGCTTTAGACCAATTCATTTTACGTAGTATTAGAAATAGAATTTGATGAGCTATTCAACTGTGTCAAAATGTATAGGGTGTCCTATACAAATTTTTTGAGAAAATTTAACTTTTAAGTTTCAATTGTTTCTATGTACCTAAGTGCACATGAAAAATGTTAGTATTACACACTGATAAAAGTTTCATGGTAAATTTACATGAATAATCATTGGTTATTTGTGGCCACTGTTAATCATGGTAAAAATACTGTAAAAATACATGTAGGTTTACCATGAAATGGTAAATTTACATTACTTTTACTATAAAATGATAAATTTACATGTATTTTTACAGTATTTTTACCATGATTAACAGTGGCCACAAATACCCGCAATGATTATTCATGTAAATTTACCATAACATTTTTACAGTGCACGAAGAGATTACATATTCTATTAGATATTTATAATTAATTATGCACAGTGATCGTTAATTATGAATAAAACACTTCCACATTTCAGCTCTTTCATCCAATTGAATAGCTATAAATTGCGAATGCTTTTATTTAGAGCTTTTGAAGAAATCCATACCAATGATGACGCTGTATAAATTGTTGGCAATACACACCCGAATTTTTTTTTAACTACCTGTTTTCCCAAGTTTTTCTGCGATTTTTTTCCAAATATATGTATTCACTACCATGTCTTTGTAACTTTTAAGTTTACATTTATACAAGGCAGGATGCTGTTTCACTAAATTAATTAATACTTAATATGTTTATTCATTTTGTATCGTTCGCTCCGTTCAAATCTATCATCGATTGATTGGAACTGACAACCAAAACTGACACAAATTATGAAATTTTTCGCTATAGAAACGAGTGGAGTCTAGGTCGCGGTGGGTTTCGGTCGCATGATTTCCTAGGAAACCTGGCTGAAACTAAACCGACGACGAAAACTGACACAAATCAAGATATTTTTCGCTATAGAAATAAGCGAAGTCTAGGAAACCATCCTCATTTAATTTTGTGCATTTGGTCAGAGCGAATGTCGGTCGCGGTTCGTTTCGGTCGGCCGAATGTCCTAAGGAAACCGTACCTTAAACATTTTTAGCGGATTCTAAGTGTTGCTATGATGATTGAGGTTGCTAAAGATACGTTCTTTGTTCTGAAAATAGTCCCCTAAGCGACCATTTTGCGGAACGTGTACCAAAAAATAATAAAAACAGGAAAATAATTTGACCAATATAATATGACAGTAAAAATAATTTAATTTTACCACATACAAAAACAATGTTTACAATAATCGCGAATTTCAATGATTCCAAATTTATTACCCAATTAGGCAAATTAATTATAATATTAAAAATGCAATGCATGTGGTCTCTTTAGAAAGAATTTAGCTACTAATTACGAAATTTCATATAGTATGTAATTTAGTTGAGAAGTAATTATGTAATATGTAACACTTTCAAGTTTCCTATTGTGGAAAAACGTGATAAAATAAGAATTTTTTTTGATATATTTAACAAAATATCAAGAAAAAAATTGCAAAAAATTTAAATTTATACATTTTAAACATAAATAGTTGATGTAAAATTTTTAACAAGTTCGGCCCCTCTGTTTTTGAGATTGAGATATTTGACCTTGAAACTCGGGAATCAGACTTTATATTCCGATAGTAGATAATGAAAAAAAGGCTCCCTCCAGAGATGGGTAACTCATGAACGAGGTAGACTAATTGAACTGCCCTTACAACTGGACTAGAAGAGCTGGCTCACAGTATCATGTAAATCTAGCTCTCAGTTCACTATAAAATACAGTTTTGTTTACGAAAGAACTCTCTTCCATGTCGATTCAAAGAAATTAGAAAAATATGTAACACGGTAGCTTTTCTAATTCAAACGTTATGTAAAATTTTTTATTGAGGACACAGACATTGAATGGCAACATTATTAACATAAAAAGATAGTCCTTTTACTAGACTACAGTTAATTATATTTTTTGTTAGAAAATCAGTCGGCTCTCATCTTTTTACCTTTCTCCCATTATTAATATAATTCAGTAAAAAATTTAATTTGAGAAGTTTCTTTAGTAGTTTTGCTTTAATGATAATACTATGTGTTTTTTTAAAAATGCCATAAGGGGTGGCTGTGAAAAAGAAAATTCATGTCTTAGCTCTATTCATGTACTTTAAATTATTAGTTTGGCAGGTGTTATATGCCCAAGCTACGACATGATTTTTAATTTTCATTGCCAACCTTTATGGCATTTTAAAAAAAATACACCGTATTTACAAGAAATAATAAATTCTACAAAATATTATTAAAAAAAGAAAAAAATTATTTCGTTACCATTATTGTAATTTTAAAAATGATTGTGAGTAATAGCACTGAAAGGGCCGCTAACACAAACACTAAACACCAAAAAGGGCATAATGTAATATAGTTAGATATAGTTCATTTACTTAACATCTGCACTCGTTACCATATAGGTTAGATATAGTTCATTTACTTAGCATCTGCACTGTCAAATTGATAGTTTGTTGGCATCACCGCACACTTGTGACATTTAACAATATTTTTCAGTTTATTCATAATAATCAATACATTTTAGACAGGCGCTGTTAATTTTGAGAGCAAACAAATATTTTCTAATGTTAATAATTATACGCCATACCATATCTAATCTGGCTTTTATCCACTGACATGTTAGTAACTGAATGTAAAAGTACACTCAAAATCTTGACAAATGCTTATTCGCTGAGTGAAAGTGTTTCAGAAACCAATATCAATGAGTTAAACTAATCGGTTCGTTAAATTCGTGTCCAGTAATCGGCCCTTTGTCTTTTAAATCAAGTTATTAGGGAGTTTTAGCAAGACGTAGCGTTAAACTTTACGTACGTTAAACGTTGAAACTCGATATCTGATTGACTAAATCCACAAGGTTGCTAAGCAAAATAGCCTTTAAGGTACGACATTTTTGTCGTAACGTCTTGCTAAAACTCTCTATTTTGTGATTATAGTATTCATGCTCTATGGTAATGATTGATCAAGTTTAAATACTGTTGTCGAAATTGAAACTTCAAAATGTAACATACCGCCGTAAAGTGTAAAACTGAGAACAAAATAAACTAAGTTCGCAGGTCATGACCACCACAAGTTATATAATTTTCCTTTCATGATCTTTCGTATTAATTGATTAAATGATCATATTTTTAAATTGTTATTACTACAATGAATTGTTTTAATAGGATGATGCCCGGTGCTATGCCCATAAGAGGGCCACCAGGTCAAGGCCCTAGAACATCGACTGGTATGCGGGGACCAATGGGCCGTGGCGATTACGGTAAGTATAGCAATAATTCAAAATCTGACCCAATGAATCCATGTTCTCTAATAAGCAACATGGTCCTTAGTTTGCTTGTTAGTCAAGTAACTATTCTACTTGCTAAGTCTTGCTAATTCAGAAATACTCTTAACCTTTACGTTTATTATAGTAGGTAAAGTGCGTACTTTTCGCTCTTTGGACATTGACAAAATTTGAGCACCTAGCACTACTGTAGGCAGTATACGTTTGGGTTGAGGTGTAGCTGCTGGTTTAGGGAATAGTTTATTCAGGTATCCGTTTCACGTACACGAATACATTCTGTAATAAACGTAAGCGTTGGTCTTCAATTTTATTTGAAAAAGTTAAAAAGTAAAAGTATTCTGAATTGGACAGTGTCTTAACCGCTACAATTTTGTGTATGTTGACTTTAACTAATAATTCCTAAGCACAAATCTAATACTTTCTTTTCCTGTTTTACACTAAGTTTGTATTGGTTTCATTTTGATTAACTTTTTTGCAAATTCACTCATTTGTTGTCACTTATTAATGCTTTTGAAAATACATTTTTTTTCGATTTTTACATTTTAATTTATCGAAATAATTTTTTGGTTCCATTATTAGAGAGGGAAATTCATTTAGACCCTGCAAAAAAATCTTTTTATGTAATAAAATTGATATGTACAGATTAAAACAAAATATTTTGAACCTTAGGGGCTTTATTTTAGGAACTACAGAGAAACTTTAAATTCAAAAGTTAAAGGACTCTATAAGTATTACCTCTTAGGCTTATCACGAAAAGTAAAAGGGCATTGCAAAGTGGAGAAAAAAATACATTTTTTTATTCTTTAAATGGAACACCCTATATATTTATTTAAAATGAAAGATCCATTTTCCTGGTTTCAAAAATATAAAATATATTGGATTTTGAATGAACCATTTTTGACATATTTGAATAAAGCATCAATATTTAAAAAATTAAAGAGGTCTTGAAAAAATACTTAAAAAACTCCCAAAACACTATTTTAGTTAAAAAATGGCAATATGAATTCGAAAATTTTAAACCATATTGGTAAGGTACCATATGTCCAAATAAATTTTTGATAAAGCTAGGTCATGGAAGTGTAAGCGAATGTCTAATCTACAACACCAAGCAGTATTTGAAGTTAGTTACACATCAAGCTGTAACATGTGGCAATTAAACTTTAATTTTACTTAACTGCTTAAGAGCTAGACAATGCGGTCTATTCTGTAAGCATTTCATATCAATTGTTATGCTTGTTATAATTGATATGTAACAAGCATAGCAATTGATTTCCTAAAAACCTTATTCTCTTCAATTGATTTTTACGGTATATTGAAACGTCATTGGTGAATTGCTGTGGTTACTGTGGTTACATATAAATTAATTTCTCTTCAATTATTGTTAGATATCAATTGAAATGAGTTGGTGCTTACAGAATACAGGTGAATACTTTGATGTAAATAATGTAATAATTTATCTTCCTTAGCCTACCTTTATCAAAAATTTATTTGGACATATAGTACTTATGAAACGAATTAATAAAACATTTTTCCAGACCGTCTTGATTTTCTTAAATAAAGAAACAAAAATTGTATTTTTTTCCACTTCGCGACGTGCATTTGTTATTTTGATAACTCTAAAAGACAATACACAAGTAGCCCTACAACTTTTACGTGTAAAGTTTTCATTTAGCTCCTAAATTAAAGCCTCTAATGGCCATTTGCACCAAACACTTAAGCTGAGCTTAAATTTAAGTGGTTTTTATAATGTCACATTTTTAGGTTACACAGCATTGTGTAAGACATATTCTAAGTGACCCTTAAAGTTAAGTTGAGCTTAAATGTTTGGTGCAAATGGCCATAAATGGTCTGCAAAATTTAAAAAAAAACGTGTACCTAATTGCCTTTGCAATTTTACAATTATTGAATAATAATTGTATGTATATTCAAATTATAACCCAAATATAAAATTGAAATTATATCTCAAGTTGCTTTAAATTTTATGTGAATCGGTTCAATTTTAGAATTTTTTGTATTATTTTCTTTGGAGAAAAATTTGTTCAAAATGATTGTGTTGAGAAATTTTTCATCTTATAATGTTTTTGAATTTTGATTTGTCTCAGAGAAGAAGATAAAAATAAACAGGGCTAAATTCTTTGAGAAAGTAGTGGCATTTTGACATGATAATTGGAATGTGTTATTAAGAATATGAAATCATTTTGCTTGTGTTGAATTTGTAAATCGATAATATTGAATTTTTTCATCAACACAGATTATCTTTAGAGCCAAGTACCTGTATTTATTAATCGTTTCTTACTTTCCTTATTATTTTAATACTTTAACTGCCAAGCATATACCTCAATATACACACAAATTATTTCCGAAGCGTCACGTGTGTCATCAGCATAACGTTTTACCTTGAATGCCTGTTATAACCTTTTAGGGGTGTCTGTATAAACAGGGAACACTTTTTCCGAGGTAAAAGGTTATTTATTGATGAATTTTGCTAAAACTTGGCAGGTACCTTTGTTAAAAACTAAACATTCATTCAGGCATCATCATCATTACAATAAAAGTTTACTGGGTGTCCCAGCCAAGACTTTCACCCTTTATACTCTTCATTTTTTATGGATGGAAAAAACCAAAATTTGGTTGGAGTATGTATTGACTGCTGGAGAATTTTTCTACTGTGTCAAATTTCTTGTGATCGCAAAATCTTATTTATAAACAGCTTTCTGTTGTTGCAGAATTGATGTTATTGTAGTAAATAAACCGTGAGCAAATAAAAATCAGATTAGAGCAAGCGGTACAAAGAAAAAGCATGTCTGTGATTAAATAAAAAGTCAATAAATTTGACAGTCCATGAATGTATTACATTAAGTCAGTTAATCAAAGACATATATTTTCTTTGCACCGCCTACTCTAATCTGATTTTTATTTGCTCACATTTTATATACACGATTATAAAAGAATCTGGCTTGTGAAAGAAGGGTAGCAATAATTATTAATTTATTTAAAAATAGAAAAGTGTTCAAAATTTGATACACATTTTTCTGCATTTCATAAAGAAAAGAGCCGTTTAAAAATAATAAACTTTTATTGTAATGATGTTTGATGATGCTGAATGAATATTTAGTTTTTAATAAAGGTACCTGCCAAATTTTACCAAAATTCATCAATAAATAACAAAGACATTAAAGGTGAAAGCCTTGGCTGAAACACGTTCTATAAAGAAATGACTGTAAGGTCCAGTTTTACAATCGTGGAATAAGGACGGAATAACTATTCACCGAATATCCTTTAATGTTTCTCCATATCTACGTAACACCTACCTCACGTTATTCTAAGAATAATGCCTATCCAACGGTTGTAAAATCGGGCGTAAAGGTGATAATGAAAAAAAAAAAAAGTAAAAAAGTGTCTTTATTTTAGACTATCTTCTATATGAACTTCATAGTTAATTATTAGTTTATTGTAGTATAATGCTATTTTTAATCTGATTTGAACTTGTTAGTATTTTAATTTAATATGAGCAGGGTGATATCGTATTGCAAAAGCATTGCACATATTATTGTCAAAATGTGTAAATAATAAATTACATAAGATTGTTGAATTGTTTATAATTGTTAATTGTTTAAGGAGTTGTTTTTGTAAAAGTATTTAGTACTTTTATCTCCATTATTTCTATTCCAACTATGTTACTAAGTTGTTTGTATACCGTCATTTTAAGAGACTTAAAAAAACAGGGATGATTTGGAATATGGTTATTTTAAGCATAATAATGTAGTAATACTAATTGTAAATTAGAACACTGTTTTTTTTTTTAATATATGATGCTCCATTTTTTTTATAAACTGTACATACCTTTTAGCGAAACAAGATATCAAAATACGTTGAAGAGATAACTACTTTAGTTTCTGGTCATTGAATTAGAACCACTTTGCTAAATAGCTGTTATATTATGTTTAATATAGGTTTCCTTTTAATAATTTGAATCCGATTAATTTATTAATAAATAAAAACTATAATTTCCATCAGTTCAAAATTACTTAGTTTCCATAAATAATGTATGCTTTCAGGATCAGGCAAGTCTCCAGTTTTCAGTGTGACTGAATAGATATGACATGTATTCATGTAGGTACTTACATATGGAATTAACGCATATTTACCAACGAGTTCTATCAAAAAAATAACGAAAAGAAAGTCCGGAAATTAAGAAAGCCATTCATATTTGTATTAACGGTCTGCCAGAAAGAATTGCTGTTGCAATTAAAACGAAGGGGGTGTTACTCGAGTATTATTTAAAGTACAAAATTACTTCAAAGTGTTTTTCATACTTACTTTAACAGTTAAAATTACTTAAAAGACTATTTATTTTGAATAAATATAAAAATAATTCAATGACCAGAGACTGTATTTGATAAACATGAAGCAATTTGCAATTTTAACTATGAGATTATTTGTCACACAATACGTTAATTATTTAAGACTTCTAGGAAAATTCACCAGGTTAGAAATGTGAGAGTGAACATTTAGAGACTTAGTGCATGCAAGAGTGAAAAATAGAATACGGTGTATCCACCAGGTTAACTTTCGTAAATAACTGGGGGTGCAAAATAGTATTTTCCTTGCAGGCTAAAGGCTCAAATTAAAACATGGTCCCTCATATGAACACAAAATAAAGGGAATAACGACCTTTGTGTTCAGAATTGAACACAAAGTAAAAAATTGTGTAAGTGCTAATTTAATTACAGGGGACCAGAATAGTTTTTCCAATGCATTTAATCAGTTAACGAAGTATTGGGTTATAGTTTCAAAGAAATAATAATGCCATTTAGAAAAAAAACCTTTGTGTTATTATCATCAGTTATATCATAAAGAAGTTATAGATTGTCAAAAAAATCTAAAGAGAACGAATTTCCATAACCCTTATTCGATATTTGGTATAGGAAGCTACAATTTAGTATGAAGGAGAATTGTAAAAGTTAATTTGCCTTAGATGTTGACTTTATGTCGCGAAGGTTTTTTTTTTTTAACATTCCTTCATAAACTTATCTTGTTTATTTGATTTCCTTTTTGGCGCACCTTCTATTATGAGAGGGGTTATTACTTAAGAATCATTTGCTAAATTTGCACGTCGTAATATTATTTTTAACGTAGATACTTCACCATATCTTCGGTTGGTAAAACCGGAGGATTTCCCCCTCACCAAATCTAGTAGTATTTTTAATTCATTGTCCTAGACTACTCTAGCTAGAGCACTCTCAGTGTATCTCCATCACCTATTTTCATATGGTGTTAAAACAAGATGAATATTCTCCGAGAGTGCTCCTAGAGCAGTAAATCGAAAACGCTATAAATGTCTACTGGAGATTTGGTGAGAAGAATTAATATCAGCCAGTTTTACAAACCAAAGATTTCATGAAGTGTTTATTTGTGCACTGAGAATGATAGCTTAGTCGTCAAAATTTTAGTTTTATTCCGAATTGTAAAGTAAATTTTCAACAATTTTAATTTAATTTAATTATAACGGGTTTTCATTTATTCATCTATCCCACGTGATCTATGATGTACACAACTAAGTATTTAACAGTTGGGTAAAATCGGTAAAATTAGTAATTAGAATTAGTGCTTTCGCCAGCCTGCCAATAGTAAGTATTGTTGGTTGCCTAATTATCAGGCAGAACTTGGTCACGTGGAGTACAAACAAATTCGAAAGCGTTGTACTATTTATATTGTTTTAAATGTGTTACTTTTTCTTAATGGATGTATGTATAATTCTAAATAGTTTTGCACTGGAGTATAAATGATTGATAATCCAGTCTTGTATTTTACTGAAGCCTTGTCTTACAATCAAAACTTAAATTTAATTTTTATTTTATTACAATGAGAGCGACAGTTTCCGTGATTGTTATTATGGGAATAAACAAAGTTAAAGTTAACCTGTGGTACTAAAATTGGACCTTAATAAAGTCGAATAATTTGTATGTGTATAATATTCTTTACAACACTGGAATAAAACGATGGTAATTCATTTAATACAAATTATCTCCAAATTATTAAATTCAAACCGGGATATTATTCTTAAGTCACTTAAACTGACGGTATAAGTAAAAATAATTTTGTTATATTTTGACTGTAAGGTCTTGAGATTTTAATTGGCTACAGCAAAACAAAGATGTATGTATAGTTAAAAAAAATTACTCTCTCTTGTAATGGAATTGAAGAATTAAGCGGTAAAGAGAACGTAAAACAGGACTGGGTATTTTTACTTTATCATTGATAACTGTTGTTTGTGCATTTTGTACACTTGTCAAATATGTGCGAGTTAATAAACATGAAGCTTTTAATATGTTCTGAGATTTCTTGCAGGTTTGTGACGAGTGTTAGCAAAAATTGAATGAACCTACAAACCATCTCCTGTATAACAAGCCATTGACTTAACTTATAACGATGATTTGATCGATGACTTTCTGTATACTAATTGCTGAGTGTATGAATTGAGTGAGGTAGTCGCTGAGGTGATGACTATAACATGCTACCAAGGTAGTGTGTGTGCGTGTGTGTGTTTGGCATGCATCTGCCGGGGGCACCGCGAGGCAAGGGCATCATATATTGCAGTGCACGCGCTCCGATCTAACAATGCATGCTCTGTTTCTGTCATTTGTTGTGTAATGTACGCTTGCAGCCAGGAGCTGGTAAGTACAGTGCTGTGGTGTGGGGACTCTTGACTAGTATGAGCTATAGATTCTGGCGAGAATCGTTACTTGACTCTTTTCCCGGCATGCTAGTAGTACGTCTTCCATGGCCCTCCAAATTGGATCAAGTTGGCTAAATTGGGACTATTATTGTGTGTTTTATAGATTATGATTACGACTATTACGGGTATGGGGATTATCGAGGCGGCTACAGTGACCCTTATTATGATGACTATTACCGGTACGAAGATTACTATTACGATTACCCGCCGGCGCCACCGCAAGCTCGAGGGAGAGGCCGTCAGCCACAACCGGTGGGTGGCCTTAATTTTTATTGGCCCGTCTTGGTGACTATGCGGTAGTTTGATTGTGGCACAGTGTTGGCAGCTGCCACTAACAGAGCCGCGCCTAACCCTAACAAACCCGGCCCGCTTGCATGGTCGACTAACCAGACACTTGCCACATTCAAATACCATCATATCTGAGCCAATAAGCTAAAAATACCGTCTAAATTGATCAGCGCCGGGAAAAAGATGAGTCAGGATGCCAGCGATTGCGCCAGCTTAAAGCAGCCGGCTCAGATATGATGTGCTCTTAGTTGCAGGGTTATCCAAAAGTGGGGCGAGGGACGACGCCGCCACGCCGACACTAACATTCTTTCACCCAGTTGCTTACTCGCAATGTGTCTAGAAGAAGCAGCTTGTCCGTGTCCATGTTGTCCGTGTACACTGCAATGTTGACCGACGACCCCTAGGGGACGCCGAATCTGCTTTTGTCTTTGCTTAATGCTTATAGTGCTTTTAGAAGCTTTGCTTTGCTTTGCTTGGCTGTAGACAGCCTCAGCTGTGTAGCCGAGCCCTTATTATTTTTGGATAACCCTTTCTAGAGCTTCCGCATCAGATAGATTTGGTTTTATATCAGCATTGGACACAGCACTTGCCCCATCACAGTCAAACAGATACATTTCGCATTCACGTCGTCTGCATCTGTCTGATGAACCAGTAGCAGGTCCTCAAATAAGAAGGCTTCTTATGTGTAGTCACTGGCATTTGTCATATTTCAGTAGATTAGTTTTATTCATTGTGATTTTTCCAAACAGAAAAAGTATATGCAAATTTAATGCATACAACATAACAGATTTTATATTAAATACATATAATGTTTGATTAATTAGAATAACCTGTGTGATAATAAATTATCAATGATTAAACACGTTTTCTATTTACTAATTTGTTTGGTCGATAGATTTGAAAAATTTAATTAATTTTAAAATGTAAGAAATAATTTACCACATTTGCTTAATTTTTTTCGAGTGTTTCTCAAATTTTAATGTCCATTGAGAAAGGGTAGGCTAATTGATATTTGCATCGGTTTACAAAACTGGATTAATTACACAATGTCATTAATTAAACAATTATTAAGAACCCCAAGCAATGATCAAACTATTGATTACACCAGAATTTTTTTTTGATTGAATTTTGTGTATGACTATTGACAATTGTAAAATGAAATAAGTGAAAGAAGGCAGATTACATACATTTTGTTTCTAAAGCTACTAAATAAAATTGTTGATTACTAACTTAGAAAACGAGACCACAAAAGAAGTCCCTAGCGTTTAATCACTGATATAGAAGTTTTTTTTTTGTGATGTGCTTCAATGCTGTTATAAAACTACAATATTAAATTTGTCCAGTACTTAAGTGTTCTCATACCATAAATTATTGATATCATGTTGACACTTAGGAACTGGAAGAAGCGAGCACATTGAATTCTACCAGTGTGTACTTCGATAGTGGAACACAGGTTTGTTAAATGCCTTTCTACCAAGGATTATCCTTCTACTCGTCCAAGATTCTATCATCCATCGTTTTTAATGAAATGGTTAAAGGTAACAGTCAGAAATCCGCAGTTTACTTTCGAATTGAAATTCTGTTAGCTGCGAATTTCTATCCCAAAGTTTTGCATTTTTTTTTAAATTCACTCCCGTACATCCCATTTTATCCTTCTTCAAAATAATTTATCCTAGTTCTTTTATTGTACCCACCTAAATGAAAGGGTAGAAAGGGATGACGACAAGTAATTGATGTCTAGTTAAATGATTGTGTTCCGTTTTTGGTGAACTGTTGGTAGTAACTGCATTGCTTTGTTGTGTGATGTGCAGTTATCAAACCATCGATACCTTTAAGTTTACCAATAAAGTTGTTCTATAACATGTTGTATTTTAACCAGGCTGGCCGTGGGCGTGGGGTGGTGGCACGTGGCCGGGCCGGTGGGCCCCCAGCCCGTGGGGCGGCGGCCAACAGAGTGGGCCGGGGAGGAGCAGCAGGGGGGCGTGGGGCAGCGCGGCAACCCGCTCGTGGGGGGGCCCGCGCCAAGGGAAGTTTACCAGGTAATATGTCCATAACTTTAGCATTTTTTCCTTATCCCATTAATACTAATCAACTAACAGTAGCATTTCGTCAAACACTGCATGACTAGTACTAAATTTTTTTTTGAAGCTTTGCATTTTTACTAATCATCATGCTTTCATTAATAAATTAAGAAAAAATTATTTGAAAATAGTAATTTTGTTCATTTATAATACAATTGACATGTCTGAAAGTGTTTTTGATTGCAGTTGTCTTTTATAAGTTCTAGTAACTGGTTCAAAGAAAGAGTTACATCGAAAATAATATTGAAAGTAACACGCCTTTCTGTTTCATTTCAGCTGTTTTGTTAGCTACTGCTTAGTTTTTCTTGAAGTGCGAGTGAAGTTAGGATAGTTCCTTCTGCAGGTATCCCTTTCACCTTATTCCTTATTATCCTTATAATTATAATCCCATTTGTGCAGTTGCATTGGACACTGTTAACGTTTTCGATCGACTGCTCTAGAGGACTCGAGGGTATTCTCATCTTATTTTAACCTCATGTAATAATAGGGGATGGAGATATTCTGAGAGTACTCTAGAGCAGTCAATCAAAACCGCTGTGTTGCATGGGAGATTTGAGAGCATACTGCAGTACAACAAAACAGCTAACTTGAGACAAGATTGCTCTGAAATCTCCCATGTTACTGACTTTTTCAAACTTGTAGATTTCTTGTGATGACTTCATCAATAATTCTAGATAATTTGTTTGAATCATTTTTTCAGAAAGCAAACGGTGTTTGTTTAAAAGGAAATTTATTCGAGAAACATTTGATCAAGTGAAAATTTGTTCAAATAAATTTTTCACGTGTTTTTATTATATCACGTGATTTTTTAAGGAAGGTTATTATAGTATGCCCTTGTGTTACCAACGATTTTTTTAATACCGGTTGTTCACGGTCCAAGTGTAACATAGTATTTTGCATGAGAGCAAAGGAAACGTATTGGTAAAGACAAAGATCCAATGCAACAGCAAAATAGTAATACATTATGTGCGACCGTGCCTGTCATGCTTTCCCGAGTTAAAGCGTCAACTAACCCAAGAGGCGAGAGTCCCAACTTAACTACGTGTTAAGTTCAATATAACTCCTTGCTCTCAGGATATGTCTGCTATGTTACACTTGGGCCATGAACAACCGGTAATTTTTACTCCGGTCAGTCCAAAAATAAATTAGCAATGCCTCTGTATTACAACGTATCTAACTAAATGATGCAAGTTGCTTGCGTAGAATGGGGCAGTGCTGCATTTACTGGAGCGGTTGGTTTTCATTGACTGAACTTCGAATTACACTTAAGGTATTTCGGGTGTGAGGTAAAAAGCGCCTCAAGACATATCTCTCTTATTTATGGTTCCATTTGAATAAGCGAGAAATCATATAAAATGGATCCATAAATACTATAAATTGATAAGAATTTCACTTTACTTTAGTGTCAATTGTGTCAAATGATAGTTATTTATTTTTCAAATGGATACCTAATATGTATTTGTATATCTTTTTTCTTATTGTTTTACAGAGAATTTTTTTTCTAAATTCAGTGATATGCAGTAAGTTGATTCGGTGCGATATTTACCAAAACAAATAAAGCACAAGTTTGTTTGAACTAGGTAGAATAGTTATGTATGTCAAAAAAAATAATTTTTTTTTCATCAGGTATGTGTATGATGTATACTCGTAACGCTAAACTTATAAACATGCGCACTGTTCTACTATTTTTGGTGGCTATCCACATGCGTCTGCATCCTCCAGTTACCACCATTCCATCAGCGTTATGTAATGGCTGCATTGTTATTGTAAAGACACGGCACATTACCGTAGCTGACGCATTCGCATGGTCGCTTCATCTACTCAGCGTCATTTCATAAGGTTTTAAGTTACGGTTACAATGCAATGATTATAGTCTACTTAAAATGTTGATGAAATGGCAATGAGTGGAGAACGTTCAACGAGATGAAATGAATTTATAATTCGCCGTGTTTATTGCAACGTATGCTACTATTTTCACGTTCCTGATTAGGAATCATAAACGTGTGTGCGTGCTTCTGTCTGACTACTTTCTTTCCTTAATACCCACTAAATGATAATTATCATAGATTGATAAGCACAATTTTGGTATGTCCATATTGATTTGAAAAAAATCTAAAAGTATTTATGGTCAATGTTATATCTACAGTTTTAGATTACGTTAGTTAAGATATTAAAGAGTTATTAGGGAGTTTTTGGAATACCTTACGATAAAAATATCAAAAAATTTTGTGCAAATCGGTCTTGATTGCAACGGATTCCCCGAGCAGGCTCTGTACAGCTGTTTCAGGCCTAGTTGGGCTTTCATCAGCAGAATCGTAGCTCGAGAATTCCACTGCAAACCAAACCGATCTCTGTCCAGGTTATTCGCCAATGCGATGTGAAAGTAATGAACATTTTAAATAGCGACATCTTTTGATCGCTTTTTGACCTGACATTGCAGTAGGATTGACAAATTGAAGCCAGTTCGCCATATAATAAGTCATCCCATGCAAGGCGGCCATGCTTGGTGTCAAAGCGTATGAGAATTTTACGTTACGTTAAAGGCTATTTTGATTAGCAACCTTATGAATTTAGCCAATTAGAAATCGAGTTTTAACGTTTAACGTACGCAAATTTTAACGGAACGTTTTGCAGAACTCCCTATGGCATAACGTACGAGAAGTATCCGTCAACGTCAACGTTACGACTTTAAAGACGGTCGTATGACATAAGGAATTTTCAAAATTTCTAGATTTTGCATAACGTTTTGGTTACGTAGTAGTTTACGACCGTCTGTCTATTGTTAAATGAAATTATGATCAATTATGAATACAAATGCCAGTTTCATTAATGAATGATTGACGTTTTAAAATAAAAGCTTGGCTACTAGGTGATGTAGGTGATTGTAGACGTACGTTAAACCCATCCGTCTTTTAATTTAGCGGATGTATTACGTCTTTGAATTTTACGTGTGACATATACATACGATAATAGGGAGTTTTTAGCAATAGGTTCCGTTAAAATTTACGTACGTTAAACGTTAAAACTCTGTTTGTGATTGGCTAGATCCATAAGATTTAGGCCCGATTTATTCACCTCCAAGTAAATTCAGAAATCGAATTTTAACGTTTAAAGTTACCTTATTTTTATCGTAATGTATTGCAAAAACTCCCTATTGCTAAGCAACCCAGGCGTTAACGTATACGTCTTTCGAAAAAACGTTATGCAATAACTTTCTAGTGATGTGACCATGATTTGGTTATTAATTTGCAGTTTTAGATATTAGAGTTTTAGCAGACTTTACGACAAAAATGTCGTAGGTTAAAGGCTATTTGGCTTAGCAACCTTGTAGATTTAGTCAATCAGATATCGAGTTTCATAACGAACGTAAAGTTTAACGGAACGTCGTGCTAAAACTCCCTATTATTAGTTACGACAGAACGACAGTGATGTGATCATGATTTGTTATCAAGCGAATCACTGATTCTGGGATTACCATGAACGAATGCAACTATAATTAGTACACCACTGACGGAACAGTTTGTTTCACTGTCAAATTATCAAATTTTAAAATATTTGTTTTGATTCTGAATATTTGGTGAAAACATTTTACAATGAAGGGGAAAGTAGAAAATATTGAACAGTGGGAGTATGTTCGTTACATCGAGAACAGAGGCGTTTATTATTTATTGGTGAGTGGTTACTGACAGTTATAAGCGTTTTGTAAACGGCATACGAACACGGTTACTGAAGCGGTGTGTATAATATACACAGCATACAAAAAGTAATTTTAAAAATGTTAGCAAGTAAGGGTGTGCAGACTAATTAATAAGACAAACTTTACAAACTGATTCTGTTTAAACGAAATAAGCTTTGTGCTAGATATCATATCGGCTCACTGAATTAACATTCAATTGTTTGATGTTGATTATTTAGTTAGTCAAAATAAACTAAAGTACAGACTAGAGACGAGACCGAGCGAAGAGTCGAGCGTCAATATAAATGTTCTACAGGGTTGGGCAAAAGTATGAAATATTCTTCCTAGCGCTTTAAATATTAATTTTATGAAAAATTTGTTAAGAGGTTATTTCAATAGAAATTTTTTGTCAACTTTTAGCCTATTTAGTTTTCACTTAACTCCCAAAACAAAACCGCAATAACAATTATGTTATTTTTTTTTAAATGGCATTAGAGGTCGTGTGATGATACATCATTAAATAGGATATTCTTTTCTCTTTTCAACAGTAGTACATTTACTATGTTGATATAAAAAATTAACTGATATTTTAACAGAAATTAGTTTGGTAAAGAAATCCATACTCAAACAATAAATTCTGAACGATCGGAGAGGAAAAGTGAAATTGCTTGGCAATAAACAATTGAGAATCGAAATTATGACATTCATTGTTTATATCTGTTACAAGTTACAAATTATAAATACAAATTTATCAATTTTGTGAATTTGACCTCATTCAACGAGACTTGAAGAATATGGAAAAATTATCAGAAAAAGGAAAAATTGAGATTTTAATGATGGTGGGCTGCGGAGATCGTAAGCGTAAACAGCAAGAAGTCTGCGATTTGTTCAATACTATACATCCAGAAAGAAATCCAATAAATCAATGTGTAGTTTAGAAAATACTTAAAACCTTTAACGATATTGGAAACGTGCGATCCGCTTCTAAGTCAGGTCGACCAAAAACATTTACAAACGAAAAAACTGCTTTAAACGTTTTATTACATGTTCAGGAAAATTTTAAAACTTTCACTAACCAGCTGGCTCTAAATTTTGAAATTAGTCGTCGATCTTTTGGAAGAATTTTGAAAAATATCTTACTACAGGCCATACAAAATTCATTTGGTTTAAGAACTAAGGTAAGACTAAGAGTAAGGTGTATTAACAACGATTTTGTTCACGGCATTGTTTTTTCTGATGAAGCGACGTTTTGTCTTAATGGTACAGTTAACCGTCATTTGTCGCTATTGGTCAACAGATCCGCTATTGGTCAACAAATCCGCATTGGGTACAAGAATGAAATACGCAACATCCTCAGAAAGTTAATACATGGCTGGGTATTTTAGGAGAAAATATTATTGGACTTTATTTTATTCAAGGCACACTGAATACGCAAAAATATCTTGATCTGTTGGAACAAGAAGTTTGTCCTGAAATTGCTGAAGATTTAAATTCTGTGTGGTTTCAGCAAGATGGAGCTTTTTAAACACCAACTTTTCAAATCGTTGAATCGGTAGAAGAGGTACGATCGAAAGTCTGCCACGGTCACCCGATTTAAATCCTTTAGATTTTTATCTATGGGGTGACTTGAATCTACAAAGACAGACCAAATAATCTGGATGAATTAAAAGAAAGGATTAGGCATGAAGTGGCTTCTACACGACCAGATGCATTAAAAAATGCATTACAAAATTTTATACAATGCTTACATTATTGCCAAGAAGTTAATGGTGCACAGTTTGAGCATTTGATTTAGAAATTTGTCTTTTTCTTATTTTGTTCTTCGTCTCAATTCGTTACTTTTTTTATTCTCTTGTTAATTACATTATTTCATTTTACCTTTGGGAATTAAAATTAAATTAATAATTAACATTAAATAAATTTATTATTTCATCAAACTAATTTCTGTTAAAATATCAGTTAATTTTTTATATCAACAGAAAATATACTACTGTTGAAAAGAGAAAAAAATATCCTACTTAACGATGTATCACACGACCTATATTGCCATTTAAAAAAAATTACAATTGTTATGGCGGTTTTGTTTTGGTAATCAAGGGAAAATTAAATAGGCTAAAAGTCGACAAAAAATTTCTATTAAAATAATCTCTTAACAAATTTTTCATAAAATTTATATTTAAAGCGCTAGAAAGAATATTCTATACTTTTGCCCAACTCTGTATATTGTCACGCAATTATTATCTACCAACATTCAATTGGCAGGCTAGACATGTGTTTTGCGGTTTTTTGTCGATCTTTTTGCGCAGGATTCTATGCTTGAAAGACACTGTTGCATAGGCGACGAGGCCGGTGAGTATTGTGCTCATGAATTTTTCTTCATAACATTAGTTCTTAAAAATTTATTGCAAGGCGGTTTTGACTGCTGTTTCGACCCTATTTAAGGCCTCTTCAGTAAAAGAATAGTAGTTAGATAACTTCATTGCAATCAAACCGACCTGTCCTAGTTACCTCGCAAGCACATTAGTAAGCAATAATTTAGGTCTCGACACCTTGCATCTAATTTTTGACCTAACATTGTGTGAGAATTGACAAATTGCAACCAATTTGCTGCTTAATAAGTCATCCCACACAAAAATTGGTCGCAAGATGTCGCGATCTAAGTTCTCAGCTCTTAAGTTCCTACTTAACAGCGTTTTATTAAATTCACTTTTATTTATGGATCACCATCCGTTTGCGTCCGATTTACAAAAATAAAATTAGAAACGTTTAACATTTACAACACAGCTTCCTAATGTTTACTGTTTTAAGCAATACGCCCGTGGTCGATCAGTCATCACTCTCTCGTGTCCGATTCCTAGTCATAACATCAGCTTCCGCGTTGTATAAGCTTAAAGTTGATGAACGAAGAAAAGTTCTTGGCTAGTTGTATCTAAATATTATGAGCCAGTTTTAGTTATACTTACCACAGAATAGTTATTAATCTTATGACAGAAACGGCACTCGACAATGATATTAAGGATTTTAGGTTATTGAAAAGTCCGAGTCAGCTAGTGGGAACATATTTTTTGAAAATTACACGACCGGTTTCGCCCAAAGAGGCATTATTAAGTGTCGCTGCCCGCAATAATTAGTATGTCTATTTCATATTTTTAATCTTAATTTGTTCACAGCATTTTCTATTTTCAAGCTTACACTTGATAATGCCCCTTTGGACGAAACCGGTTGTGTAATTTTCAAAAAATATATTCATACTAGCTGACTCGGATTTTTCAATAACCTAAAAAGCTAAGCTGCTAACAACATGGAGAATCTCTCGTTATAAAGAGAGAGAAGTACACTACCTGTTTCAATGCATTTCGTGTATATTCGACAACACTCGCAGGTTTCATCGTGTTGCATGAGGGTGTAAAGCGCGACAAAAAAAAAAAAACGTTAACCTTGAGTTGCCTGTGAAGCATGGTAGAGTAAAATTTCTTAACGAAAACTACCCTCGTAAGAGTCTAGAGAAAATTTTGACAATTTCAAGAACTGATTAATATAATAATAATTGTAGTAAAAGTTTCTGAAATGAATGAAAAACGAGCGTAGAAAAAAGAAATGCAACTAACGTTGAAGCTGACAGTATTTTGTTTAGGAAAAAATAAATGTAAGTTAGTTTATAATAAATTTAAAGGATTTTCAATTTGGCTCATTAATTAGTCCGTAATCTCTATTATAGGAATGCAATTAATTATTAAATTTCTTGTTAACTGGAGGCATTTCATTTGTATCATTTATCTTTTCATTATTCGTTAGTAACAACGTAACGAATCGAAAATGACATCAGATAACCGCTCTGTTACCAGACGTAACACGGTTATTATACAGGTGTCGCTATATTCCGTGTACATGGCTTAACCACAGATTCCTGGGCTCAATATAAGATTTAACTCAACTTATCTATATCCAAAAGTGCTTCGTTAAGTCAGTATTCTGCCTCAAAGTTGTTAAAAAAAAGGTAATTTTTCTTATAACAAAAGAACGCTTGAATTAATTTATATGATATTTTATATGAGGATCAATAGTAAGGTAAGTCACATTTTCAGATGGTTTGAGTAATTTACATTGGATCGCTAGTGTAAGAAACTGGGTTGCCACCATACAAATATTGCAAGAACTTTTTTGAGATTAGGAAGGTAACATTAATTAGTTAATTTTTATGAAGACGCATTCATTAGGAAACTCATTTAATCTTTCTAATTTTTGATACTTTTTACGATTTAGTTACAAAATAGAAAAATCTAAGAGGCTGCAACGTTTCTTATTGAAAACAGGTACACTACATATAATAGGTTGTATAGAAAAACAAATACTGCTACATGCATACTTTTTTTTCAGATAAAGGCATTCATTAGTGAACTTTTTTTCGTCTTTGCAACTTTTGATGCGTTTACAATTTTGAACATTTCAAGTAGCGACATCTTTTGATCGCTTTTTGACCTGCACAAAACTTTTTTACAATTTTGGTTAAAAAATAGTAAAATCTTTTTTGAAAAAGGATATAACTTATTGTTAGTTTAGTTATTATTGTACACGATAAACACATAGATGCTTACTGCCTGCATATCTAACTCATTTTCAGAAAGAGATGTGCTTTAATAATAATCTTTTTTTATATCTTTGCCATTTTTGATATTTTTTACAGTTTAGTTACAAAATAGAAAATCTAAGACGCAATAGCGCACTTTTTCAAAAACGAGCTCTTTCCGAAGAAACAGTGATGAAAAGTTATTTTTATTCTTGGAAAGTAAAAACCTTAATAAATTTACAAGAAATGTTCAATATAGTCACTGTTTTCCCGAATATAAAGATTCAACGTAAAAATTTGAACTACATTCAATCTCTTCAACTATTCTGCATTGTTCCTAACTTATTTGAGCCAGTACCTTGTTTCCTGATCCAAAGAATATTTTAGTTAAAGGACATGAATACATACATGTACATGCATATGTATTTATTTACATATTTTATTAAGAAGTTAAAAAAAAAACATAATAACTTAAACATTAGTAAATACACACATCAAAATTTATCACCATTTAATTAATTTTATTGCCGATTAAAATAATTGGTGATTAAATTTTGATGAGAAGCTTTCTTGATACAATTTGTTTCATAAAAATGTTGAATTTTATTTAATAAGGAATAGACAGAATCCGTTGTACTTTCTTCCATTGTAAAGAAACGTTTTAAAATCTCAAAACTATTCTGAATTTGTCCTAATTCCTCAGCCTTTTGTTTTACAGATTAGTCGTCAAAAAGAAAGTTATAGAGCATTAAGTTTTTCGAAAATTATCGATTTTCGCTGGCGAATATCTCGGAAACCATAACACATAGGAAGAAAATGAATAGACATGTTTGTAGGAAATTTAATTATCTTTAATTTTGTAATGAATACTTTTTTCGCACGACGCACAGTTTCCGAGTTATAAGCGAAAAACCGAAAAAAGGGAGCTTCTCCTCCCCCTCCACCCCTGAAGCGGCAGGGGTAGGGATGGGGACTTTTAGTATGTTTACCTCCTAACTACCCCCAACACATTCCTGAAGAGAAAGATTCTCCCCCCCTCCATGTCCTCTACAACCCCTTCGTTGACTAGACTAAAAAGACATTTGAAGGGTACAGGGGAAGAACGATCTAAGTCATACTTATACGATTTTGAGTAAAATCGAATTTAAAGTTTAAGATCATCATAGAAAAACAAAAGCACAGAACTGACAGTGTTTCTTTACAGGCAGAATTAAGGAACTTAAATCGCTTTTTCGTATTGAAGTTTGCAGCTAAGCGTTCGCCACCTGGTGTCAACTAAACAAACCCTTGTATGCTACACAACAAATCGTGTTTTGGCGTCGATCCTAAGTGTATGATGTATCAGGATTGTGTTATATGTGACATTCACATTAAATCAACTTGTGTATTTGTATTAGTACGCACTTAAACACGTGCATTACAAAAATTCCGTGTAGCTTACAAAGGTTCAGATTTATCCACGGTAGCGCTGCGATCTTAAAATCAAACGCCTATACCATTCGAACAAGCACCCTCAAAACTATAAGAAACAATATAAAACTCAGTTTTCGTAAAAATGTGACTTTGATCGTTTTGCCTCTGTGTCCTTCATTTATTCTTCGTGTATGGGCTACTTATTTCAATAAGAGGCGCTGCAGCCATTTAGATTTTTCTATTTTGTGACTAAACTGTAAGAAGTATAAAAATTAAAGAGATACGAAAAAGTTTCCTAATGAATGCTTCCTTCTAAACATTTATTAATTAAAGTTATCTTCTTAACCTTAGAAAAGTTATTGCGAAATCTGTATTATGTTAACCCTGTTTTTCACACTAGCTGCCTACTCCAAATCTCCAAATTACTCAACGAAGCAATTTTGGATATAGATAAGTTGGGTTAAATCATCTTATTCTGAGCCCAGGAGTCTGTAGTTAAGCCATGTCCACGGAATTTAGCGTCCACGCTGTATATTACGATTTGCCAATACAAAGCGCCTCAGTTCAGGGAGTCTTTTATGACATTTAGGCCCGATTTTACAATCGTCGCATTATTCTTAGAATAAAGTGATGTAGGTGTGACTTAGATATGGACGAACATTAAAGGATATTCGGCGAACAGTTATTCCGTCCTTATTGCACGATTGTAAAATTGGGCCTTAGTATGCACTTTCGTGTAGGAAAAAAATCGTAGAAACGCAAAAACTCGAGCTTAAGCATTTAACTGCAAATATCTTCAATTGAGACGACATTAATAAAAAAGTATTAATAAATAAAAATAATTAAGCTAAATATTCTTTTCAGTGCTGTAGAAGTAATAAAACAAAGTTTATACTTATTAATAGACTTGTTTTTTCAAGTTCTTATGGTATAATTGTTTAATTTTTTTATAAGTTCGATTATCAGTACCGCAATTGATTACAACGCTGCATTATCACTATTCACAATTCTCAATTTTCTGGTTTTAACTAAGATATCATGATTCTAAGGAAAATAAATTATAAAAAAAATTATTCAAAATATTATTTAATATTATTTATTATTATCTATTATTATTTAATTAAATAATCTCCATTATTCAAAATATCTTTCTCACATTTAAAAAGGACCAATATATAGGTGCTCATAAAGTCCCGCAACAAGCTCATAATTTGTTTATTTAATGTTTTTTTTGCAAAATCCTGAAAGAGGTCAATTTTTAATTTTAAAAAGACACATTTTGGTGTAAAAATCTTTTCTCGATCGACATTTTTTCTCCGCTGTGACGTCGTCATTAATTTTTTTAAATGGCAACCCTAACTTTTTTATGCAGATTTTGATAGTCCTTCTTGTCAGCTAAATGGTGATATAAAAAGTAGTACCTTACGCAAAAACTTTTTCGAAAAAAAAAAAAAAAAATAGACATAGTCCAGACCATCGTCTGGAATTTTTTTGAAAAATTTATGTTTTGCTGCAATGAAAATCTCAACAATGGGTTCCTGGAGAACAGCTTCAATATTTTAATTAATTTTGATTTGTTTTTGTTTTTAATTTAAAGATAAAATCATTAAAATAAAATAAAATAACATTGTATTTTTGAACTGTAACGTTTATTTTTTTCGAGAAATTTGCTGTGGAAAGTACTAACTTTTTTACATCACTGTTTTGCTGACAAGAAGGTCTATCAAAATCTGAATTAAAAAATTAGGGTTGCCATTTAAAAAAATTAATGATGACGTCACAGCAGAAAATCAAATACGGATCGAGAAAAGATTTTTGCACTAAAAGGTGTCTTTTTAAAATTAAAAATGTACCTGTTTCAGGGTTTTGCGAAAAAACATTAAGTAAACAAATTATGAGCTTGTTGCGAGACTTTATCACCACCGTGTATTAAATTCAACTGTGATATGCATATTAAACCTTAGTGATTAGATTCAGGATTCAGGCAAAAAAAATGTTATATGTATGTATCGAGTCTTCAACAAAAACCTATATTGAGTTAACCTTGTAAACAAAAGTAGATTGAATTATACAGGTGCTGTGATTGTCGCAAGAACTGTCAAAATATAAAAATCAGGTTGTGCAAAGAGACTGAATTCAGACAATTTATTTTAGGCTGTTTTCTTTTCATGAGCATCAAGCCCTTCGGGCTCGAAACGCGGTGCAGCTCCGAGCTGTCTTGAAAAGAACACGCCAGGAACAATAAATAGGAGCTTGACAACCAGATGGCGGCGTTGATGGCCGACGCTTAAGGTTACTGTATTTAGAAGGTACCGCCATTCATTTCCGCGGCTTCGTCTCCCAAATTAAAAAGGAAGCGATGAAACGCTAAATAAGAAAAACGATAGATGCATAACAAGTTAGTGTTGCTAAGGAGTTTATGAATGAATTTGATTAACCCCAAATTAAAAGAGATAGAAAGTTGGCGCTACCTTCTCGATACAATAACCTTACCGACGCTACTCTATTTACATGTACTTCAGGATTAGTTAAATTTAATTGTGTACAGTTAGTAACACTTTCAGCAGTCATATTGCACTGTGGGGTCATATAACTTTACCGGCGAGAGAATCAAACTCACAAATAACGAAAACGAAAACAATCTTTGACATGTCACATAACCTGAAACAATATTTTGAAGCTTCGTGCACCAACCCGCTAGCAAGAACATGAGGGGTGCGGGGAGTATCCACTATAGGCGCCATGCACATCTCTGCGTTCAGCGCCACCTGGCGTGGTGATTTGTGAATTAGTGATATGAAAATATTTCTTGAGACTCATTGCATGGGAATAATATCACTCTTATGATAATTTACGATTGTAGTACATAATACTTGAACTTCCTGGTATTGAAATACAATACAATATTCAAGTTCAAATGTACACTAATAACTTGAAACAACTCGTATTTTCATACCACTAATGTAGAGTATGATCATTGGTGGCGCTGGCTTCGCATGTGCATTAAAGTACTAAATCAACACTCCGTACAGGTAACGCAATCCCATTCCTCTCGTGAGAAGATTGAGAAACAATCTAGAAGTAGTAGCTCCGCATTGTGAATAGAAAACGCTCTTAATAATATTCTTTAAAGAACGTAAATATTACTTTCAAAATATATTTTTAGCATTGGCCATTTCCACCAACGAATGTGTCGTCCAACAACTGAAATTAATGAGTAAAAGCTAGATTTTGTCTACATGCGAACATTTGAGGTTAATCAAATGTTTATCCATTTTTGACATATAAAAATACCACATACTTTTTTTTCCAAGGCTAACTCGATGTGCTTTTTTTTTATGAAGACCCGATATGTATTTTATCTTAACTTTTCGTTGTGCTTTTGTTTTTTGTGATAACTAAAAGATAATATGTATGTATAAAACCCTACAACTTCTTCATTTAAAGTTTTTCTCTACCTCAAAAAATAAAACCTTTAGTGTTTACAAACGAACAAACCTAAATAGACCAAACCACTGATGTTGAATATGATACCGTGCGTGTAATTTTGAGTCCAGTCGGTGAAAAACAACCGCTCCAGCAAATGCAGCGCTGCTGCACTCCGCAAGCATCTTGCACCATTTAGTTAGATACTGATACGTCGTAGTACAGAGCGCCACTTATTTAATTTTGATTGACTAGAGTAAAGATATATAAAATTTAAAAAAGTAAATTGTAACTTGTATTTGAGAGTTTGAGAAATGTATTATTTTATCAATTGTATTGAAGTTGAGGGGTGGGTAGCGTTTCAAATGTTGGGGAAGTTTTTTTTTTTTTTTTAAATAAAATGACACCGTTTTTCTTGAAATTTATTTATTTTATCAGTATTGCAAAGCACAATTTTTGGAGCTACTAACTCTGTAGCAAAAATCAAAGCTTACTCCAATTTTTAAATTGAATTAAGCTTATGGTACTTTGTCAGTTGAATTGAAACGATCATTGCAGACACGTCAGTGGATATTAATTCAGCCGGCCACGGTAATGATTACAAACGTTACTTAAATCATTATGAGATGGTGCGGAAAACAGGACCCGTCAGTCAACTTCACACGAGCAAATGGAAGTTAAAGTAATTAATTTATTCTGTATTAGGCTCCTCCCAAATTTCAAAGAGATACAATTCATAATAACTATGATAAACCATGTAACAAAAATGGCGTATATTTTGGCAATTTGGAAACTGGGTTCGTGTACAGTCGTTTTTGTAATCAACCTTTTTTGTATGCACCTTTCTGTTGTCACAATGATTTTTGGACCAAAATATAATGTGAAGAAATGAGTTTGTTTATCAGAATAGTTTTTTTTTTGCTTGTGTAGGGTACTGATTGGTGGTTATATTTATTAGCAGGTAAGCGAAAGTTCGACGGGGGTCACCAGAACCAGGGGGAGTCAAAGCGCAGATATCAGAGCACCTGGGGTAACCAGCCCCTGGCGCAGCAGCCTCTGGGGGCGGCGGGAGTCAACGGAGAGCAGCAGTGGTACCAGGATAATTATGCGTCCTGGAGCTAAGTAGTGACATCAGTGCAGCCCGCGGTGGGACTGAGTGCGAGTGGCCCTGCGTCTGGGCAATTGGGCAGGTGCACCCTATCTATAACAAGAGTGGTGTGTGCCGTGTCCTCATAGTGGAACCCGTTAATATTGTGAATAACAACAGCTGATGGTGTCCCCATACCTTTCTGCATTCGTCGTTTTTATATTGTTGATTTGGTTTTTAGATATTGTACGTGTTGGATTTTTCAAAATTTGTTTTTTTAAATTGTCATTATGTTCTATGAATGTAACGCAAATTAAATTGTGTAAGTTTTTTTTAATACGTAATGTTTTTGTGTTGTTAATTTGGGGGGTCTGCGCCCCTTGTTCTGGAGACTACATCGCGGGGGCGCCGCCTGCACGTTATAGTCTTGATATGCTATGTTATGTTAATTGAGTTTTTATTATTTACCCGACATCCCATGTGTCACATCGCTGCAGCTGATTGGTATTGTGGGTTTGACACTGAGCGAGTACGGGGCCGATGCTATAAAAGGTTTGGCGTCGGCCGCCGCTCCCTGGCATGGAGGGACGACGCTCGGTTCGTGAGATGTCCTTATGAAGCGAGCGGTTTTTTTATTATATGTATAATAATAAATATATTTTATTCCTGCAAATGCATTTTGCATTGTGATGAATTTTAGCGGTAATTTAAGGAGTTGCATACTTCTGTTTTTTTTTGTTTGGTAAGTTTCAAAAACTCTGACTAGCTCCGACACACATTACAGCTAAAAGACTCATTTGCAATGGATTGATGATATATTATTCTGTCTAATTAATTCTAATTAATTGCTTTCGCTTCCCCGAATTATGTCCCTCTACACTTGTAACACTGTCCTTTATTTAGTGTGATGTAGGTAAAGATAAATTTTGACATAATAATAGTAATAACAAATAATGTTTACATTACTGCTAACTACTAGTGGTCTTTTTTGCGGAGCTATTAAGGAGCTTCGATTGGAATTGTTATTATCAATCTTAAGAGGACTGATTTATATATGTCTCAATAAACAGTTGTATGTGTATTACATTTTAAAACGTGCTTTGATTTCTTCACCACCACCACTTCCACCCACCCCTGCGGAGTTAGGCGCGCGCTGCCGCCACCCTGGAGAGAGCGTCGCGGCCGCTCCCATTCCGTCGGTGCGCGTTGGGACGGCTGCATGTCGGGCGAGAGCGGGCGGCCGTCTAGCGATGTCACGAGACTGGGCGGGGCGGGCCGTCACCCGTCGGGTGTCCTGACGTCTACCTCGTCGCGTGCCAGTGTGTGATGAGTGCACAAATTGTGACTAGAGATTTCTGTTGTGCCCCAATCGAGTGGATAAGATGGCTGCCGACTCGGCACCTAGCACTGTTCAAGGGTAGGTCTGTGTACGTGCATGCATCGACCTGGCTAGTCGTCGAAGAAACTCCTACAACCCCCAACCAAAGAAATCCACAGCGTAAAACCCCTTTATTAAGACGAGCAAGCAAGCACACAAGCAATAATCCACCAAGTCATGGACCACGATTGTCTTCAGTAGTTTTTCACAAAAAATTCATCACTAAAAATAGTATTCATTAGGGTGTTCAACGCAAAATATTTAATAAAAAATGTCTTTATACATTTAGGTGAGGGGCGTGGTTTCAATTCGGTGCCCTCTGACGCACTGCACTCGGGGCGTTTGAATTACGTAGGGAGCTTTGGACGTTGCTAATGCGTTACACCCTCTTGTTTATTGTAGTTTCGCGTTTTGTTTACCCGTATTTTTGGTTCACTTTGCACAGTGCATGATTAAATTCCGCTTTTATTTATCTGAGCGCGCAAAACGTGCCGAGCAAAATCACAGGTACTGGGTTGTTAAATGTTAAAGTATTTCAGAAACAAGTAAATTTGAATTGAAGATGAGATTAAATAAGCATAGATAATAGAAAATTTTAATTTAGGAACCCGTCAATCCATTCATCTTAATATGAGGCGTCTAGGTGTCATGTCACAACAACAATATTTTGAGAGTAACAGAAAACGTAACACGTTTCACATGTCTTAAAACTAAAATTCGATTATTCTCTACCTCATGTTTTTTTTATTAGCGATGACTTGAAAAGGTTGGAGATAGGCTTATAGTCCTCTAAATTCTGATTTAAGTTTTGCTCCTGGGCGCCTCATATATTCGAAATAGTAACTCATACATACGCTTCAGATTCTTGCTCATGGGAATCTTATAACTTGTGTCTAAATAAAAACCTGGTCAAGTAGGCTACATTTAGTAATTCTGCTATGTAAATGCAATGGATAAATTCTCGATCACAACCCACTTGACCAGGTTTTTATTTAGACACTTGTTACCTATACCGTCTGTTTGATTATAAAGGCCCCAAGCTATAACTCATTTATTTTTGCTTAAACACCCAGTAAAGTGTATATATTCTTAAATGGGACGTTGTTTTCTAGAGAACGACGTAAAACAATATTTTTTGGCTACAGTCATGACGTCATCGACATTTTAAATGGCACGATGAAAATTTTTAGAACATCTCTTTCAACCACATTTTATATCCTTACATGAGAAAATGTTCGAGAAAACTGAAAAAACTACAAACATAACACATTTAACATTTACACGCTAATGTTATGAGTAATTTTACTGAAATTTGTCATACTTTATCTAATTTGGTAAACAATTTCTAAAATACCGGCACTGTCAAACTGACACTGTTTATTCTACATTCGTAGTAAACCTCTAGCATATCGGCTTCTTCATTAATGTTATTCATTTCTCACCGTTTCAAACTAATTATAAGTCAGATTGACAGTGCCGGTATTTTAGAAATTGTTTATCAAAATTAGATAAAGTAAAACAAATTTCAGTAAAATTACTCATAGCATGCTAGAAATATTAGCGTGCCTTAAATGTTAAATGGTAAGTTATGTAGGTAGTTTTTTTCAGTTTTCTCGAACATTTTCTTATGTAAGGATATAAAAATTTTATGTGGTTGAAAAGAGAAAAGGATGTTCTATTGTATTTCGCAAAAAAATTTTCATCGTGCCATTTAAAAAAAATGTCGATGACGTCATGACTCCTATACAGTGTAGCCAAAAAAATATTGTTTTACTTCATTCTCTAGGAAACAACGTCCCATTTAAGAATATATACACTTTACTGGGTGTTTAAGCAAAAATAAATGAGTTGTAGCTTGGGGCCTTTATAATCAAACAGACGGTATACTTGAAGAAATCAAAAGTAGTTCAATTAAGCTCTGCGGAATTTACTTGGTAAAAACGAATCCCCGATTATTTGCAGTATCTAATTTGTTGACAAAAGAACTGTAACAAAATAAATACAAATTTGATGTTGCAAGTATTTTTTCTGCATACAGGGTGATTGAAATTCTAGGTCCAGCATGGGCATTTCGCTTATTATAAGAGATAGAGAATCGGTTAAATAGAGGCAGAGTTGCCAAATTTCATGCTGATTAATAATCAGTTAAGAAATTTCAAGTATCTCGAACAGTTTCTTTGCAATCGGAGAAAAACTAAAAATTGCGACTTTCGAAAATCGAATATAACTTCTTTATTTGTGATTTTTGTCAAAATCTGTGAAAGCACCTGAAGCAACTTTTTCCACTTAATTATTTGTATTATTATGCATTATTTTATTTTGTCATTTAGACTGGTAGATAGTGCATTTGTTTCTGAATTCAGTGGTATGTCACAATTGCATTTTTATTTTAATCTTCATTAAGGAATTTTGAAAAAACTGAAATTAGATTAACACAATTAATACCTTAGGTTTAATTATATGCTGCATAGTCAAGGAAATGTACATATAATAATAATAATCTCTTGTATTGTCTGTCTCATGGCGGATTTCACAAACGCTATTTAAATTGAATCATCCGTTAAAAATAAACGTTGCCATGGTTACTTGTGTTGAAGGTATAGGAATGATTATTCTTAATCGATGATTAAAGTTAAGTGACGTTTGTGAAATCAAGCGTTAAAATCAAGAAGCCACCAACCTCGCAATTTACTTTGTAGATACAACGGCAACGCTGTCGCATGTATTTGCTAGTGACAAATTTAGGGGGAGAAAAGTTTTAACTGCAATGTAAAAGATTTCTGCGTTTTCGCAACATCAAAAGATTTAGGGCAAATTAAGTATTAATAGCTTTGTTCCTACACAGTACTAAATCAGTTCGGAACTGTACTGCTCATGCGCTCTTGCTAAATACACAGCACTTTTAGTAAGAGCGTATGAGCTGAAACAAGAGCGCATGAGCAGTTTAGATGAGCAGATTGTGTAGGAACAAAGCTAATATGACATTTAAAATTTTGACGCTAAATTACTGACGCGCATAAATTACAGTAACAACATGAAGTACCAACCAAAATATATCTGGGAATTTTGCTTTTGGGTAACATACTTCAACAGGTGGTGTTTTTTTAATTTTGAGACAGACGATATGAACTCATGAATACATACATAATAATTTTTTGATTAGTAACTATTTTCCATCGTACAGAAACGTTTTGCATTGATGCCTCAAAAGTACCAATATTTTTAAAAACAACAATAATTTTTGCTTATTTAATTTATTCTGGCGATCACGCACCTGCAATTTCAATAATACATATAAGTATTATTTAATGCAAGGCCTTAATATACTATAATGATTCGCTTCCTTAATTTAAAACTGACATTTATTTAACAGAGTGCAAATATGACAATTTATATTAAGTTCAATTGCACTGCATTTATCTCCAAGATTGAAACTGCGGCCAAAGAATTATTAAGTGTACAAAGATGTCGGGGTGCAAACATTTTTGAAGCAGTAAATTTTTTAATATAACCTCGTTTTTACTAATTTCTATTACTTGCTTTTTACGACGCTTCATCGGAATCAGAATCGCTCTTAAATAATCCTCAGAATTAGTAATCGACTTATGGAATGCTCTCTCCACGCATTTTTTTACATTCAGTGGATCTGTATTGGTGTCAAGCTTAGAAGTTTTTCTTGCGAATAATTCCTTACTAATAATTACATTTATTTTGTACCGGTTGAGCCATTTCAGAAAGCTATCCTCGTGGAAGAATAAAACAGGATAAGGATAATGTCTCCCATGAAATAGTATTTTATGAATATTTATAGGCATTGCATATTTTACTTCTTCAAATTTAAACGGTAACTACAAATTAAACACTCCAAGATCACACTTTCACTGCAGTTATGAAAAGTTGACTAGAGCTCAATGAAGCCACAAGTTGTTTCATTTTTTTCAGTGCAAAAACTTTTTCTGACCTACCGGCAGGCTTCGAAAGTAAATACAGCAAAGCATTATGTTAAAAACTACACGTAGTTTATATTATTAATGAACTCCATTGCTGTTTTGTAGTTTTTTGATAAATGCTGAGTCTTCTCTACAAAGTTTTATTGAAATGGAGATTTTCAATAAAACTTTGTAGAGAAGACTCAGCATTTTACCTTTACACGTAGTTTATTTATACACACAATATTGCTAAGTTACCCAGGCGGTAACGTATACGTCTTTCGAAAAAACGTGCAAAGTTGTATGTACAGTGAAAGCTCTCTTAAGCGGCCACCGACCGTGACCGGCAAACTCCGCCCATTGGAGGTGTCTGCCTAATAGAGGTGCAAATGCATGTAAATGACATAAATGGGGAATTAAAAACTGTTCGGCTAAGAGAGGTGTCCGCTTAAGAGAGCTGTCCGTTATGGGAGATTTCACTGTATTTGTATTTTTATATACAGTGTGTGGCATTTAACCGGATTTCTTCATTTACGTCTTTTCTAATGAAAATATGGAAAAATGTTTTATACAAAGGTATCATCCTTTCAAGCTCCGCATAATTTAAAATTATTTTCGAATATACAGGATGTCTCAGTTTGGCTATACGATGTGTTACTTCGCTATTTTAAATGGAACACCCTATATTTTACAACGAATTTGAGCTTGCCAGGTTATTTTAGGGTAAGTTTGATAAGGGTTCCCTATACCTAAGTCCTATCGTTTTTAAGACATTAGGCTTTGTTTACGGTTTTTGGAAAATACGGATATAACTTTGATAATTAATATCTCAATAACGAAGAATGTTAGAAAGCAGATATTGTGGTGCTGTTGCGAGCTAAGTGGAAGGTATCTACCGCAGTAACAAAATTTACTTTTCATTAAACAGGGATTCAGTAAAACTATTTCCATTTCGACAACAGTTGAAAGACAATAACTTTTGTTTTTTAAATGGAACCGTGTTATGTTTATATCGTCGTTAGATGCTCCATAAAAGTATCTTTCAATTAACTATACACTTCCCTATACCAATTACTGACGGTTCAGGAGATATTTAACATTATTTCATAATTTCTACATTTTAACATTTTAATTAAAAGCAGGACACACTGTATACATAGTTACCATGAACTACAAGATGATCAAAGTTGTAAATATTTGTATAAATATTAAATTTTAGTGTAATAAGAAGTATATTGGGAAAATAACAATTTAAAACGATAAAAAAATTTTGCTTTCTAGTTATAAGAAGAAAAATTGTTTATCATTTTAGGGGATTATGCTGTGTTATTGTAGTTTTGAAGTATGAAAGTTGTTTTTACGATTTTGATGTATTAATTATAATTTAGTTCGTGATTTATCATACATCAATTAAGTTTTGCATATTAAAGGAAAATTATGATCCCAAGGTATTTCAACACAAATGTTGCTATTAGTGAAACACAAATTTTTGTCAGGAAAAACAAACATGAGGGGAACGATTAAGGCCCAGTTGTACAATTCCAGCTTAACTTTAAACCAAAGTTTAAGTCTTAACAACAATTCTTGAAATAATCGTTATTATGGGTTTAAGCTTCAGCTTAAATTTAAACTGGCATTGTACAACTGGGCCTAAAAGATGCAATCGTCATCACCAGACTGACACACACATACACCAGTCTAAAAGTACATAGTTCCGATGGATATACACCATGGATGAAGTTCTTGAAGGCAGCTCTAAAGTCAAACTTCCTAGACCAGGAGCAAGTCCAATTTAGTCGATTTAGGCCCAGTTGTACAATTCCAGCTTAAATTTAATCCAAAGCTTAAACCCTTAACAACAATTGTTGCAATAATCGTTGTTATGGGTTTAAACTTCAGCTTAAATTTAAACTGGCATTATACAACTGGGCCTTATAATATGTACGGTATCATTTGTTTGACAACTAAAATCAGAATTACATGGCGATTCATTTAAGATCAAGCACGAATATATGTGATAAAGAATTAGAAAGTTATTTCTTGTATCAGAATTTAATTCGCGTTTTCACAAAAAACTGTAGTTCCATTTTCATCGTTGCGTGACGCGTCTCAGTTTTTTTAACAGTTTATAAATACGAGTAAAGTTGGGGGTAAAGTCTAATAAAACCAGCGAGGATGAACATACCAGAGCAACATCGAGCGACGCTAAAATTAATGCAATCAATTTAAAATACGTAAGGTGAAGTGAGAATAAATATTAGTTGATGTATAAATTTGTAAGAAACTGAACAGATTATAATAATTATTAATTTAATTTTGTAAACGAACAATTTAGACTAGTTCGGAACAGTTAAAATTAAATGCCCATCGAAATAATGATCGCTTTGAAGTGTACAACTTTCATGAATGCATGGATTTTAAGGTTCCGAACTAGTTCGGAACGTCTGCGCGAACAAAGCTAATAATAATTATACCTTCAATTGTTATTAACTGTTTTGTGATATACGTATTTAAACAAATGGCTATTACATGAACCTAATTTATATTAAATTCAACGAAATAAAAACAGTCACTATTGTTGCAAACTAAGAAATTGTTGAAAAGAATTTGAATTTGAGCATAATTTATTTTTTGGTACACGCTCCGCAAAATGGTCGCTTAGGGGACTATTTTCAGAACGAAAATAGTAGTTTATGTATCAAGTACGCAAAATAAGGTTTTAGGGGACGAATCGTAATTAATGAGATGAGTCCCCTAAAACCATTTTGCGTACGTGGTACATACAATATTTTTTGGTACACGCTCGCCCAATCACCAACATTAATGTTAAATTGCTCGAATTTCGAATTAGCGAGTCTAAATTGTCCCTCTCATCAGACATGGCAATGAGCGGTAATCATAGCAACGAGTTGAATTTTATACTTAGTTACGTGATTTATTTCATTGAAACTTGCTCAAAAGAAAATCCGCTAAAGTGTTGCCATGGCAGCTTTAAGTATTAAATCGCTAAAAATTTTTAGCGGATTCTAAGTGTTGCTATGACGATTGAGGTTGCTAAAGATACCTTTTTCGTTCTGAAAATAGTCCCCTAAGCGACCATTTTGCGGAGCGTGCACCAAAAAAATTTTTGCGTACTTGATACATAAACTACTATTAGCGGATTCTAAGTGTTGCTATGACGATTGAGGTTGGTAAAGATACGTTTTTGGTACACGCTCCGAATGTGGATTTTCGGAGCTCTATATTCGCATGTTTTGTGAATTAACATTTCTATAAAACCAGGCCTCATCGGTGAAGAATATTCTATTTAAAGTTGCGTCGTCATTTTGTAACACTTCTAAAAACCAGTGACAAAACTAAAGTCTTTGTGGAAAGTCAGTTTGTAACAATTCGGGAAGCACAGTTATCCGGTAAGGATAAAGATGTAAATCCTTTTTTAATACTGTACGGCACGTTTCCACAGAGAGCTGCACTTGTTGAGACAGGTGACGAAGAGAGGTTCGAGGTGCATTATCTGATTGACTTCATTGATAACTTCCAGAGTACGTTTCTTTTGCCTTCTGCTTTCTTTTTTTCTTGTTAAAGATCCAGTTTGTCGAAAAAATGCCACACTTCGATTTAGACACTCTAGAAATTGTTTATAATCAATAACAATTTCTGGAAACTGGACAAGGAATTCCTCAAAACAATCTTGAATTGAATAGGACCAGACACAGTTAATTTTGCGACCGTTGCGAAAGTAATTTTCAATCATAAATGTCTTTTCTTCAATTGAAAAGGGCATTTTTTAGTAGATAGTGAAAAAAAAACTATTTTTAATGCAAAATCTCTTTTAACAAGGAAATTATAATTTAATAATTTTGACGTTACACTTGAAAGCTTAGCCGTTGAACTTAGAAACGACATGCATGCAACGGACAAATTTTCGACCACAACCTACTTGACCAGATTTTTATTTAGACACTCGTTACTACTAGTTTGCTAATTTAACCGAATTTGTAGCTTTTATAATAACAAAGTTAGCAATAGTGCCGAGTCAAGTTTGAACAGGCTGTATACTAAATGTAGGGTGGCCAGATTTCTATAAGATGAAAAAAGAGGACACGATGAAAAAAAAATTCTCATCACTGTACTACCTGTGTTTGCCGCATGCGATTATAATGTTATAATACTTTCAATTTAAAATAAGGAATTATAACATATACAACAAGGCATCCTCACGTTTGAAATACATGACGTTAATTGAACCGCAAGATGCAAAAACGGGACATGTCCACTTCTTTACTAAAATCATTTTTTTGCAGTTTTCGTATCCTCATACTATTGTGGAAAAACGGGATATAACGATGCACTGTGTATGTATATTTCATTATTTCCGAGCATAAAACGTTTCATACTTTGCAGAAAGGGACATGTAGGTACAGACATGTTTCACTTGTGTTTATGAAATTCGTATCACAAAATCTTTTAAGCGGACACTAAATCGCGCACTTTACACTTTACGTTTCGCAGTCGTTCGACCGCTTCGTCAGAAGTGAAAAATAAAACAAATCAAAACTTTGGAAGATGCAAAAACGGGATATGTCTAAAATCAAATATATTTTTTTAAATGACTATTTATTATAAAATCAGCAATGTTTTTGAATATACCAGTACATCTAAACCACATGTAACAATTTTCAAAGGTAGTACTATTTATCCAGACATACATAAGAAAATAAAATGTTTTTAGGTTCTGCTGTAAAAACTGATTTTTTGGACATATCCCGTTCCTGCATCTTGTGCTTCAATTGAAGGAAAGAGAAAGAGAGCATGTGCGAAATGTATTTCCGAAGTGGCGCTAAATTTAAATTGTGGTAGTCCGGAGAGCCGACAAACGTATCAAAAATTAACAATTCGTTTATGAAAAAACTTATGAAAAAAAGAGAACAAAAGAGAACATTAACCACAGAAAAAAGAAAAAAAGAGGACATGTTCTCTTTAAAAGAGACATCTGTCCACCCTACTAAATGTCAAATTAAAGTTGATAAATAGCCATTTCTAGTAAAGAACGTATACTTATGGTAAATTAATTTTTGTGAACAATTTAATTGTCTAATTAATAAATGAAAATATGTAATTCCGTCTTAAAACACTGCAAAAGAAACCAGTACAATTAAAAAAAATGTGTCAATAGAATAACTCTCTGCAAAGGAGCATTAAACTTAAATGAATTTCATGACCGAGTTAGGCCCGGTTTTTCGATCACAGTTTAATTTTAATATTTAGTTTACTCCCAATGTTCCTATAGGAATATACTGAACTGTAATCGATAAACCGGGCCTTTAAAATTGCAGGCGACTGAATTTTCTTACCCTTTAATTATTAGTGTAATTTTTTTTTAGAAAAAAATCATGAATTTTATTGTTATAGACGTTCTAGTTTTCAAACCATATCAGACTTTGGCCTTTTGGGAAAGTTGCAAAATACAATTAATTTCAGCTAGATTGCAAAAATTATACATTGTGTGCGTCACCATGATGTCACTTTTGAAATTCATGAATTAAGCTAAAAATTACTAATCTTACTACCAAACAGTTTTCACATTTTCTTCTTGTTTTTAAATAAGGAACTTGAGACAGTTATTTTTAATATTTCCTAATGATTTTCATAATTTTTAGAAAGTGAAATACAAATACCAACTGAAACTTCTGACAAAAATCTACAATCAGCAACTGTGCTATAGTTTATTTGTTGTTTTTACAATACCTGTCAGTGTCAAAATTCTAGGATTTTTGTTATCACTAAATATAGAATAGAAATTTTTGAAATTTCCTAACATTCAAGTATCAACATCACAAACATTTGAACGGTATTATACAGGCTGTTACAAATTCGAGGCTCACCATTGGGATCTCGGAAACGGTAAGAGATACGAAGTCTGTTAAATTAGGGCAAAGTTGCGTATTTTGGGACTGAACAATAATCCGTTCTGAAAAAGCTTCTACGATTTGTAGTTTCGAAATATTTCCAAAAAACAGAAAAACCAAATTTTCTTTTTAATTTTTTTCTGAAGTTATTATTGCAGAGATCGTAACAAAATGAATATATTCTACATTCTTTTTTGAGCTCTTTACGATGATATCATTAGATTTTACTTAAAACGTTTCGTCTCGTTCTGACCACCCTCAACTTATGGGCGTCATATTGGATTTTAATTTCATTAAATAGGTACATACCGGAGCGGCCTGACTAAGACTAGGTATACGCTTAATTGTGAGTAAATGAAGGAGAGGCTCATTGAAACTTGTGTGGAAATGAAATGGAGATATTACAATGTTGCGTGCGAAGGTAGGAATGCTGAGGCCGGAGCACGCCGAAGCGTGGCCCGCGTTATCAATCGGCAACGTCGATTGATGTAGCTATTTCGTTTACTCATGCGCTTCCTACTATTCTATCCTTCATTTACTCACGGTAAATGCATAGCCAGTGGTGACTAGGCCGATCCGATATATGTATGTGTATAATGTTTTTCCATATATCACACATCCCTATTTAATAAATTGAAACAGCTACAAATGCAAGAAATTGTTGAAAATAACAAAGCAAAAAAAATATGGTACGCAGTGAAGACAAAAGCAAAAAAGCTTTCATGTATCTTCCGAATTTTAGTTCGTATAACATAAAAGCTGATTTTAGTAAAATTTCTAAATCTAAAAATGAATGTTATGAATCCAAGAATGACGTAAATTTAAAAATTTATTGTGCTGTTAAAAACAACAATTCAGTAATAACGAGCGAAATTTACTTCCAACAATTCCCAGAAAGACAAAGCAATAGTTGATTAGATATACAGGGTTACAACTAATTAAAGGCTCACCATGGGGATCTCGTAAATTATAAGAGATACAAAGACGGTTAAATTACAAAAAAGTTGCGTTATTTTGGGGTCTATAAAAATGTGCAAAGAAATCTCTCCTATCTTTATTCATTTCCGAAATATCTTCAAAAACTCTCAATTTCGAAAATCTTGAATACCTTGTTTATTTATCAAGATAGAGTCACAAAATTCTGTAATTTTACACTAAATTCAATGGACAATCTAACAAAATATGAAATTACTAAGAAATATTTTAGAAAATTTTTAATCTGGTAGGCGGGTGTTTATTGCCAACAATTGGTATACGACATTTGCATGTCAACACAGAACATTCTCATTTTTCAATTACCTACATTAAACATTTTCTAAAATATTTCTTAGTAATTTCATATTTTGTTTTAAAACAAAAGCATAAGTGTGTCATATCGTCGTATTCAGATTTTATTTTTGCATCACATGGTACGAAAATCTAAGATAGCGGCCATAAGAAAAAAAACAGTTGACAGTCGTATCTGCGTAACTGTCAATCCTAACCTATTTATTTTGACTGTATTAGATTGTCCATTGAATTTAGTGTAAAATTACAGAATTTTGTGACTCTATCTTGATAAATAAACAAGATATTAAAGATTTTCGAAATTGAGAGTTTTCAATTTTCTGAAGATATTTCGGAAATGAATAAAGATAGGAGAGATTTCTTTGCACATTTTTATAGACCCTAAAATAGCGCATCATTCTTGTAATTTAACCGTCTTCGTATCTCTTATAGTTTACGAGATCCCCATGGTGAGCCTTTAATTAGTTGTAACCCTGTATATTTAAATTACATAAATACATTTTTATTATTAAAGCAAGAAAATATCAAATTAAATTATGTATATCTTTAGAAAACTCGTATCTTAAAAGATATTACTGCTCGAGGAAACATTCTTCCTTGTAGTATCATAATTTTATACATTTTATAAATAATTATTAATTACCTCTTCTAATAATTCTTCATTCTCATCATCATTAAGGCGATCTCGATACGTCCTTCAAGTTTCAAGTCCAATGTTTCTATCTAACTTAATAAACATCGTTCTATGTGGATGGCATCTTTCTGGGTATTATTGGATGTAAATTTCTCTTGCTATTACTAAATAGTTGTTGTTATCACAATACATTTTTAAATTTACAAGAATGAGTTTCTTAAAGATACAATTTCTTGTGATACTTTCTTGCTTTAATAATAAAAATGTATTATTTAATTACCAATCTAATTTAACTACTGCCTCATTGTCGTTTTTCTGGATATTGTTGGAAGTAAATTTCTCTTGCTATTACTAAATTTTTGTTGTTAGCACGATACATATTAAAAATGTACGTCTTGGATTCACATCATTAATTTTTATAGCTAAAAATTTTTCAAAAACATGCTTTTGTAATAAATGAAATAAAACTCCGAAGGTATATCAAACTTTTTTTGTTTTGTTTTCACAGCATCATATTTTTCTTTGTACTGTTATTTTCAACAATTTCTTACTTTCATAGCTGTTTCAGTTTCTTAAATGGGGATGTGTGATATATGGAAAAGCTCAGAAAAAATAGATCTATTCAATTTAACCAACTAATTTAACCTACTTCGTATCTCTTACCGTTTCCGAGATCCCAATGGTGAGCCTCGAATTTGTAACAGCCTGTAGAAAAAAAAAACAGAATGTACGAGCTCTAACAAATTCGGACAGTTATTAAAAAAAAAAATTGTATAGATTTATTTGAAGACATATTATACTTCCTAATTAATATTTCGTCTATTAATATTTAAATTGTTTATTGTGTCTACTTAATACAATTAATTTGAATGATTCATAAAATTTGCTGGCAACTAATTGTTCGGACGTCTACCTTTTTACGCTTTAAAAACAAGAAAATCTTGAAAATAAAAGCCATAAATCGTTATCAACACAAGTTAATTGTTGATTTTGATACTAAGAACAAAATGTTTATGAAAAATATGGCCCGTGGCGTAACAACTCATAAAAAAGTACGTGAAATTATAATTCGATAATATGCCGCGGGTAAAACCATGAAAAAAATTGCGAATGAATTTAACTTATCGAATTTGCGATACAATAAAAAGAATATGGATACACGGCAAACATTGATATTCGCAGCAAAGGTACTGGAAAACCAAGCACTGTAACAGAAAGACAAGGAAGAATTGTCACTAAAATTAGCAAACGGCAAAGTACTTTAAAAGAAATTCAGTCCCAATTGAATGAAGAAACTGGTCTAATTGTATCTAAGGAATGTTGCCAACAATGGTTACACAAATTCGGCTACGGTTTTTATAAAGTAAATATCATTTATTGCACTCAACACTCATTTAAATTTGAGAACCTAAATTTCAATACATTATATTTTTAAAAAGCCGAAACAAAAACCACTGCTTACCGAAGCACAAAAGAAAAAACGTCAGGACTGGGCAAAATCTAGAGTTGCATGGACCGAAGAAATGTGAAGCCAAATAATTTTTAGTGATGAATCAGATGTTTGATGTCTGTATTGGTGATTGTCGGAAGAGAGTGATCAGAACAAAATTCGGAGCTTTTTATAAAACTGTTTTAACGAACCATAAAATCCTACAAGGAGTTATGATTTGGGGATGCATGTACAGCAAAGGTTTATGCAAACTTGAGTTTATTGATGGTATCATAAATGCAGAAAATTATTAAGGTATTTTTAGAACGAAACCTCCTGCAAATTGTAAGGTTGCAGTTCGAAATAGAAAATTTCATTTTTCAGCAGGACGAGGCTTTGTGTTATGCGGCCAAATCTACAAAAAAATGTTCGGGAACAATGATATTAGTGTTGGCTGCTACCTACCTGTAGGTTTGCAAATTGTGTGCGAAGTGACTTAAGTCTCCACACCGCTCGGCGTAGCTCGTGGAGAAGGGAGGGTTCGACGAAACCCTAATGCAAAAGGTGGGCAAAAATGATTTAAAATAAAACGCACCAGCTGAGCACACTTGTTTATATTTAACTTGCTCAAAGAACTTCAAATAACGAACATTTAACAACGGAACATAAATAAAAAAGTAACACATTAAAATAAATCCGTACCACAGATCTGTGCTTCGGTCACACGTACGGTACAAATCTTAACACAACGACTCCGCCAGTATAATTTGTTCAACGACTCCGTAAGTATAATTTGTTCAACCACGACTCCGTAAAGATAATAATAAACTAAAGTTATCCCGACCTTCGTATCCACTCAGAAGATCCAGCGTCCGTTGTAGGTCACTGTCAAACGTCAACAAACCCGGAGCGTCCTCCCGCGGTGAATCGCAGAGTTAGTCAAGGGGTGGCCAAACCGCCACGGTCGCGTCGTATTCCCGGACGAGTCCACTCCTCCAAGGTAAGGCGGGTAGGCCGGCTCACAAAGTCCCTGCTTGATACGGGAATCTGGGCCTCAGACAAGAAGTCCGGAACCGAGCTACCACCGGGATTAACTAGCAGTCCAATTAAAGTCGAAGTAGAATATGCAGTGGTACTTGAAGTAAAACGTGAATCGGAGTCAAAATTAAAACTTGGAAGTTAAATCTGAACTTGACTTTAAAGCTTAACTTGGATTTAAAGCCTGGGGGAAAAGAAAAACGTGTTACAGGAAGGGGTCACTAAAAGAACAGCCAAAACCATACCTGTTCCCTTGCTAGGGGTAGGCCTTTGAGAAACCGAATTGAAACAGCTTGTGGGTCACTCGGCGTGCTTTAGCAAATCACGGAAATCCGTTTCTAATTTCAGCCACACTTGCAGTGGGAAACTAAACAGCACAAACTTTAGGCTTGCACGAAAACAATCGACCGCACGACTCGAGGACTGTCAAGATACTGACCAGCAAGCGACCGCGCCCTGCTCCATGCACATGGAAGTCGTTACTGTAGAAACACAGTTTAAACGGGGAAACGAGTGAGACGGAGATATGTAGTCTGCCTGAGGTATCAGCGGACAGTTCAACACACGCAATGTTGTGAAATATGGTGCAATGCGACGACCGGCACGTACGCCGTATTTCCCACGCTGGTACAGGGTGTACGGAAAATTATTATGAGTAACTTGAATGGATTTTTCAACCGTAACATGGCTTGGCCCTCAAATATCCCCGACTTAAATGTCATCGAAACCCTGCAACATGACATGAAAAGGATCTTGCGAAAATGTCCCCAACGAACGATTTCCGGACTAAAGACTAAAAATACAGGAAATATGATTCTCTTTCACCCCACAAAAGTGAGATAACCTGTATTAATTTATTAAATATTAAATTCGTCGGAATATTAAATTGTCGGCATAATTTATAGTTTTTCTTTAAAAATCTGCTTTCTATTTTTATTACTAAAATAAAACTAGTTTTGAATAAATTATTAGTTTAGTTGCTGTCTTTTTGTTTATTTTTTATTATTAAAAGTTTTAAACATTTTTTTATGAGTTAGAATAGAAAACAATTTCTATAAAATCAGTTTCGTCCGAATGTTAAGGCTCGTAGTTGATAATGAAACTGATTAATTGGTTATACACAATTAACATTATAGGTTTTCAAACTGAAATTTTATTTCCTTCCTTGCAACAAAAAGTATTGACTATAGATTTTGTTATATAGAGTGAGTTTCACTTTAGGGGAGTATTGTAGTCGTGCGCACCTTAAGTGTTACAACTCGAGAATTCTGTGAGCCTTGTAGCTGCTATTTATTTATGTTGATGTATTTTCGAGAATATACTGGGTGTCCACTTTGATCACGCACAACATTCTAGAAGTAAGAATGTTAAGCAATGTTCGTAGAAGCTTTTAGGACAGGTTGGCCGCAAACGGCAAATTATTTGAACATTTTCTGTAATACCTATTAATTTATAAATAAATATTTTTCAGTACGAACTATGTTTGAAGTCTCTATTTTTCATTACAAAATTTTAAAATTTAACATTAAGGCCCGATCTTTCCACCTCCTGATAAATTTATTCGACGAATAACTTTACGAATCACCATGGAAACCATTCATAAAAATCAAGTTATTTGCCAAATAACGTTATCGGAAACTTTATTAGGAGGTGGAAAGATCGGGCCTAAATAAAATTCAGTAACAAATATGTACAGTTGTGTTCAAAAAGGTGTTGTACAGCTACGTGTTAAATATCTTTGCTGTTGAGCGGAAATTGGCTTTTCTATTTTTGTGTTCGATAATATTATTATTGCCAGAAACCGTACATGCAACAAAACTTGTTCAACAATTTTTTAAACTTACTTGAATGCACATACAAGGTTACACAGTAAAAATTCTGTACAACACTTTTTTGAACACGACTGTACATCTATTGAAATTGAAAACAGACAACCCATTCTACTTTCATGATCTTAGTACATTATGGAAAAATGATCTTAGTACATAATGGAAACACGAAGTTATTTCTGATTTGATTGATGGGTTGCCTTTTCTAAAATCTTCAGGGGACACGATTTAAAATGGGTACCTTGTAACGAATACGCTCCGCAAAATTTCTCAAAGTGTTTATTAAAATAGGTAAACCCTCGTGTATGTTTTTAAAACTATTTATTTCGTTATTGTAAGATATTTAACAACGCCATCTGTTGAAGCTTGTCGATAGTCTTCTTTTAATTTATTTCTTTGATGGTGATTCACTGATTATTGACGGGTTATATTGAAAAACCACAATTTATTGAGTTTCAACTGATAGTCACAGAAAAATGATTGCGTTATTATAAGATATTCAACAGCGGCATCTGTTGAAACATGTCGAGAGTTTCTTTTTCGTTTGTTTTAATTTATGAATCTATTGAATTCTGCTGGTTGTGTCTTTCGTTTTTATTTTGTTTTAATAGTCTTGTTAAGTATATATTTTTAAGTTTTGTTCATTTGTTTTCCTTGTTTTATCACCTTTCCTTCCAGTGTCTTTTTAATATATTAATCTACTGAATTGTACTGTAAAACCGATTGTCTTTTATTTTTATTAGTTTACTTACATATTATTTCGTATTTTTTAAAAATTCTGTTACAGTAAGGGACCGCTATTCCGAACCTCCACTAATCCGGATGTCCTTGCAATCCAGACAAAATTAAAATTGTAAATTTTATGTTATGTGCCATTTAATCCGCATCGGCCACGGATACCCTAATCCGGATCGCAGGTGGTGTGTTTTCGTTACATACTTCTCGCCGTATCTGAACAGCATGGGGAAACCCCGTCTAAGTATGGAACGTAAAAAGGGAAATACAGAATGCTAGGGCAGCGTGCAATGGAGATTAAACAAGGGTGCAATTGCCAAGCAAAATATCAGGAAACTAACGATTTTTTAATAATATATTTGTAACGATTATTTTTAATGGTTTACTTGTTGTTTAGTTTTCCTTGAAAATATGTAAAATATTTGTTATAATAAATGTTTCACCATTTATTTCGCCTTTGCTTAATTATTTTTATATTGCTCCAGCAATTCGGATTCAACATTAATTCGGATTGAGCCAGTTTCAATTGATCCAGATTAGCGGAGCTTTACTGTATTTCATTGTCTTTCCTTTTTCATAATTCCTTTTATTAAAAAAATTGTTAATCTATTAAATTATTTGTAAAATACATTGTTCTTTTATTTTTATTACTATTATTTTCAATTTGATTATTTTTGAATTTTTGTGATTTTGTTTTCATTGTTTTGCCAATATTCCTTTTTTAAAATTTATTATAATTTATTGAACTGCGTTGTAAAATACCGTCTTTGTTTCTGTTTTCTTTAACTTTATGCATTTCTAACGTTTGCTATTAATTTATTTGTTTTTTAATTATAAAAAAATCTTTATAATACAGTGTATACAGGGTAGCCCAAGTGAACGTATTTCTTCCTTAACGCGAAAACTGTTTAAAATAGGTAAAAATGTTTTATACAAAAGTTTCCTAATTTTGTATTCTCCATCTTGTAAAATTATTTTCAAATATGAGTGATTTCCGGTTATACCGGAAGTAAGTACCTACTTCGATATTTTAAATGGAATGACCCATATTTTATTACATTTTTGAATTCCTCGACGAATTTAAAGGTCCGTTTGTTAAACATTTGTTATACCTAAAATGCATCGTTTTTGATCAAATCGATATTAAAGCAAAAAATACGCAGTAGCAGTGCTTCACGCCATCTTGAATAATTCAGAAAAGAATGTAGATAGGCATATGAGATTTTGCTATTCATTTCTACAGGAAATGTACTATCTTTTGTATCTACGCGGAAGAAATATTTTTTCAAATTAATTTAAATCTACAGCCGCCAATGAGGGCTCATTAAAATGGGCATAATTCATTTTTTTTAAATGGAACCCTATATTTTTTTACATTCATTAAATGTAAAATTAAATTTCCTTTTCCCTAATGTAGGGTTGTCGATACCTACTTTTAATAGTTTTTGAGATATTTACAATTTTCTAGAATTTGGTATCATTACCATCATGGATGTTCAATGTTTTGTTTTTTGTATTATGAAATTACGTAACTATTAACAACGAAGTAAAGAAATTATTACAAACAAAATAACTTGCAAAGAAACAGGAGTGTTAATTTTTATCAAGAATTTTCTACAACAAATGCTCAAAAAGATTTCCATTCTGATTAATACATAAATTAATTCGCTTGTGGAAAGTTCTATCAACTTTATTAAGCATTTGTGGAGTAATTTTTTCGAATGCCAACATTATTCTGTGTCTCATGTTATCAGAAGTTGTTGGGGGTTCGATATACTTCATTTTTTACAAAACCCCACAAAAAGAAATCCATCTTTGTAAGGTCTGGAGATCTTGCCGGCCAAATCACAGGACCTCCTCTACCAATCCATTTGTTCGGAAAATTTTCATTTAAGTATAAACAGACTTCTCGGGTACTGTGAGCAGGAGCTCCGTCATGTTGCATCCACATACGCTGAAGTGTAGCAAGTGGAATATCTAGGAGTAAATTGTCCATTTCATTTTGCAAAAATTGCAAATAAATTTGCCCCGTTAGATTTCCATTAAAAAAGTACGGCCCTATGACATGTGTGCCCAGAATACCCGCCCAGACATTTAAAGACCATCGATGTTGACTAGTCGTACGCAACATATGAGGATTTTCGGTATCGTAATGATGAAAATTATGACGATTCACATATCCATTTCGATGAAATGTTGCTTCGTCAGAAAAAAGAACATTAAAAAAAATGAATTATCTTCCCGCAGCTGGTCACGCGCCCATTCACAAAATATGCGTCTTCTATCATAATCCTCGGCTAGCAACTCTTGATGGATTTGGATATGATATGGGTGGTATCTATATTTACGAAGAATTCTTTGCACCGATGTTCTGCTAATCTCACATGTATCACTAATTTCCTTCGCACTCACGTGTGGATTTTCTTGAATGGAACCGAGTACCAAGAATTCGTTTTCTTCGATCAAAATTTTTTTGGATCCGCCTGTATTACGACGATTTATTTGTCCAGTGGTAACGAATCGTTCGAGTAATCTTCGAAAACATATTTGCTGAGGATGCCGCCGATCAGGAAAGCGTTCCCTATAAATCCTTTCCGCCAATAAATAATTCCTTTGGCATTCTCCCAGTATAAATATCATATCTACCTTTTCTTCTCGTGTTAATGCCATTTTTTTCATAAAGCAATGACTAATTTCAAAAGAAGTGTCAAACACGAAAACAAATTAATAAAATGAGGAATAAAACAAAACATTAAACATCCAAGGCAAACGTGATGACACCAAAATTCTAGAAAATTGTAAATTTCTCAAAAACTATTACGAGTAGGTATCGATAACCCTACATTAGTGAAAAGAAAATTTAATTTTACATCTAATGAATGGAAAAAAAATATAGGGTTCCATTAAAAAAAATGAATTATGCCCATTTTAATGAGCCCTCATTGGCGGCTCTAGATTTAAATCAATTTGAAACAATATTTCTTCCACGTAGATACAAAAGATAGTACATTTCTTGTAGAAATGAATAGCAAAATCTCATGTGCCTATCTACATTCTTTTCTGAATTATTCAAGATGGCGCGAAATACTGCTACTGCGTATTTTTTGCTTTAGCATCGATTTGATCAAAAACGATGCATTTTAGGTATAACAAATGTTTAACAAACTGACCTTTAAATTCGACGAGGAATTCAAAAATGTTATAAAATATGGGCCATTCCATTTAAAATATCGAAGTAGGTACTTACTTCCGGTATAACCGGAAGTCACTCATATTTGAAAATAATTTTACAAGATGGAGAATACAAAATTAGGAAACTTTTGTATAAAACATTTTTACCTATTTTAAACAGTTTTCGCGTTAAGGAAGAAATACGTTCACTTGGGCTACCCTGTATACCGTAAGAGTAATAAAAACTAGTGCTGGCAAAAACCGGAAAAAATTGAAACCGGTTAATCGATTTCTTTAAAAACCGGATATAACCGGTTATCCAAATAATGGTAAAAACCGACTATTCGAATATCCAAAAACCGATTATCCGGATAACCGGTTTTCGGTTTTCTTCAAAACCGCGAATATCCAAAACCGGTTAACCGACTATCCAAAAACCGGTTTCGGTTGCCAGCACTAATAAAAACCCTTGACTACGACCCGATTTTTAATTAATTTTAATTAGATTCGTATAAAGTCGCTACTTTCGTTCATTTCGCGGCAGGCGCCGCTATGACGCTACTGGCTTAAAAATGTCGCTATTGTAGCGACAAATCGCTACGGTTGGCAACAGTGGCTGAAACATAACACCGTGATAACACCTTTAGCAAGTGATAATTCCTCAGGTTTAATAAAAATGCTAAATAATTTTATTGATCAACAAGATCAATAAAAGTACTTAGTAAGTCGATGTCGTATAGATAAATAGCTATTTGTGCTAGTGCTGGCAACCGAAATCGATTTTTTGGATAATCGGTTAACCGGTTTTGGATATTCGCGGTTTTGGAGAAAACCGAAAACCGGTTATCCGGATAACTCGGTTATTCGAGTATCCATTTATACGGAAAACCGGTTATTCGAATATCCAGTTATTCGGATAACCGGATATTTGGATATTATCAGTTTCTTGGATAATCGGAAATTCGAATAACAGGTTATTCGGATATTCAGATATCCGAATAACTGGAAATTCGAATAATTGGATATCAGAATGGGTTTTGTTTGTTAAAGATCTTCAGTACTTATTAGAAAAAAGTACATACACATAGTTACATGTTTATTTACTTAATTGCTTTTATTATAACGTATTTGTGGATATCCGAATAGTCGTTCTTGGATATTCGAATAATCGGTTTTTCAAATATCCGAATAGTCAGTTTTTGGATATCCGAATAGTCGGTTTCTTGGATAATCGAATAATCGGTTTTAACCATTATTTGGATAGTCGATTATATCCGAAACCGGTTTTTAAAGAAACCGATTATTCGGTTTAAATTTTTTCCGGTTTTTGCCAGCACTAATTTGTGCAATAAGTTAGGAAATGTAATTTTTTTCCGTACTAGGCATGTCGCTTTTTAAACATTTTGCTATTCCACAAGCGCAAATGACACTGAAAAGAAGGATATGCAATTATGTTCAGTGATTATATTTTGCAATGAAGTTAACTAATGTTTAAAATTGAAGACACAAGTGGATAAAGGTGTTATGTCGCAAAATTGAAATTCAGAATAAATTCAAATAAAGCGTTTCAAATTGGAACTTTTTTGCTTTTCTTTGCTTCAAACTGGTTACTCCTGTTATACAGCCATATTATTAGTACTTTCATTTCCCACACTTTATTATTTGAATATAGTTTTATTTCAGAGGAAATAATTAAGTTTTATGTATATAACATCTTTATTCAGTGAACTTCAACTGAAAAAGAGATTGTGCTGTTATGAATAATAGTTATGTAATCAATGAAATTATTTATTTATTTTTACAAACCACTAAAACTTTTTGTTTTAGGGTTTCCGAGATTTGTAACAATAGCCACATCCTCAGTTCAAGTGAAAAAGTAAGACTTGTATTTTGAATGAGTGATACCATGCATACCGAAATTGAAGAGCCACATTTAGCATAAATAAAACGCTTTCAATGTTAACAATTTAGGTAGCGACATTGTTGATATATTAAGCGATGTCTTTGTCAATGAATGCTTTCTACCTGTCTGTCCGTTGTTTCACTGTCAATCGAACTTTATATTTTTAGTGGAAGAAAGTGTTATGTTTCACTCATAACATCTTTATCCACTGACAACTGAATACTGATGGTGAACATAACACCTTTAGCAAGTGGTAATTCCTCAAATTCAATAAAAATAGGTATTTCCTATATGTTGAAAGATAGATTTATGTCAGGGTTGACTAATAAGCCAATAATCTCAAAAATGCGACGTAACACCGTTATCCACTCATGTCTTCAATTGTAAAATAACCACCGTGTGCTTATGAAATACGTCTTCAATCAGTTATTTAAAAGCAGTGGTTAAGAAGTTATTATTAAGCACAGTGTTAATAAAGTGACAAGTAACCACTGCATTATGGAATACACCTGAATATAACTTTAAGGCCCGGTTTATAACTTGACGGATTGACGCAATGCGTTGTCCTATCTTTAGGCCCGGTTTATTCATCTCTCAGTAAAGTGCCAAGTTATTACTTGACGATTAGCATTTGCCTATCTTTAATCTATCCAGTAACTTACTGGCCACTTACTGAGAGATGAATAGACCGGGCCTTAATCTATCAAGTATTTTACTGGCCACTTACTCAGAGATGAATAAACCGTGCTTTAGTGTTGAAATATTATTTCCGCCCTTGTTAAGAAATATTCCACTTTTCCTAACTCAAACTAGTATTCAAATGTTAAAGTTTTCCAAACTCTAGTAGAAAAAATAATTTATTTATAATTATAAAATTCTGTTTGAAGCAGAAAAATTGAGGAACTATCCCGAAATCTGTTTCTGAAAAACCATGTATTTCTTTTTAATTTAAATATATATATTTTTTTTAAATTTGCAACTCCCAAAATATTTACTTTCACCCCATTTGAATAAATTTATCTCTGTCCTTCGACTCTTGGCTTAGAGTTTGGAGCTTCATTAAGTGTGAAGAAAGAGCACTCTCTCGAGAAGAGAAACAAGGGAACAACTTCGTATACTATTAATTTTACTCCAACTTTTTAAGAATGATTTTCATTAGTCATCCCATGGCTGCTTGACCGATTAGAGTCAATTAAGAGTGGTTTAAGAGAAATAATTAACCGTCCTTATTGGGGCTTATTCTTTCCATTGACGCCGCGGAATTTTCGAGGTTGCCTAATAAAACGGGAAGTGAATATAAAACGCCTTAATGTCCGTGATAAAAGAATTTATTTCATTTCGGACACTATTATCGGCAGTAAAGGGAGTTTAGAGTGCATAAAAGGAGAAACAAGCGCGCCGTCGTCATGTCGATTATGATGTCGGCTCTGATTTTGTGTCGCTTTATTTTTTATGATTGTAGGTGTGCCCCTCTTGAATAATAAATTTTGCTTCTGTGAGATTATTAACAGCTTAATAGTTTACTTATATGGCGAAAAGCAGAATCGAGTAGATCAATAGTCCTGCCGCGCCCATCTGGCGTGGCAAGTTGACTTCTTAAGGCTCCTAACACACTATGCGATTTATCGTTTGTGATAAAACGCAGCGATATCGCAAAAACCATTAAGCTAGACACACATTGAGGTGGTTGTGGTAGCGTTTATGATAGTGGTGGCGGTGAAAACCGTTTACATCCATGCGAGAAGACAGACTTGTATCCTATTTACCATTGAACCTACGTAATATTACTGTGATAGCTCGTAGGTGAACGTTTGTGATCGCCTTCGCCATTGCAATCGTAACTGCTTCCATGTGTATTTCGCTTTATTCACTGCTTTAAAATGTAAATGTACACATCTGCGGTGCGACTAAAAACGTTTAAGTAATGGTTTTGTGATATCGCTGCGTTTTAGCATCGCATAGTGTGTATGCAGCCTTATATATCTCCTGTCGGATTGTGGGGCGCTATTTCCTAATTACTCCTAATAACAACACCGAGATCTTCGTGGCGTCGATACATAAGATTATTAATTACCTGTCTTTGAAACCTCTTCTCCTCGATTATTGCAAGGACGCTGAACTACTTGGAAGATTACTCCGAAATTATAGGACGTGAATTGCAGACACATTTGGTTTACAAAATAACTGTTTGCAAGGTGATATTGGTTTAATTATTTACATTTAAACTATTAAAACAAATATGAGAGTATACTGGGTGTCACAGAAATAAGTACATTAATTTTAACCAGTAACAGAATTTGTCAAATTAAACAATTTTTCTCTGTACCACTTTTTCCAAATTGCCAAATTTTTTAAAAATTTTTCCCCCCAAAAATTGTTTCACGTCAACGTTACTAGGCTACAGTCACAGCAGTATTGGTTGCCACTTATTTATTTAGTCGGTTATCAATTGATCATCATTGTTGGCCAGGTACTGTAGTCTCCAGTGGCGGACAATGATATTTGTGGCAAATTTTTGAATAATTTTAACTCGATAACTAGAACGTTCACAGAAAAAAATTATTTAGAAAAGTTGTTACTCTTGACGAGTTTTATTATCAGTTAAAATTAATGTACTTATTTCTGTGACACCGTGTATTTTAAAAAGAGAAACCAAATATTCTGATATTTTTCGAGTGACTGAAATCGAACCATTATATTGTGCGTCCTATGACCTAGGCTCGAAGTGAGTGAGAAGTGCCAATTCAACCAATCAACATTCACTGTGGTAGCTTATCTCTCTCACTTCGTAATGAATTTAATTCAAACGCAAATTCTTTCTCAGCTGTACCTATCACGCCCACTGCACTACAATATGTTCGTGTTCCCATCACTGGGGGGAGCGTGGCCATACGATTATGGAGCACTTCAACGGACACGTACAGACGTCGCGTCGGAGCCGGGATAAGGATGCTGGCGTTGATCGTGGGCGGTAGAGTTTTCAGTAGCCAAGCGGAGACGCTTGTTTAGCCAAGCGGAGACGCTTGTTGATGCTGAGGTTGTTATCCTTGGAGGTGTCTCTGATTGGTTGGAGATGGCCATGAGAGTTAATCAAAAATATTCTCCTTAGTTATCAATCCACCCCGGCTTTTGAACTCATGTATGTCTCTGCTTGAAGCTGGGCGGGTGTCTACTCTCAGTTGTCTTAATTCTACCTTTCACTATATTAAACTAGCGCTGCACTTATATCTTAGTCTTCCTCCGAGTGTGCTTTATTCGAGTCATTTCTTGCTTGTCGTTGTATGACTAACCTTGGTCCGTGCTCTCTTTATTTTCGTTATCCGGAGCGTCGTGTCTGGTATGTGCTTGTCGTAACCTATCTTGGTGTATCTTTTGTCGCGCACACTCTTACAATACAAAACACGCAGCAAAAATAGGACTAAACGCAAACTAGTCCCATGGTCGAGTGTGTACGTCAGGTTACCTGATGGCGAATAAAAGAGGAAATGTCGAAACGGATACAAATGAACCTACCTGGATCGCCCGATGTCTGGGGCTGATGCTGCGACCAAAATCCCGAGTCACTGGAGAAGGTCGTGGGCAGACAGTTTCGTACAGGTAACAGGTAGATTTAAAAGGGCGCCACCTGTTGACGATCGCAACAACTTGCAACCAAAAGAATCTCCCCAACAGGAGAGATATTCCCACTTACCAGTCGGTTCCGCGCCGAAGTAATGCGTTCCGAGGGGAGGAGGGGTAATTAAATACGGTACGCAAAGAGAGAAATCCAAAAATAAACTAAAAAAAAACGTCCGCCAATTTAAACAAACTTTAATGCAAGTAAAAACAGTGGACATTAAAAACAAGCCACAAAAGTGAATAATTGAAAGACCACGGCGACAAAAATATCGCAAAAGGCGTAAGGCCGCGACACAATTTTCTTTCTTAAAGTTAAACAACAAAAAAAATATTAATGTTGAAGAAAAACATTCAGTTGCCTTGTTTCTATGTAAAACAAAACATATATACATGTCAATAAAAGGTTCTAATTAAAGCATATAGATGTTTCTTCTCTTCTGAGTTTTTTTTTCTTCTTAAATGAACCACCGAAACATTAATAATTAACATCCACGCTTAACGTGCAAATTGAATTTCCGTCCGCTAGGAATCCCACATGTTCGTTCACAAAATGACTGAAAAGCAGTCTCGTACAATAAAAAAAATAAAACTACAATAACAAAAATAAATGTTAAACGCCGGAAAAACCCGTAATTATTGTAACAAAACCGATCGCTAACGTAGGCGCGGCGACTGCACAAGTAAAACAATTATCACAACGCGTATACAGGGTGTTAGGTAATTGATTGGACACGTTCAAACCACGTCTTGAGAACACTTTGTAGAGTAAAAAAGCCTTTACATGCGAGGGTGCTGCGGCTTTCGCTTTCCAGGGAAAAATCCAAACAAAAATCGATAAAAAATTGTTTGGAAACCACTGATTTTCTTATCTACTGTTACACCCACGTGCCGAACGCCATCCGGGCGAGCGATCCCTTCCCATAAATACCCAGATGGTTTATTGTTTTACGACAAGCAAATAACGCATGTTCAGTGTCTCAACAGACTTCGAAGTGTACGAGTCAGTGCCAGGTCAGGGTCAGCTTACACAAATAACGAAATTGTTGACATTAGTCTAACGTTCGGAGAATGTAGGTGCAATGCACGTGCTGCAGTGTGCGTAGATATCGGCGACAGTATCCCCAGCGTCGAATCGTCTAACAATTATTGCAATTGTGCAACGGGCAAGAGACATCTGCTTTAATAGGCGCTTGCTATGTGCGCACTATCAGCGGTCCTCAATAGTTCGCTTTTTTGCATTTTTCAAAATGTCCCGAAAATCCATCATGTCTAGGTACTTTCTGATCCCATTTGACACCCTTAATCTATAGTTTTAATTTGTCTAAGCAATAACCTAACACCCTGTATAATAGCAACAAAAAGGTACGAGACCAAACAAAAAAACTCCGACGAGAAACGAAGTAGTACCGCTAAACATGTGACCAAGAGTGTAAAGATTAACACCCCGAAGATGATGAAATTTCAATGAGGTACAATACCGTGAACCTTCCGAGCTCGTCGACTCCGCTCCGACCTCAGCGTCCTGGGGGGAAGACAGTAGGCTCGCCCAACACTCTCGCGAAGCTGTAGGTGTTTTCCACCGGCGAAACGGCAAGGTACGTCCAAAGTACAGCGATGAAAGTCGTAAAAATCGCTTTCGGAGCTCCAAAAGATTCCCTTACGATAGCGTAACCGCTCAAAACGGGGGAGGGGGGTAACTATCCGCTGCGTTAACAAAAACAAAACACCCTAATTAAAACCAGCCGGGATAAACGAAAATTAAACGGTTAACTTACCTCGGCTTAAACAAGCCGAGCATCTCGGGGTGGTAATGAAACGTGTAGTGACCGTTGAACCAAACAGATCTACCAAAAAATGGAGTCGGAAAATAAGGTCGTAGAACCTTCCAATTTCCATAGCGGCTTGAGTAAATTCATCAAAATCCCAAACCGGGCGCGGTACAGCCAAGACCGCAGAATTACTCAAGAGATCCACGGAGAATCACACACGTGAAACAAAAATTTAACAACTAACTGTCACCCTACGAATGGTGCAAGATCAGAATCCACACGCTCCGGCTGGAGTTCCAACACGGAAACAACCGCACGCACGGTGCGAAATTCAAATCCACCAAACTGGTCAACCGATAGTACAATACGACGGAGGCCGTTTAGATGGTAGACCAAATGCGTACTAAAGACGACAATATTAACTGCGAGACAGTAGCCAAGTAACCAAACGGGTTCATGCATGAAATCAACCGTAACAATTTGTTTGCCGGTCGTCCTGATCGACGGTATATATAGAACCTTCTGGCAGGTATCGGATTGCATTATAGCCCTAATGTGGTCCCAGTCTTACCGTGTGCCTTCCTTCGATGCTGGTTGGGCCTTTGCCAGAACTTGCTGATGGACTTGATTTAAAGGAGGTCGATCTGGTCCAGCGTATCTTCTTAGACACCGGATCTGTTTTCTCCGCATTTTCTCCCACCTCTCTCCCCTTGCTGTTAATGGTTTGTCTATCCCCGATAGATCCCATTCCCCGGAACGAAAGATCTCGTATCCCAAGAGAACTGGAGTGCGTCTGTTGCCGCGTTTCGCCTCTCCCGGATATTGGACAATACTCTACGAAATTGGGTATCATAGCATGCAGCAGTAATCGTAAGCCTTTCTTTATTTCTTAATTTCCATTCTCCTTAGCCCCACGTTGGGCGCCAAATTGTTACCGTAGTGAAAGAACTAGTAAATGGAACAACTTTATTTCAACTTGTCATTTTAAATTCAAACGTAAATTCTCTCTCAGCTGTCTCTATTACGTCCATTATGATTATAATTCGGCTCACTGCACTAGTTACTATACGTGTGTTCCCGTTACTGGGGGAAGCGCGGTCATACGATTATGGAGCACTGCAATGGACACGTCCAGACGTCGGAGTCCGGATGAGGATGCTGGCGTTGGTCGTTGACAGTAGAGTTTGTAAGAGTAAAGTACGATGCATCATCGTAAAGAGAATAGAAATTGCTATCAAATAAGGTAATTAATTTATATTTTGTTTTATTATATGTATAAAACTTAGTTGCTTAAAGAACGATTGCTTAATATTACAATTAATCTAGGCAAAATTTTTTAAATACATGCGCACAATTTTTGAAACTTTCTTTAAACCTGCAACACCATTTTGTTTTCTTGCATTCTGAGTTTCAAATGCCCCAAATTCATATCTCCTATTTTTCTAGATTAAATTTTAGATCACTTGGAATGAGTTTCAGTATTTCTAATTCGAAGAGTATCGATATTTCTCTCATTAATAAAAGAAATAAGATAATTAATATGTGATAAGAAAAGTCTTGTACTGCAATAAATATGTTTTATTCTTTTCTAGACCGGTTTCGCATAAAGCATCGTCAGTAGAATTACAACAACATTCAAGATAAAGAATTATAATAAAATTAAATACTAAGTAATAAAGAACTTACATTATCCTCTAATCTAATGTATAAGCATGTGTAGAGTATTCAAGAAGTTTTTGTAAATGACAGATGCTTTTTGTAAATAAATAAATAAAATTTGAAAAGTTGAGAATTGTTATTTAACTGGTACGGTACTGTACGTGCAGTAAAATATTTGATACATGTTGAAGAATCAAATGCAATTCCAATTAATGGATTTGAAAAAATTATCAGTAGGAAAAGATGTTTGTTCATTAAGAACTGTTTTGGAAAGTAAATGATAATTTTAAAATATTTCTAAATATTCTGCTATATCTAATTTGTTTCCTTTTTGAAGATTATGTAATAATTTAGTATTGGAGGAAGAATCAAACGTATGTGAACTGTCAATAAGATGATTAGCAAAGCTAGAATCCGATTTATTTAATCGTAATGATCTCAAATGTTCTTTAATACAAAAACTTCTTGAATACTCTACACATGCTTATACATTAGATTAGAGGATAATGTAAGTTCTTTATTACTTTTAAGTATTTAATTTTATTATAATTCTTTATCTTGAAGGTTGTTGTAATTCTACTGGCGATGCTTTATGCGAAACCGGTCTAGAAAAGAATAAAACATATTAATTAAATTATTACTGCAAATACTTAATAATACCTAAGATAATCATTCAATTCTTCTGTTTAAATTCCATTCTCTTCTAATTGCCCATTAAAAAATCAAAGTTGAAGATGGTTCTGAAAGGACGAAACGTTTGATTGCAAATCTACTAAGTCTATTCGATGAGATAAACTGATAAGACAGTTATTCGCTGAAATTGGTGGCGTTAGAGTGTAAGGCAATGCGAGAAAGAGAACGATATAAAGGACAACCTCAACAGGTGTATCACGCGCTGACCATCAAAAGCGCGTCAACAAAGAAATTCTTACATAAGTTTATGTTGAACTATTGCTTTTTAGATAAATTTAACTGACGGTTAAACTGAGTCTCAGTGCTGCAAATTTGCAGAGAAGCGTGCATGGGTGGTGGTTCACAAATAAAATAAATTAAATAAAATTGCTGGTCAAATTTTTGTTTATTTTTAAACCTAGAAATTAATTACCGTTAAATATAAACGAGAGTGAAAGGAGATAGCTTAATACAGTTTCATTAATTTTTTTTATATTTCTGTCATCGGTCTTACAAATGTTTTATTTTAATTGAAATATTGTCCCGCACTAACGTACTGTGCTGTCTCTCTCACACACGGAGTCTGACGTTTGTCTGCTGGTACCGAATGCGACGTCGGAACATATCTATACATAAGTATCTATCACCGTGGGTGTAACTCTGTATATTATTTTCTTTTAATACCTCTATACTCCATGTTAAACTCATATACTTTTGTTTTCTTTTCCATAATATGTATTACAATATCACGAGAAAGAACTACACCAAAATATTTTCACCTACTTTGCGAAAGTTGTTCTTGTATTAGTAGATTGCGATGTTATCTTTTGTATTATTTCTCATGCATTTTTAATGAAATCCAGAAATAATTAAGCAAACTTTGCTGTTCAGGGCAAATGTGCTTTTAATTTTATGAAACTTGCTCGAGTGTTAATCATAAAGTGCGGTCACCAGGAACGTTTCGAGCAAAAAAAAAACTTCTTCTCACAGCGGTCTTTGGATAATTGTGACCATAATTTAGTAGTTTCGCCATTGCCGTCATCATGGTGAATTAGAGTGGGTCGGCGCACATTAATCCGAACACGTTTATCTGACTTTTCTGCGCGTTTTCGTAAATGCAAAAATTAATTACCGAAAAGTGCGGAGATAATAAAATCCTGGCGAAAGCGACTCGTCTCGCTCATTAGTTGATGTATGTATGAATTACTCGGAACTTTCTGCAGAAGTCGAGCAGACGTTAATTGCATTTTTGTAAAACTGGTTCTTATTTGCATATTGTACGCTGGAAGTTTAATCTTGGATACGATTCAGACTTTTAAATATTATAAAGTCTACCTGTTAATTTTAACCAATCTTGATTGTGTATTTAAATGAATTGTAAATCATCCGACGTTCCTTTTGTAATGAATGATCATAGTTAAATAAATACATAATGACACACGACTTAGGTTTCATGTTTTATCAGAGAAGATTGGAATTAATTTTCTTGAAATGAACGGTCTTCTGCACGTTTCTATATTAGGATACCTAATAACTGAAGCTCGGATTTGTAGGCACAGACAAATCTTAGACTTAAGCCAAAGTCAACCTTTACTTTGAACAATGTAACTATATGAGCACAATTTGATATGAAGTTAGCTGTATCACTTTCTCCTTAAGTCTACCTTGAGATTTGTCTATGCATACGGGCATCAATTAAGCAGGCAAATAGGCAGTTAATGTTTAAGAAATAGGCACACTTTTAGGCAGCCTAAAAAAATTAGACGTTTCATAATTTCTCCTTTTCCGTCATTTTGTAATTAATGATTATTTTACTTACATGGTCATTCATTAAGAAATCAGAGGGAGGTTCACCCGAGCTGTACAAGTGAATTAAATACATAATTCGCCGTAAGGAAAGTATTATAAAAACACGATTTAATAGGGTCCATAAATCGCCGTTTATGTCAAAAAATCCAGACAGTACATGAGATGGTTTCCTACCTGACAGAGTCTGAGAGCTCAGCAGCAGAGGACATCTTTACAGCTTTTCCTTTAAGAGCTTTTCTATTTTTCTATGGAGATCTAGGTGAAGGGTTTTATTTTCGTAGACCCTTCAACCACGCCAGGAATATTTAAATTCACTCACTCGCAAAAAGGGGTCGACGGAGAAGCAAAAATGACAATTTTTAAATTTGAATAAAATAATAAGGGGGACACTTCTGTTCATGAAAAGGGTTTCACGAATATGTAATAAAAATTTGTAATTTACGACTGCGAGGTGGCGGTATCTGTGCGAGTCCCCCCTTTGATCTTGCTCATTTCAGCCACTGGAATGACCCTCAAGAAATTAGGTATTTTTGGAGTGACTCTGCATAGGTGAGATTCTCATGCGCTCAGTGTCTTTATCGCGTGGCTTATTTACTTCAACGTGTCTTTGTTTGCATGCTTGCTTTTTCTTTGCTTTGCGCAGTACCCGCCAAATCTGGTCGAGCTACTTGGTCTCATTTTGCCAGTCACAATTTTAAGCTAGGTCTGAGGCATTTAAACAGCACAAACATCCATGGCCCTGGTAGGATTCGAACCTACGCCGCCGAGCGACACGGTTTCCAAAGTCGGCTAGGCTGACCGCTAAACAACTCGACGATCGTCAACGTACTTATCGTAAGAGTGAATATTTTGGCTAAAAAATATACATCTCATTCTAATTAAAATTGTAATATATGTACATGTTTAAAACTTAATTGCCTATGTTTTTTTCTTAAATAAAATTTTAGATAATTGCCTAAAGATCCAGGCTTTAGTAATAACGAACTTTATTCATTTTTCAGTTATTAACAGTATTTTTAAGATATGTAGGTAATTATTTATTTAAAAAAATGATCACAGAACATAGGCAAAATGTTAAAAAAAACTTTATTTTAGATTTATGACATTTTCTTCAATAAGAAAAATGAGGTTATGCTATATGTTAATTTATTAAAGTCACATTTTTGCGATACAGCGGTTTGAAACAATTCAGTCCCTTTTCTAGATACTTTATTAATCAGAACTGAATCTAATACTATTGAACTTAATTGGTATCAAAAACCAACCAATTCCAATAGATACATCAATCTCCATTCTTACCATAATTATAAAACCAAAATTAACTTTGTTTTAGGTATGAAAAATAGAATCAAAAAAATATCACATCCAAATTACTTAACTAAAAACCTCAACAAATTGTCCAATATTCTGGAACAAAATGGTTATCCAAAATCCTTAAGTCACAAACTTACAGTCATGATTCTAGCACATTAAAAAAAAAAAATAAAAAAACTACACCAGACAACAACAATAAAACACTATATGAATTGAACACTATTAGAACATTCAAATCTTTTCCATTCATTGATGAAATTCAATCCAAAGTCACTAATTTATTTAATTCAGAAAACATAACTCTTGCCTTCAAAAATGTCAAAACTATCAATTCTCTTTTTTCCAAAATCAAAGATCCGATAGACAAAGAACTTAAACGCAATGTTGTCTATCGTATAGGGTGTAGTCAGTGCGACCAAGTATACATAGGACAAACTACACAACAACTTAAACAACGGTTATCTAAACATAAAAGTGATATTAAATATATGAACAATTCTAATGCTATTGTCAATCACGTAGTTCAATCTGACCATGTAGTTAAGTTAGAAAATGTAGACGTGATCACCACTGAAAACAACCTATACAAAAGAGTTTTTATTGAAATGTACCATATATACACTCATCCACATACCATGAATTCACAATTAGACATTCAAAATGTTAGTAACATATATTGCTATTTAATGAATAAAGAAAAACACAAAACTCAAAATTCACAAATTCAAATTTCGCGCAATTTGTTTTGATTGCAAGTTATTCCTGTTGATCTTTGTACTTGTGGGTTTCCCCCACTTTAAGTCAGCCATGTTACTGTTTTAACCTAAAATCACGTGTTTTGTCCGTTTTATTTTCAATTTTAACGTGTTTTTTCAATTAATTCTGGTACAAATGATTGTTTAAATTGATGAACTACTGTTGTAATTTGCTGTTTTTATGCAGTGACGCAAATTGTTGTAAGTACTGTTTAGCTTTGTCTATTTAAATTCTAACTTAAGTATTTTGTACATTCAGAGCCTCTGATGAATAAACCAAACCGTTTCGAAATATAAGGCATAACACTAAACAGTGTCTTTATAAAAATCCTGCCCAATTAGCCAAACAACCCTGAAGGAATTTTTTCTAAATTTTGTTTTTCAACAAGTACGGCATACTTCCAAATTGCTTTCTCAAATGAAACAGTTTTGACTGTTTTAAAACATTCAAATTTTCGCGTTGAAACGGTGACGTTAAATGACAAATGTTTTGAACCGCATTCATTCTGTTTTAAAACGTTCCGTGATCGTGAAATATCCCTGACATTTTTTTAATTAACATCTCAACATCAATTTTTTTCAGTGCACGGAAAACAATCTTATTAAGAATGCAACGTTTGCAATTTAATTTGACGAAAAGTGAACTGTTTTATACCATGTTTTAAGGTATATTTTCGCGTTGAAAGCAATTCATTGAATGGTTTGATCCGTATTAGCTTCTGAGGTCACCATTTGAAAAGGTCGCGAAAACGCAAAGTTTTGAACATTCAAATCTATCAATATCAGCTGTTATTTGCACTGTATAAAACATGGTATAAAACAGTTCACTTTTCTTTAAATTAATTGCAAACGTTGCATTCTTAATAAGATTGTTTTCCATGCAGTGAAAAAATAGATGTTGAGTTGTTGATAAAAAGAAATATCAGAGATGTCAAGCCGTCACTAGCAATACGTTTTAAAAATATCACCACAGAACGTTTCAAAACAGAATGAATGCGGTTCAAAACATCACCGTTTCAACGCGAAAATTTAAATGTTTTGAAGCAGTCGAAAGTTTTGTTTTCTCTTCACAAAGAGTTCAAAACTGAAAATACAAGACAGCTGACTCGTTCACCAGTTAGGAGCCCATACATGAATTTTGATAGAACTCAAAATGTAAGAAATGTAAACTTCTGACACTTTAATGTCAGTCCCATCGACTATGTTGCTTCTTATACTCTACGATGTCATGAAGAAAGTGAAATAATAACATTAAAACAAATAATTACCTGTGACATTTTAATACTAAGTCAAAATGCTAAAAATCATCAATATTTTTCGGCGTCAGTTTTCAAAAATATAACCATCAAATTAAAATGGAACATATTTACTTGGAGGTACCAACAAAAATGTCACCCTAACATGGCCTTCTCTGAGTCTAAAAAGATCGTGAATGGATTTGTTCAAAGGTGTAGGATCTCCAAACACAGTGAATGCAACACGTAAGATAATAATTAACACTATATTGAAAAATGATATGACTGAGTTTTATATAAAAACATGTATCGTTATTTATAACAACTGAACTGTTTCATATTTATCAATTACATAGGTATATGGCTCCTCGATCCCGGGTACAGCTTGAAGTAAACATCTTCAACAGGATTATATGAGGAGACATTTTAATAATAACAATAGTAATAATAATAATGTTTATTTCCTTTGTACATAAGTTATAAAGAATGGTCAGTCGTGGTCAATTTGTTCAAAGCAAAATAGAACATTACACATTTGAACATTACAGGTTTGAACATACAATTTAAATAGTATACAATAGGACATTACAAATACATTTTATATTCTAAGTATTATTATAAAAAAGGCACGTTACTATTATTTTATTGTTTGCGATCCATTGATATGAAGGACAAAATAAATACGTAACTTGAATCAATTAAAGTGTAAACTACTTCTTAAAAGTTCTTGATGTTTCTATTTCTAATATCAACAATAAAAAATAGGCAAACAAGCTGGAGGATGTATGTATACATATACAGCGATCGCCAGATAAGTCGGGTCATATGGGATTTTTTTTTATTATTGATTCATTCTTTATGAAAGTTCCTGCATCTTCCCAAACTTAAAATGGACTTACCAAAATTTGAATACCTCTTATCATGTACCGAGGAGATGAAAATATTTGAAATAGACATAAGAGTAAAGTACCTTTATTTTTCAAGGTACCTAAAAATATTATTTTCGCGTATTTTGAAAAATAAAGGTACGATTTCAAATATTTTGATCTCCTCGGTACATGATAAGAGGTATTCAAATTTTGGTAAGTCCATTTTAAGTTTGGGAAGATGCAGGAACTTTCCTAAAGAATAAATTTTTCTGAGAAATCAATAATAAAAAAATTTCCCATATGATTCCACTTATCTGGCGATCAATGTATGTACAGTATGAGCATAAATGATTGAGGACAAGTTGAATTTCCCGCGTCTCTATCTAGTAATTTTTACTCTTTGTGTCTGGCCGTCCTGAAAAATTAATTTTTGTTCAGTGTCGCCTGTGTAAATTTTGCAGCCGGCTCCAAGAATTCATAAGACAAAATGGGGCGCGTTTGCCTAATATACCTGTCAGTAGTTATTGCCGCTTCTTGTATTTAAAATAAACAAATTACTTGCCTATATTTTTTGTAACCTAGGCATTTGACCAACTTAAGAAAAATATTGAAAGGCGGGAAATTCAACTTGTCCTCAAACATTTATGCTCATGCTGTAGGTCACTATAGAAGAAATTGAACGTTGGTAAGTTCAAGAAAATTTCATTTCAAATCCGACTAATTTGGGCTGTAGACTTAGTCATCATCGGGGGAGACTACAAAGGTACAATGTAACTACAAAATAAAGAAAAACAATAAACTGTTAAATCTACTGCAGAAAAATGATGAATGCGTACCTATATTCATAAGCTGTTCCAAGAAAGAAGCTGTATTTACAATACGTAAAATTTAATAAATTTTTGTTGCAAGTCGGTTTTGATTGCAAGTCGGTTTTGATTGCAGTGGATTCCTTGAGCATCCTCTGTACAGCTGTTTTGGTTCCATTTGGGGCCTCGTCAACTCGAGAATTCCATTACAAACCAAACTGACCTGTTCTAGGTTGTTCGCTATAGTCATGTAATAGTAATGAAGAGATTAAATTGCGACATCCTGCGATCGCTTTTTTACCTAACATTGCAACATTTTTTTTTAACTTTCATTATGCTTTGACAGCACACATGGCTGCCTTGTATGGGATGACTTATTTTGTAGCAAACTGGCTTCAATTTGTCAATCCTAATCCAATGTTAGATCAAAAAGCGATCGCAGGATATCTCGATTAAAACTTTTCGTAAAATTTAATAAAAGTGCGCGTGTCCACGATCCCATTAGTTGTAACCTCTACAAAAAAATAAAACTAACCTTACAATAGGTATTTCAAGTATCATGTTAGTATTTTCACTAGCACTACTAATTTTTGCAAGAGTACAAAACCTATTCTCAGTTAATTCAATGTAAATGTTAAAATTTTTAATAAAAAAAAACTGTGTAATTACTTTAACAACTATACAGGGTTACAACTAATTAAAGGCTCACCATGGGGCTCTCGTAAACTGTAAGGGATACAAAGACGGTTAAATTACAATGGGCTCCATAAGAATATCTCATCTATCTTGATTAATTTCTGAAATATCTTCAAAAAACTAAAAATTCTTAATTTCGAAAATCTTGAATGTTTTGTTTATTTATTAAGATGGAGTCACAAAACTCGATAATTTTATACTAAATTCAATAGACAATCTAATACAGTCACTAAAAATAGGTTAGGATTGACAGTTTCGCAGATACGACTGTCAGCTTTCTTTTTTCTTATGGGCGCTATCTTAGATTTTCGTCAACAACGTTTTACACTTGAGAACTTTTCAAAACCGATCATTATTTCGGTCGGCAACTGATTCTGACCGAAACGGTTAGAAAGTGATGTAGTAACACAACTAATATTTCTCGAAAACTAAAATATATAGAATTTTTTAAACATTTTTCCCATAATCTCAGACATCTATTCTTTTATTAGTTTCATTTTGTCGATCTGTTTCACAGTCACGCTATATGTAAAATTTATTTAAAATTTGCAAGAATATGCGGCCACATTTGTCCCATTTTATCCATGTTCCATTTTAATATAAAACCTGCTTATAACATCGAAATACATAGTTTATTTTGAATGCAGTTTTTTGTTCTTTACACAACGGTAAAGAAAATACAATTTCTTTCGTCTGCGTCGTAGAAAAAGCTGACATGAACAACGGTGATTTATCTTCTCGGGATATATTAGCATTTAATAGACATGTCACTTCAAATTTTACTCGACATGGTCCTATTGTACACTCCTTCAACACTTCATCATAAAATTGTTGCCGGTCGCATTCAACAACGAAATCATCCCTTAATTATTAGAATCTGATTTATTTAATATATTTTGTTACAGGTGAAATCGGAGGTTTGGGCTTAAAATTCACCTCCCGCCCTTGCCCCCGACTCTGACGATATGGTAAGTATTATAAGTTTTTCCTTCTCTTTGACGATTACCAAGGCTAATTAAGGGCCGTTCTTGTGAAAGTAATTTGGCTGGTTTCTATATGCAAATGTAATTTCGTCGCACATACACCATAAAGCTCGGACACATCTATAACTAATCTGAAGCGGTAGGATATTCGTTGGACGTAATTTCGGCAGGACTGGGCCGAAAGTATCGACAAGATTAAATTTAAATTGAATTTTCAGTCGAATGGATTTTTTCTTTTTCGATTATGACGGACTTCGGTTTCGTTTTTGTGATTTGTATTTTTTATTGCGATGAAGGGACGGACGGCGAATGATTCCGAGTTGTAAAAGTAAGCTCGTAAACATCGCACGAATCTGTTGGGTGTTCATCCATCCGGTACGCTCTATGAATTAATGTTGAAAATACAATGACGCCGGAAAGCTTAATATTTATTCAAGCAACGGGATTATTTCTAGCACACTTGATTCTAAATATTAAAACCTTATCCATACACATACATATTTAAAGTAGATTAAAAAGTAATAATTATTCAGTGTAGACTTTTAGAAGTTAGAAATAAAATTCGATTGTAATACCAAAATGTATTTTAATATCTTTCCATTTTTCAAAATAAAATAAATGTTGCACTGGTTCCTCTTAGTAACGAACTGTTTATTTCAAATTTCAATACAACTTTGAACTTGGAAAAACGCTGTTTATTTTTTTATCTACTATCACACTCTGTTTCAAGAACTTGGTCTTGAACTTCGTCGAAAACGTTCTTCTGGTTTATTTCTTTATATACGAGGCTTTTTTATTCAAGAAATCTATTATCATAAGCTCACGTTTTTTCAAAGAACAATGATTAAAGATTAGACTACCTTATTTCTTGTACAAAATTTAAAGATAGAACCCGTTCTATTATTTCAGTTAGTTCTTGATTCAGTTTAAATTTTTATATTGCGGGCGTGTTCGTAGAGTTTATTCAACAAAACGTAAACTTTATTTAATGAACATAACGATTGGCAACATAAAAAAGGGTTAACTGGTGAGATATGCGATAATATGTTCCTCTGACTGAGAAACGTCTGGGATCCTTTAGCAGCATTGCAAAGGGGTCTATGCCCTTGTACAGCTTTTGCGGGCCAAGTTCTATGAGGGTCAACTTATATTGCAAGTTCACTGGTACTTTTTCTTTGGGGAAGGCGTAGATGGCAGAGGTGAAACTGGAGCAGGCAGCAGGGTTCGACGGAAGAAACCTTTCAAGGTCTCTTTTCCTTGCCTTTTCTATCTATCAATGAAATAACCTGATGCTGGGGGAGTAGGTGTACTTAGTATGTAAAGTGTATGCCAGACTATTACAGCACTAGCTCGTGAGATGTATGCTTCGCCGGACTATTGCAGCACCAGCGGGTGAGTACCGCTAGACTATTCAGCACTAGCGAATACGGGCTTCCACGATACGCGGTCTGCCTTTTATACCCTTATTTTGTGGCGAGGGATTAGGTAACTCTGTTTTCTGTTTGTTTGCTCGAACTAGCGTTGTGCAAAGTAGCGTCCTATTTGTTAGAGGGTAGTCTTCTTGTGTTTGGTTCGGTGGTTGTCTTAGCGACCAAAATGAGGTTTATGATCCTATTTGTTGGCTAATCAGAAACGAATGCAGTTGCGCTTTATTGTAATTCGTTAAGGGGCGGCCTACGCAACGTTTGAGTCCCCACGACACAATTTGCTGCACAATTTAAATTGTTCAGGAAATACAGTGTTTAGTGTCTTCAGTACATTTATGTAGTTAAAGACATCTTATTTATATGTGTAACATTACAAATTAATTTAATTTAAAACTAATTGTTTTACATCTGAAAAACTGTTTTAAGATATTTTGAACTCATAATACATGCCAGTTTGAACATATAAATATAATGGTCGATTTTAAGCATTGGTAAAAGGGGAAATTCGATTATTCTATTTGCCTTAATTCACATCACCCAGGACTAATAAAAACGCTTCCCTCTTCGAACACTTTTAATATTTCATCGTACAAATTGCCTTTTCGTTCCAATACGCACGACGCAACGACAACTCACAAATACAGTCCGGACGTTAGAAAGGTCCCCTGATCCGCAGCCAGAATTGGTTTCATACGGAAGAGTCGCGTCCCCGGGGGACAAGTCATTGTAATTTATGAGGTGGGATCTTACCGGGCGAAAGAACACTCCATTCTGATAAAACTAATATAAATTGCTTTGTTAAAATTGCGCAAAACAAAAAAAAAGGCAAAACGCAGGAACGCCGGTTCCACAATGACAGCGAGACATCTATAAATTTCAAAGGGTGTATTATGTTACACAGGACAACAATTGTTTCGCAGGGTGCAGGATATTGCAGCGTTTCGTACTCGAGATGGAGTTAACTTGATAATTTTGTTTACGCTTTATAAGGAAACATAAAATAAATAGAATTTGTTCTGAGCTTGAAAATTTTATTTGTTTGAAAAATATTTTTCACTTTCTTCGAGGTAGCCATGGTATTTTGTGAAAACTTTTTTCAGCGAGAAAAGTATAATAAATCTATACAAGGTGAATTTAATAGATGCCCTAAACTGCTAAGTAAAAAATATTGAACGAGCCGTTGAATACATTACACTCGATTAGGAAATAGTAGAGTAGGAAAAGGACAAGGGTAAAGGAGCATATTAAAATGAAGTGGACTAGACCGGGCAGTAAGAGGTAGGCAAAACAAATCAGTGTTGGAAGAACGCAAAGGCGACGGGTAGATGATAGGGAGGGAGGAAAAAAGAAAATGGTAGCAGATGAATTAAGATCACGTTAAAGAAGAAAAAGAGAAGGCTTATGTCCAAGAGTTGATACTCAAAGGCTATTAGGTATAAAGAAGATTATTCAAGAAATAAAAAAGCTGAAGTCCTTCCATTCAGTGGACTCTATTTGTTTTGAAAAAAGCAATTTTGTGTAAAGTATTGTTCCGAAGATAAGTAAGGGTTTTGTTGGGGCCAATTATAAATCCGCGGGTCCGCAAGATATACTTTCCGAGATACAATAGAAGCGTATTTATTTAACGAGGCGTCCGCTTATTCGTAGAAATGGTGGAACAACGTGGATTTCTGTTTCTTTATCCCCAAATTTAAATTTAGATTGGTTGGTTTCGGGAGCGGGACGGGAAAGCCGTCGTCGCCACCATTAGCTGGGCACAACAATGCGGTCCCTAAGCCGGGGTGATTTGTCGCATAATTTGAACGTTGGCTTCGTGGCGTCACACCGAAACTAAAATTGCAACGATCTGGCCAGACCTGAATAATGCAACGGTCGCAAACATCGCCGGCTACAATATGATTTGCTGCCGGTGAAAGAGAAGCCCTCTTTCGGGGTTTTACCGGCGGATTTCAAAAGCTTGGCGCTGCATTGGGAAATAAAAGACTTCGCCTATGCTGACAGATTTCATTGATGCTGATGCATTGCTGCGAAATCGAATTTTATTTGGAACATTTATTGCGCTTTGTATTCGAAGAATGTATACTTATAAAATTTTCTATATGCTGCGTCCTGAAAAATATTAATATCACTGACAAGGAAACGTTTTCAACCCGGACTTATTGATTTGAATGAAATTTGGTAGGTATGTAGACAATGACGGTATAGCTGTTTTTTATGTTAGAAACGCATTTAAAGGGGTTAAACGTACCCCTAAAAATCGCAGTGTTTTAAGTTTTTCGAAAATTATTGTGTAATTACCGGAGCTGAAAATTATTGGTTTTTACAGTCATTCGACGTTTCGAAGGAGTTATCCAAATATGTACAGGGATTTTGTTTATATTTTGAACGGTACCTACACATTTTATTATTAAACATACAAAAGTTTTAGGGCTTTACCTAAACCGCCAGAATTTATTTAAAAAAGAAACAAATGACGATTGGACACCTAACAAATGAGTATCAACTTTGTTATTTTAAATGGAACACTCAGTATATTTTCTCAAATTAAGAAATATATTTATTTCCTAATTCCAAAAATATGTAGTTTGTCTATATTTTGTTTCATACTTCTTGCGATATTTAACTTTAAAATAAAAAAAAAAATGCATTTACTTTGATTAATAAGAAGTTTATTATGTGTGACAAGTGTTAAACTAATTAAAAGTCATTTTACAAGTCAAAACGCATCTAAGAGAAATTAACATATTATTTGAAATAAATTAATAAAAGTATACCAAAACAATAATAATTTCAAACTTAAATATCACAAAAAGTATGAACCCAAATATAGACAAACTACATATTTTTGGAATTAGGAGAAAAATATCTTTTTTAATTCCACAAAATATACTGAGTGTTCCATTTAAAATAACAAAGTTGACACTCATTTGTTAGATTTCCGATTGTCTTTTGTCTCTTTTTAAAGTAAATTCTAGCGGTTCAGGTATATCCCTAAAACTTTTGTATTTAACATTTTTTGATATGTCTAATAATAAAATGTGTAGGTACCGTTCAAAATATAAACAAAAACCCTGTATATATAACAGCCACATAACAGCCATTAGTGTTTGTTTAAAAAACACCCCACCTCCTCAGGGACACGAAAAAGTAACAAAACAAGCTCATCAATTTTTTATTATCGAATTTAGAAAAAAAAGTTCCAATAAAAGTTGCTTGGTAGGATATGTTCTTCATATCAATTAACTTTAATTTATCTTACGACATCACGTCTAAGCGCTACAACATCCAACTTCAATTTTTTAAACAGCCAACTATGATTTTTTTTATATTTCGTAAACTGCCATGTTATAGTGCATTTGATGGCATAAAGTTTGTCAGGATGCATAAGCAATTTTCTAAAAAAAAATTATATCAACTTTAATTTCAATAATTTTTTATTCTGTTTAATGAAAGAAAATAAAAACACACAACGTAAATACAAAAACTAATTTAATAAATGTTCAAAAATTTCCCCATTAAATCTTCTAAATTATTTGGTTGATTTTTGTAGACCACATCTTTGTCAAGATCGAGTTTAGATCACAATAGATATTCGAGCATCGACATCATAAGTACCTGATTTCTGGCGCTTTTCATTCTTAAGTTCGATCAAACTTTGATCAAACAACAATTCACAACGGCTGCTGAGTATTGTTTCAAATTCATCTTTGTCAAAACCGAATTCGATCGATTTTAAATCAGAATAGCTTCTGAACTTGAGGGAATGTATTTCTAATGCTCTTAATTCTGGAGTTTGTGCTCCTGATTCCTGACACTTTTCATTCTTGAATTTGATCAAATTTAGATCAATTCACAACGATGGCAGTATGTGAATTTAGGTTACGACATTCGAGCATCAACATCATATTAACCTCAAGGCATGTACCTCTGATTTCGGACGCAATTCACTACGATTGCTGCATGTTGTTTCAGATCCATCTTTGTCAAGATCGAGTTTAGATCACAATAGATATTCGAGCATCGACATCGATTTTTGGCGCTTTTCATTCTTAAGTTCGATCAAACAACAATTCACAACGACTGCCGAGTATTGTTTCAAATCCATCTTTGTCAAAACCGAACTTGATCGATTTTAGATCACAATAGCTTCTAAACTTGAGGGAATGTATTTCTAATGCTCTTAATTCTGGAGTTTGATCAAATATTTCACAACGATCGTTTTAAATACGTTTTTGTCAAAATCTTTCTTGATCGGATTTATGTCAGCATTAGCTTCGAGATAATTGATTGAATCGATTGCGGCATGTTGCTTTTAATTATTAAAATGTACTCTTGGCTATGACTCTTTTCATTTTTGAGTTTGATCAAATTTAGATCAATTCACGACAGTTGTCGCATGTTGCTTGAAATCCCGTTGGTCAAAATCGAATTTAGGTCACGACATTCGAGCATCAACATCAAATTATCCTCTGATATCTAACGCTTTTTATTTTTGAATTTGATCAAACTTAGATCAAACAACATTTCACAACGATTGCCGCGCGTTGTTTCGGATTTATCGCAACTGAATTCCATAGTTCAGTGGAATTTAGATCACAGTAAGCTTGAACACATTCGGGCATCAACATCCTACAGTGTACCTCTGATTTCTGACGCCTTTCATTCTTGAATTTAATCAAACTTATTTCAAACAACAATTTATAACGATCGCCAGGTATTGTTTCGCATTGGTTGCAACTGAACTGTTTCGAATTTAGATCAAAATAAGCTTCAAGACGTTCGGGCATCAACGTCATATGAAATGCGCCCCCGATTTCTGACGGTTTTTTTTCTTGAGTTTCATCAAACTTAGATCAATTCTGTCTTGACTTAATCGAACTTAATTAAATTTGGATCACGTGCTTTTCATTGAATGTAAACCCCATTTTTATGCTGCCTTGGTCTTTTTCCGAGTTTGGCAAAATTTAACTTCCTTAAATCCTTGACAACAACTGTTGAAATAATCGTTGTAAGAACCACTGGATGCGATTTAAATGCCCCAGTTTACTAGTGTGTGCAATAAATGATGTAGCAGTAAGCCCGCAGATGTAATACAATAATCGTCGAGGCAGATCATTTATGACACCATAAATAGCATTGTGAGCGTGCAGGCCTCTTCGTCTTATCTACCTAAGATGAAAAACCAATATGCATTGCTACTTACCTATCAGTATCAACTTAGTTGACCTTGCGAGAATTGCGAACGCCGGGGGAAAAACCTACCTGGAATTATGCCCAGCTCAGTGGAGACGGGATGGGCTACAATAGGATTGTCGGTATCTGTTTACCTAGATGTTAAATTAAAGGGAGCGTCACCTAGCGTTATGTATAATCCAAGCACCAGTAATACATAGCACCGCTAGAATTGCACAGCATTTGAGTAACCCTCAAGTTTGTTTCCGCGTTTTTTTTAAATAAAATAAATTTATCGGACACCCTGTATACAACTAAATTATCGGGCACCCTGTATATATAAAAAAATGACGAACAATGACGCTGAGTTTATTATGCCTCTTGGTAAAAGAAATACGAAAATAAGGGTTATGTTATGATCCCCTAAAGCTAGATTCGTTAATTTAAATTAAATTAAAATTTACATAGCAAACTTAATCGCGTAATCACCGGCGAGGATATCCTGTACCGTTCACAAAAATAACATACAATAAATAGATTCTGTCCGACTGACAGTAGATGTAATATACGATTGAAAATTTAGGAACGCATGTTATGAAATATCGTTCTTAAGGAACCTGGGCCTGAAGCATACAGGTACAGTATCACAAGGCACTTAAGGCACCCGTTACGCAGTTTAGTGACACATGCAATTAATAACAGAAGTAAACATAGAAATGGTACGATACTACACTTCACTAAGTTCGGGTCGTCTGGGGGTCACAACGTGGTCACAACTTACGACGCAGGCTCGATTCCAAATTCATGCGGGGAATCCAGATGCTTACATCGAAGTCACGAAATATAACACGGAATTTACATGAACTCTAGAACCTCCGCTGTGCTTGTCGATACTTGGTACTGTTTGCTAATGGAAGAAACATGACGATAAGTAAAAGAGTTCGACGAATTTAAAGTTGAATCAAAAGACTTACCCTTTTTTTAAGACAAGGGCCTGTTAAAAATCTGCGACGCGTCTGTTTGTACAAATGAAGTCGGAGTTCGTGGCACTGGTTTTAACTGCTATTTCAGCACTGGGATTATTCCCAAAAACTGTTCATGAGGGTAGAAAATCCCTAATATCTATTAAGTGGTCTGATTCAAGCACAAATTGCATAATTTAGCTTTTAGAGCGGACAACAACGACCAACGTTCAGGAATGTCGCGAACCTACAAGATGGCGACCGGAATGCTTTTATATGATTTGCAAAATCAACAAAATAAAACAAACGCCGACACGCCCCTTTTTACTCCATATTCAAAAATAGCCAATATACACGCAAGAGGAAAGAAACAAAATAAAAGACTTTAGAGTTTATAATCAGTGAAGCCAAAATTTAAAAACACCCTCAAATAAAAATGTTAAAGCAAAAGTGAACCGTAACAGCATAATATGTGGGAGCACTGTCTTGCTGAAACCAAACGTTGTTTAAGCTTTCTGGCAAAAGAGCTCAACGCGACGGTACTACTTCATTTGTTAAGAACTACAGGTACCTATTGGAATGTAAAGTACCAGCTAAGAAGAAATGGTCTAAGGAAATGGTGACCAACAATTCTTATCCAGACATTTAATTTCTCAGGTCGTTGTGTATGCACTTTTTCCACCAATGAGGATTATTGCGCGACCAGTATCGATAATTATGTCTGTTGATGGATCCGTTGATGAAATTTTTCTTTTTTAAGCAAATTCATAACAGACATTATTATGGTCATTTTCCAAATTTTGTCAAAATTTTCTTTTTTACTTACTTTTTTCTTCCTTAACAGACTTGGTCAATATTATGGTTAAGCGTAAGTTGTCTTGTAAAAACTTGAGAATATTCCTCAGTGGATAATAAAATGTCTAATGCCGTATCTCAACTAGTAGCACTTTTAGGTGCAACCAAACGGTTAAGAGTAGACCGTGACGGTGGAGTCTGATTGGGATAGTTTCCGCTAAGAAGAGTATAAGTTTGCTCGTAAGTCCATTGTCAATCTCCCAATCCTACCATCATCAAAATTTCTGTTTTTCCCTTTCCGAGTAATGCATCACACCCTCTAATTGCATTAAGGCCCAATTACAGTTCAAGTTTAAGTCAAAGCTTAAAAAGTATTGAATATTGAAGTGATTTAAAAATGACATTGTGAAATTGGACCTAAATATTATTTTTCCACGACTATTTAATAATACTGTCACCATTAAATTCCTTTTTTCCACGGCTATTTAATAATAATGTCACGTTCATTACTCAATGGCTTCATTACTCAATGGCCCGTTGAGTAATAACTTCAAATTTCACGGCTCATATCATAGCAACCACAATCAAATAGGTGTACTACTTACAAACGTCAGATTTGCACTGTCTATAAACGTCAGATTTGTTTTCGTATTTTTATTTATTTTATTTCCTTATTTTCATTAATAGTCGTGGAAAAAGTATAGTACTCTACTCCCGAGTAATGGTTATTAATCACTCGAATGAATTACAATACTCGCTTCGCTCCAGTTATAAACTTTCATTCTCGTGATTAATAGCCGTCATTACTCGGTCGTTGAATAATATACTATTTTTGTATTGGTTAAAGATCTTAATTAGAAGCAATTATCTAAGGTAACCAGATTCAATGAAGTGTATATTCTTGAATGGTTTTCTCGAAAATTTGCTTAAGGAATCTACTTAAAATTTTATTATGTCAGAAGTAAAAGAACTTGCTGATTTCGACAGGATGAAAAAAAAATAGGTTGCTACTTAAAAAATCGAGGTTATTGTCACGAGGGGGAATTTTCAAAAAACCACAAGGGTTTTTTTTCTATGTTGCGCGGATAAAAATCATAAAAAGTATTTGAACGCGGACTTGTGTAATTGAGGGCAGCTTACGACCGTGTTGAAATGTAAACACAATAAGGAGGTAACTGATACGTAAATGTTCATATTTCATAATAACACATCAGCGGAATTTATTTCAAACAGGGCCACATGCTGATACGCGCGTATACGAATGACGCAAACGGACACAAAGCAGGTGATGAAAAAATGCAACGCACGACTAGGCAAAAAACATGTATTTAAAGTGCGGGCCAAAATTAGGAAGTCAGTCGTTTTCCACCGGACCGACTCAGGGGGCACTAGTGCCAACCAACGAGGGGACGCCAACATTGCCGCTGCCAACGCTCAACAACGCCGACGCCGCCGTCCGCTTCATTGTCGTCGCCACCCCAGCATCAGCATTGCTGCAGCCCCCATCATCTGTCACTGACGCCGACAACATTGCCGTTCGTCCTAAAGAAGTACGAGGACCATCTCCCCCGCCTGCTGCCGAGAGAAGACATCACCGTAGTTCTGCACTGGTCGCCGCTGTTCCAACCCGATCACCCCGTAGGCTGAGCAAGGACGTGTCGTGCTCCAGCCAAGGAACATTGAGACCAACCACGCAAGTCGCGGACCGGCCTTGAACTTCGGTAGTCTTCCCGGCTAAGGAAACGTCGCCCGCTGCTCCGTCTTAGTCGAATCAACAATCCCAGTCGCCGCGAACAACCCAGGACCGCACCCCAAGTTTCACGGACAAACCACCCTCAACCAAATTAATCATTTACGTAAATAAAGAGGTATTAATTTTGTAAATCATTGTCTTTAAAGCTCTACCCTCTGATAAACCTACGCACCCCAATCAACCCAAAGGCTAAGGACACACCGATGCGAAACATAGTGGAGGCTTAGCGCGACGTGGTGAAGGACCTTAGCTTTCATTTGAATTTTTTTTTCTATACCCAATAATAAAAACGTTACAGCTAAGTTTCGTTGCTTTTTCCTCACACTGTATAGAGAGATAAGTTTTTTCTGTTACGTTTATAATACAATTATATCCTTTAAAACAACTGTATGGTTAACCTTCAGTAGCCCCTGGAGTACGGCGTACTCGGAGTACACAACCAATCACTTACACATGAAATCAAACGAAATTTGGGATTTTCTCGGTATTCCTGAGTATGATCAAACAGCAAGAGATGCTTGTACATGTTTTCAGATATTGCAATGTATTGAGGCAATCAAAGAAGTTTAGACATGCTTGAACATGTTAATCGGCTCAGAGATTGCAATGTATTAAGACAATCAAAGAGGTTTGTAATAGATTTTGCTCAGTGCTATGAACCAACTACGTTCCAAGATGATGTTATCTGCGAACACTGACAAGCGGCAATAAATGAAGAATTGCGGATTCTTGGGAAAAATTAAACATGGGCGATTGTGCCAAAACGGCAGAATCAGAAAATCATCGATTTCAAATGGGTCTTCAAGACTTAGCAGAGAATATTTCGCTACAAAGCACGTCTTCGTGCAAGAGGATTTATTTCAACAGAAATCCGTGGTATTGTTCGCATTGCCAATCCTATAGGATCACTTCAACAATTCGATTTAAAAACTGCATTATTATATGGTAAGCTCGATGATGACATTTTTATGGTTGTATCAGAAGGCGTAGAAGTAAAAAAAAATCGTGACCTGGTAGTATGTACGTCAGAAAAATCATTGTATACACTGTTGCCCAGATGCTGGAATAAGAGGTTTACAAATTTTTTGAATGATTATAATTTTCATGAATCGGACGCTGATAAATGTATTTTTACAGGAAATGTTAATGATATAGTTGTTTATTTAGTTCTTTTTGTTGTTGATGGCTTGATAGCAACCAAAACTCAAAGCACTTAATACAGTCATTCAAACTTTAAAAACAACGTTCAGTGTAAAGATAAGCGAATCAAACACATTTTGTGGCATATAAATCGAAAGAGACAAAGAAAATAAGAGTATGTTTTAAAGGTAAGAAATAAATAAATCCTTTGGTGCTAAGATTTGGTTGAACCATGGACAGAATCGAAGCGTTTGTGTTATGATGTTATAGGAAAATAATTGTACCTCGTTAGTTGCTGCGTAGCCATCTGTTTATTTAATGTTACAAGAAAAAAAATTAAGTCTCTACTATATTAAAAAATTAAGAGTGCCTGCTATATTAAAAAAAAATTAAATTAAAAAATAAATGTACCGAGTACATAATGTTTAGAAAGAAACAAATCTCTCTTGTAATTTAAACCGAGCTTACAAAATTAATCAATCAACTTAATTAATTTTTTAAGCGCCCGCGGGATTAATTCCACGCCATTTTTAGTCGTCCGCAGAAAAATGAAGGCGAGCATAATGCCAAAGAAACTCACGTAAAAAAGAGGAAATCTCCTTTTTATTTATTGAGTACGACGTACGAGTAATTTGATGTTCTGCAAAGAAGGCGAGACGCACGAAAAAGCCGGAATAAACCGATTTGAAAATTAGCAATCACGCATCGAACAGCTTTTTTCCGACGTCGGCGACAAAGTAAAAATCTATCGGCAAGAAATACAGTTAAAGCTCCACGCAGGTTCGAAAAGCGGGTTTCGACCTGAGAATGATCAATAAAAAAGCAGAATTTAGTATGTTATTATTAATGAGCGGGAGAATTATATTTTCCAAGGTTATCGGTTAGCGAAACGATTGGGATGAACAAACGAAAGAGTCGCTGCCCTGGTGGTCAATACATGAACTCTCGTATGAGATAAACTGTTAGTGGAACGTCAGTGGAATACATAATAAATAAAATAATTAGTTGAAATAAATCAAATATTACCGAAAATGTATCGCTCCGTACGTTTTCTAAGCATAAACTGATCAAAAACCGAAGGTACGGTACACCTTCGGTTATGGTTATCTCACATATAACGTCCATTTGCAGCGCCACCTACTTTCCATTGTTCTTCCCAACTGCAAAGTGCAATGTATCGAGTCGGTCAGCGGCGTCATAAAAATCAGTCGTTAGCATGCGAGTAAAAAGCAACTAACTTGTAGGTAATGGAAATGGAATGCGCTTCTCCCACCGCGCGCAATTCAGTACGCCTCTGACCGATAACCTTGAAAAATATAATTCTTCCGCTCATTAGTTATTATGATGAGCTCGTTTGTCACATTTTATGTGAGTTTATAAATTAATTTTAAGGATAATCAAAGAAATATTAAAAATAATTTTACAACTTGCCTAGTTAACTTAATACGTAGTAAACACTAGCATAGGTACAATATTACTAGGAAGTCGAAATGGACAAACTCGAGTATCTGTATTTAACGGGGCTCAGTGGTAAGAAGATCCTTCATATTATGCAACAGTGAAAATTGGTTTGCATATTTCAAAAGAGGCAAAGTTTCTGTTGAAAAGGTGATCAAGAAGACAGATTTCCACGTCTATTCCCGAAAACATGGTATTATCAGATGTTCGAATTGGGCTCAAACGAATATCTGAGATTCTGAACATTTCATATCATAAAGCCCGATTTAGGTATAAAAAAATCGGCAAAATGGATCCCCAAATGTTTAAACGTTGATAAAAAACGAGCAAGAGTGGGATTGTGTGTCCATTTTAAACAAGATGTTGACTTCTTGAGCCGAGTCGCCATGGACGAAACTTGGGTACTTTTGTATGGCTGAGAAACAAACCAGCAATTCAATTGATTGCTGCTTTGAGCTTCCATTCAATCAATGAAAGCACTCTATGTTTGGAAATCAGCTGGAGAAGTTCTGGCATCAATCTTTGGGGCATTACTCTACATTACTAACAAATCTACGAGAAAAGATAAAAGTGTAAGCAATCGGCAATTTGTAAATCATTAAGTATATTGCGTAAGTTAAATTCGGTACGTCGACTACGCGACCGCGGAAAACTTGCTCTTAAAAATAACGTAAACAAACGACTGGCTTTGCCGGTATGAGTCACGACTGACCTTTGCAATGAAACGGAGAATTTTAGCTGCATATAGCAACATCAAACGTGATTCATTAAAGAGTCGGCTTATGCAAAGTAACTAAAAGCGAACAATCGATGAAAATCACGATGACTCATAGGGCAAGTGTTCCATAGATTTTTCACAATCGGAATTTCCGATTTAAAGCTATATAAAAGGCAACTGAGTTTACGATAGGGATTGTAATGGATTGTAATAAGAGTAGTAATAATAATTGAATGTAATATAAAGATTTATTCCAGAACTAATATTGATAATAATACAAGTTGTTGAATTATATCCTATTTCAATTGTTTCTCCTCAGCTTCCCTATAAGTAGTAATATATTATTCATTTACACACCGTAATACACTACATATACTCTCCCTCGAAGACGATGGCACACCCTTATCTTCATAAGTTAATCTATCTGGTTTTTTAATTATACGCCGTGGGCGGTTCTTTGCAACACTAATTGGTATAAGTTCTTCCTGAGGCGAAACTACTGAGTTTTTAGTTGGCGAAGATTGAATATTACTATCAATATAACTTCCAATATTCGCCGTAGCGTCGGTTTCGTTATTTTGTTTGTCTTTATTGACAATAATCGGTGAAATCTGATTGTTATCTTCTTTTCCTACGTAAACTGTATCGTCAATGCTTACTTCTTTAGTCTCCAAATTTTTGGCATCGCTTACAGCTAAAATCTGATTAGTGTGTCGCTTCCAAATTTAATTACCTGCAATGGTTTTGACAAAGTAGTTTCTTTTACCAATTACCCCATCAATGACAGCTTTAGTCCAAGTTTTCTTGTTAGGATTTCTATAGTCTCTAACCATTACAACTTGACCTTCTTCAAAACTAATCTCCCTGTTACCTTTCATTGTTCTATTTTCTTTTACAGGTTTTTCGTGAGGTATTACAAAATCTAATCTGGTTTTTAAGTTTCTTTTAAACATACGTGCGGCGGGACTTATTTTTGTAGTACAATGCGGCGCGTTTCTGTAAGTAAACAACCAACGATTAATTCGAGTTGATAACGACACTTTAGCGTTTGTTGGATCTTTCATTGCTTTAAATAAGGCATTTTTGAATGTTTTAACCGCATTTTCGGCAGCTCCATTGCTAGCCGGATGAGCCACTGGTGTTGTTCTGTGTTTAATACCACTTAATTCACAAAAAGTCATAAATTCACAAGATACAAACTGAGTGCCGTTGTCACTTATACTCTTATCCGGCAATCCAAAGCGCGCGAACGTTTCCCTCAACTTACTGATTGTAGTTTCAGCATTTATTTGAGGACAAATGAAAACTTCTGGCCATTTGCTAAAAGCATCAATAATTATAAGGAACATTTTTCCTTCTCCAGGACCCAAGAAATCTATGTGAATCCTTTCAAAAGGTCGAGTCACTTCTTCAAAGGGTATAAGCTTAGCCTTGGGTGGTTCTTGTCTACAAGACAGACAAGCATCACAAGAAAGTACTTGATTTTCAATATCAGTATCTAACTTAGGCCACCAAAAGTATGACCTGGCCCAACTTTTCATTTTTACAATGCCCATATGACCGTTGTGTAATTCTTTGAGTAATCCATTCTGTAACTGCTTCGGAATAATAACTCGGTATCCCCACATAATTACTCCTTCTTCCATACTGAGCTCATTTTTTAACCTTGAGTATGGTTTAAGCTCCTCACCTACATTATTCGGCCAACCATGTGCAATGTATCTGCAAACTTTAACTAAAATAGGATCACGACGAGTAACTGACCTGATTTGTCTGACATCCACCGGCACAGTATCCATAAAGTGAATATATTCGGATTCATAGTGATCTGGAATTTCTTTCATAACAGGAACTCTCGACAAACCATCAGCAATCACGTTTTGCCCTCCACTAATATACTTGATGTCATAATCAAAACCTGAAAGATAAACAGCCCAACGCTGTAGCCTTCCAGCTGCCATTATTGGAATGCCTTTCTTCTCCCCAAAGAGTGCTAATAAAGGTTTGTGATCACAAACTATCGTAAATTTTCTTCCCATTAAATACTGGTGAAACTTCTGTACACCCCAGTGCACAGCTAAAGCTTCTCTGTGGATAACAGAATAACTTCTCTCCGACTTGGAAATAGTTCTAGATGCAAAATGAATGGGTTTCTCAACATTTCCGTCTAAAACATGCACCAACACCGCTCCTATACCATACTCAGAAGCATCAGTATACAGCTTGACTGGTAGATATGGATCATAATGGACTAATATTTCATCTGAAGAAATTGCTTTCTTTGCTTTTTCAAAAGCTTTGTCTTGATCCTTGCTCCACCGTTTCGCAGTTCTTTTTCTCAGTAAATAATACAGAGGTTCCAGGATTGTTGACAAATTCTTCACAAATTTCCCATAATAATTAACCATGCCCAAGAAAGCACGAATTGACTTTTCATCTTTGGGCTTTTGGGCCTTGAGAATAGCTTCTACTTTTTCTGGATCCTTTTTCAAACCTAGAGTATTTGTAATATATCCCAGGTACTTTACCTCTTTCTGATAAAATACACATTTGGACAGCTTCAATTTTAATCCGGCCTCTTTTAACCGATAAAATGTTTCTCTTAAATTCTTAAAATGCTCTTCATCAGTCTTTCCTGTAACCACAATATCGTCTAAATATACTACAACACCTTTAATTCCTTGTAAAACTTTTTCCATACATTTTTGAAAAATTGCACATGCAGTTTTAACACCAAAAGGTAAATGATTTACCAAATAAATACCCTGCTGTGTACTTAAAGCTAAAAGCTTTCTTGCTTTATCATCTACTATTAACTGATTATATGCGTTGGATAAATCAAGCTTAGTGAAATGTTTGCCTCCACTTAACTTTGCAAATAATTCTTCAATTTTCGGAATAGGATAGTTATCATTTTCTAAATATTTATTTATAGTAATTTTATAATCAGCGCAAAGTCGAATTGATCCATCTGACTTAATTACCGGCACCAAAGGAGTCCCCCAATTACAATTATCCGTTTTTGTAATAACTCCTGCGCTTTCAAGCCTACTTATTTCCTTTTCAACCTTAGGTTTGAGCGCAAAAGGTATTGACCTGGGCTTAACAAAGATCGGAATTATGTCGTCCTTAATTTTTAATTTAACCTTTTCATTTTTTACATTCACCAAGTTTTCCGTTGAATAATTCCTTCAAATTCACCAATGAGCTTTTTAAGAATAATTTTTTTTACTGGCATTACATTCATCTATGGCCAACTCATAAGCTAATTGATCAAGATTAATTTCCTTTCAGTAATATAAGTGGTTTTACATTTCAAATTCTTATTCAATTTAACAATGTCAAACATTTTTATCAAGTCACGGCCTAACAACGGACGACATCCTTTTCAACGATAACTGCCCGACAAATCTTGGTAATGTCATTATAAATAAATGATGCCTCAATCTCACCAATTGGTTTTATTATCGTATTTTCATAAGTACGTAAACGAATTCCCGTCGGTTTCAAAGGAATTTTATTTAACTTCGCCATGTATATATTTTCTGGAATCACCGTGATTCCTGCGCCCGAATCAACTTCCATACTGATTTTAATATTATCAATGAGCATTTCAATCATAAAAGGTTTTACATATTTGACATTGTCAACAAAACACATGTCATATTCCTCAACTGGACTTGTTTCTAAATCTAAAAAATGATTTTTACTGCCTTTTTTACACACACAGGCTAAATGTCCATATTCGTTACATTTCTTGCACCTATATTTCTTGTACTTACAGTTTTTATAATCATGGTTTGCTTTACCATATGCAAAACACATTGAAGAAAACGCGTTCTGGACTTGTCCCATTGACACTGACTTACGTGACGGTTCACCATTGATACCTCCCTTGCCTTTATCAACCAACTTCGAAGTCACCTTGGCATTTTTGCCCTTAAAGCAGACTGCGTTTATGTGAATAGCTTCTTCGATAGCGGCCTCTTTGCTCAATGCAGTATCCAATAATTGTTCCAGCGTTCTGTCAGGCTCCTCTTCACACAGTCGGTCAAGTATTTTTCCTGATTGCAACCCTGAGATAAACTTGTCTTTCAGCACTTCATTTAGACGATTGCCAAACTTACATTGCATTGACACATTTTTTTATTCGTACAAACCAATCTTTTATACGTTCATTTGGCATTTGATGTAAACTGTAATATTCAATACGTTTACGAAATACTGAAACCCAATCATCAGACACCTTGAACTCCTGCAATGTTCCGATATTTCCGCAAATTGCATTTCCCACCTTGCCGCTATGACAGGATTCTGGGTTTTCTCTTCTTGATATTTTTGTCTTAGCTGGATGCTCTTGACTATTACTTTTACCTCGTCGCCAATTATGTAATGGATTGTAATAAGATTAGTAATAATAATTGAATGTAATATAAAGATTTATTCCAGAACTAATATTGATAATAATACAAGTTGTTGAATTATATCCTATTTCAATTGTTTCTCCTCAGCTTCCCTATATGTAGTAATACACTATTCATTTACACACCGTAATACACTACAGGGATCATACAGTAAAGTGACCATATTTATAATAAATATACAATATAATTATAAACCATAACTTTATTTTTACAGTTGGTTCTTGTCCGATGAAATTTGTATCACAAAATCTTTTAAGCGGACACTAAATCGCGCACTATACACTTAACGTTTCGCAGTCGTTCGACAGCTTCGTCAGAAGTGAAAACATACACACACATATGTGGTACATATAACTTTATTAATATTATTTACTGTTATGAAATATATTTTTGGGAAGAATGAATTTTCTTCAACATATCGGTGTTACTTGAGAATTTCTCACCGAAAATTTCACATGATAGACCATAATTTATTTTAAGTCCTGTAATAGCTCGTATTGTCTCCACTGTCATCTGTGACCTTTCGTCAGTCCAAACGTAATTCATTTGGGAAAACACTCTTTCAACAAAAGCGTTGCTGTCCGGGGACAAATGTCATCGGGGACATGAGTGTCGTTTCGGGGACTGTCCCCGAAAATCGGGGACGAATGGTCACTTTCTCATACAGTCAGTAGGCGTATGATCGTGAACATCTCCCCGAGTTTGAAGGCGTAATTGGCATTCAAGGAATGTCATAGACGGATTTTCGGACTCTGATCAGATCACTCACTGTCTCTCTGTATGGGTTTGAGTGAAAAACATTAATTAATTTGCCAATTAGTTATTAGAAACTAACAAATGCTTTATTTGAATTACAAAGTTCTCGCTGTAAGGTTGTTGTGAATTTGTTTTGCGCTGTGCCGTATGATATCGTTCTGAAGTAATCATCAATTACATTCAAATTTTACATGTATCTAAATTGTGGTCTTTAATCATTTGATTGAATTATTATATTGTCTTAATTTTTAATCGATAAAAGATGATATGAGTTGTTGTTTTAATACTGTTTGAGAATTTCGCTTTATGCCAAATTCCTTAATTTGATTTATAATAATTGTTCTTAACTATTTTGAATATGTGTACATTTACTTATATACAGGGTGTTTACAGTGTTCTCTGTATCCTTTTAGGGGGCGATAGTACACCTCAGAAAGAGTCGATAAACCTTAAAACGTCTTAGTAAAAGTCGTCTCGTAAGCGAGATAATAAATCTTTTATTTATTACATGAAAGGGTTAATTTGTTTTAAACTCTAGTAATCTACTGTTTAATCAGCATTGTCCACTACAAAAGATGTTCGAAGTTATCACCATGTTGTATAGAATATCGATGGGCCATCAAGATTTTTAAAGAACAAGGTAAAAATAATAAAATTTTTAGTCAAACAAAGGTGATGGTAAAACTGAATTACTGATAACGACTTTGCCTGTCATATAACAAACGTAATAACAATTGAACAATAGTTTTTCCAACCGCCCAAGATTACTTTTTGTTTTTTGTTATACTGATTAAGTAGTAGATTACTAGTGTTTAAGACAAATTAATCGTTTAATGTAAAAAATAAAAGAATTATTACCTCGCTTATGAGACGACTTTTACTAAGGCGTTTTAAGGTTTATCGACTCCTTCTGAGGTATACTATCGCCCCCTAAAAGGATACAGAGAAGACCGTAAACACCCTGTATATTTTCTCTTTATATCTAACTAAGTTTCATTTAGAAGAAAGAATGTAATTTCGTCAATTCCGAAAAATATATGTAGTGGTGGGTAAGGGCTAAAATCCCGTTCTATACAGGGGTATTTACGGTAAATGGCCTATTGGAATATATTGGAAACTAAATAAATAAATTAAAAAAATATTACTTCATCTTTATGATCAAACAGTGAAAAGTACAATTTTCTATCTCTTCTATTTTTTGAAATCTTCCAATTTATTGTAACCACTGTACGTAACCGTCAAAATGTTTACAAACAATTTAATAATATTTTAGCCCTGATGTATGTTAATAATAAAAGATGTAGAATTGAACGGAGATTCCAAAAACATAATAATAAACAGTGTAGTCGTATTGTATGCTAACTTGTGATCCAAAATAATTTCCATCAACTTTTGCTACGAGAAAATAAATGTTCGGGGCTTGTGCCGTAAGTAATGCCTGTTAGTCTAATGAAGAAATAACTAAAAGGAAACTTGTACAACATTCATTCAAACCTTAAGCTACGAAACATTTTCAATGTAATATCCTTCCCTTTCTAAACATCTGCGCCTTCTTTGAACCCATCACTCAAATCCAGTTTGGAAGAATTATTTATCCTTATTTTTCACCTATTGTTTTAAAGTCAGTTGTACGTTCTCCTATGAGTAAAATATGATCCCTTTTAAACTTTTCTTCATTGGGCAAAACAAGTGAAAATTCGACGTGACTAAATGTTGGAAGGGGCTCAACTGACGCAGTGTGAGGTTTTGCATTGTGACAGTGTAAGACAATGTTATGCAAAATTTTGTTAGGTGTTTTCTTTTTGAAGGTTTCCTTAAGCTTTCTTAACGTCAGCACATACCGCTGACTGTTTTACTAGTACCCGGTTCAAGATATTCTAAAGAATAACCCCTGATGATCCCAGAACACAATTGCCATAAATTTCTTCACAGATGTTTGCACTTTAAATCTTTTTGGACAGGGTGATGATGTTGTAACACCATTCCTTTGATTGATTTTTGGTTTCTGGATCATACATAGATACCTACGTTTCATCTCCGGTCACTACATTGTCGAAAAAAGATGGTCCATATTCCTCGAGAAAGTTTATGAGAACGGCGTAAATTTCCATTCTTTTTTCCCTGAATTCGTTGATTAACTGGCGTGTACCCATCCAGCACATACCTTAGAATATCCAAGGTCATGTATAATCTTCTGCGTCCACAAACCAAAACATTAACAATATTCCAAACTGTCATAAACTTTGTTTCATCTGTTCTAACAGTAATCGGTCTCCCTGATCGTGATTTATCAAAAATATCGGTTTCATCGGCCCTACATTTGTTTTCCCATCTATGCACATTTCAATTGTCGATTTATCGTACACTTTTAAAATCTTCCAAGAAAACCTAACAACGCAACGTGACAATAAAGTTGACATAGAAAACATGAAGTGAGCATCAACTCCTTAGCTTATTTTGTTTGGCTATTACGGATCAACAATTACATACATTACGTTCCGCTATTCGTTCTGCTGTTAAACTGAAGTGTTCATCCAATTTTGAAACTTCGACATGAATTAAAACATTAAAAACAATAGTATTAGAAATACTTTATTTTTAATTAAACAATATGACCGTCACGTTCATCTTTGCATAATTTTATTCTTTTCTGAACTGATTGTAAAACATTCTGTAGCACCTGTGAAGAATTATTTATTATTAGTATCCATGATGCTGCTTAAGATCGTCCATATCACATACCGGGTGGAAATATTCAAAAATGCAAGGTAAACTCAAAAAATCACACAGAAGTCGGCAAATGCACGTTTGGCGGTTAAATTGAAAAGTGCTGATGACGCTTGAAAATAAATGTACGCTGTAGTATTCTAAAACTGCTATACGATTATAGAAAGATCGATCGATCGATAAGTTAAAGTACTTTATAGTTATCTCTTTCTAACTTTCGTGAAACCGATTTGCGGCCCCCAAGGCGGGGGCGTTCATTTAAAATAAGAAAGTTAGTATCGACTTACGGTAGAATCGGAAGTACGGCATGACTGATTTTGTAATATTTAAATAGTAAGTTATCGATTATTATCATGTGCAAATTTTCAACGATCTGCGAGGCGTAGTTTTCAATATATTTTAATAGACCACTCACCGTGAATATCCTTGTATAAAAGGGACCTTGAGAGCAATATCTGGCTAAAATAAGTTCAAACCAGATACGTACAAACAAATAAATTGTTACTTGAGTCCTTTCTGGTTTCATTAAAATTTTGGTACAAGAGTGAGGAGAAGAAGTGGAAATTGTTGTAGAGTTTGGACGTAAATATTTCTCTCTCACTCTCATCGTGATATCTAGAAGAGCGAGTCTTTCGACGAGGTCTTGTAAAATTGATAAAGTTGAAAGCAAAGGATAATTCATCCCCTTTCTTTTATAATTTGTAACCATCCGACTCTCACAAAGGGAAAAAAGGTGCAAAGATATCCTGCTTTTGCAGAATAATGCGTCCGCACGCAAATTACAAGTTGCCATGAATGCAATATCATAAAATAAAACGTGCATATTATTTAGGGTATACCTACATTTGTATATGAATTTCTATACATATATGAAGAGAAACTTTTCGCATTTATACACCCTTCATACCCAGATAGTAACAAAGTGTTAACTAAAGTTAACTACTACTAAAGTAAAGTAATTTTAAGTAAAGCAAATTTAAATGGAAAATTTAAATGAGTACGAATTCACTCAAATTGGGCAACTTATAGCAGTTTCAGTTCTTTCCCCTCTCGTTCGAAAGGGCTAATAAATTATAATAATACTTTCTTTCAATTATAATTTCTACGATATCTGATTTTTGAGACGTCCGAGTAATTAAGCCTTAATTAATCAAGTTACAACTTTGATAGCACTATATATCCAAAGGACATCTAGTCGATGAAGAGGAAGTTTTTGCGTAAACAAATGCATTGTTAGCAACAATTTATAGGAGGAGTTTCCAGTAAACGATCTACGAAGCACGGAGTCTCGGAGAATACATAGTACATACAAAATGCATTACAGAGGGTCGCACGAGTGAATGGCCTGAACGGGGCGTGGTGGGCTAGAAAAGCGCCGGCGTCAGCGGACAAAGGATAAATAGGATTTCTCGGAGTACTAACGATGAGAAAAAGGAACTTACAGTTATTTGTTTTGAGCACTTCTTAATTTATCGTTACGTCAAACATTGCGTGCGTAGCTTTTAGTAGACTTTAATCATTTTTGACGCAGATCCTTGACTATCATTTTCCGTTTATGACTCAGGAGTAAATGGGCGCGGCCTCATTTTGAAAAATAAATATTAAATTATGAGCAACGTTACAATAATAACAGCTTGTAACAAATGTATCGGGAGGCTGCCAAACTTGCTCTCTGTTGATTTCCAGCAGAAATATTTTTCATAATTTTGACAATCTATCCATCACCTTTAAATAGTACAATATGATTTTTTGAAAATGTTATACAGCAATATGCTCTGGATGCTATAAATATAGACCTCACGATTTACGCAGTCAAATTTACAGATGCACCATGGTATAAATATACACATAGGGCGGCGATAAAACTCATAATTTGTTTATTTTTTTCAAAATCCTGAAACAGAATCGAACAGTGGAGAGTACGTGAAGTTTGCTAGAATATTCTAGAATGCATGTATGGAATTTAATGCTAAATCTTCCGGAAGCAATTCGAATATACAGTTGAGGAGCACGTTGTTGTAAATTGGGCAAGAATTAATAGTGCGCCTATGAATTGCGATAGATCAAAGAAGAAGGGAGTATTCATTGCAATAGTCGTATTGGTAAAACATATTGCAGTGATATTTACCTATCAGAAGAAATTTATTCATCGTAAGCTGTTTCAAAGAATCTTCATATCATATAAAACTTTCCAAAATACAAAATTCTTCACATAATCTTCCTCAAATATACAAAATACCACAAATTCTTCCTACAAATTACAACGATCTTTATCAAATAATATCTTCATACATCAAATTAAACAAGTCTCTGTATTGTACAGCGACAAGTTCCAAGTTAGCATCCCAGAAAATAATTTACCATTCTTAAATCTTGGGGATTGGATGGATTTTTCCAACTGGATGGAGCGTATGCACGGGAGCTGTCTGCGTCTGCAACATCCACTCACGGCGAGACATTGGCCAATCCAGAAGGAAAAGAAAAGGACCTCTAAAAGGAATAAAAGATTAGTATATATGAATGATGGTAGGAGAATTAGAATAAAAAGTAACAAAATTCCAGACAGAATAGTAAATTATCAAAAATTTATGTATTAAACATTTACAAAGTTAGATTAATATTTAGAATTTTATTATAATTATTGTTAATCATTAAAATATAGTTGAAATGTTAATAAAATGAAATATACTTACTTAGTTTAACCTTAAGTTTGAAATATATAAGTTATCTGTCAGATTGACGTTTTGGGTGAAAGAAATGTTAAATTGATTAAAATATTTATAAATAAAATGGAGGGGTTGATCACCAAAGAGAATAAACAAACCGAGGTGTAATGGGGAGGAAATGTACACAAAACGTAAATCTTTCAATAGCAACCAGACTGTAAACATTAAAAAAATTGCTCTTATAATTTAATTGAGAATATAACTTTAAATTTCAATCTCTTTCATTGATTAATAATACATTATCAGAAATTTATCCAGGGATGTCTCACAGCGTAACGTTGAAGTAAGTTTTTTTTTTGATTTAAGGAAATTCTTTTGGTTCTAAAAACACATTACATATAACACATACTGTCATTCATCAATCATTTGAACTATCAAGACACATATACAAAGAATCTTCTTTATTATAGAAGAGTTATTATTTGTTTCGCAATTGGGCGTAACAGGTAGCAACACTTGGCAAATACGACTCTATCTATAATAATAAAATTCTAATTCAACATCACACTACATCTAAACGTTACAAAATTCTAAAGCATCATAGGAATTTTATCGTTTGTTTCGCAATTGGGCGTAACAGCTAGCAACACTTGGCAAATACGAAATTACCTGTGTATCTTTAGAATTTTAGACATACATTACAAAATTAAACAATTAAATTACTCACCAATTTATCTTCAAAAAATTTTTCTTCAAAATTATAATAAATAACTGGATTGCAATTGACATTGAGAGTTCCCACCCTGTACTGTCACTTTGACATTATAAAATAGAATTCATACCAGACTACTAGACTACGTAATTGTGTAGTGGATGTGGTTTAAAGATTGGAAAAAAAAAGGGAGAATAGACTATTTTAATACTTACCACATCTGCAAAATAAGCAACACTACAATATGTTGAATAAAAAAAGAGCTGCACTGCAATAAAAATGAAACATTTTTGTAGTTGTAGCAGCGAATGGAACATTCGTACGAAGAAGGTACTCCGTATACTATTTTTGTATTGTTCTTCACGTCTGAATTTAAAATGCTCCCGCAAGGTAGGCGCGTATGAATCGACATAAGATGTATTCTCTTCCGAGGTCAGAAGACAATAAATGAATTTGTTTTGACGTCGCAATAAATCGTATCGCAGTTCTTTTTAAACGGAGCAAAAATGTTGTCTGATTTTCTATGCTTGTGACAGTCTTTAATTTATTGCTTTGTATTCTTCGGGAACCACAGTTTAGTATTTGGAGAGTAGTTGAGATATTCGGTTGAACTAAACAAAGCATGCAGTTATTTTTCATAAGTAATGGTAGTTATTAAAAATGTCACAATACACGAACAAGAGGAATACCGAAGAAGGCTTTTTGCAAACAGATTTCCAGGCCCAAAACTTCCCATCACTACCAGAACAATTATTGTAGTTAATGTCCAGCATTTACGCAATTACAGAAGGTTTCGACCGCAAGATGCAAATCGAGGACGCGACCCTGATGCAGCTGGAATCAGAAATTTTGGACGTTGTTGTGGAAAATTCGGGCACAAGTGTACGTCACCTTGGCAACTAAAAAGGGTGCCAATGTTGACTGGTGGATATTATAAAAACAGGGTTGACATCTGTACCATGTAGGTACAACGCCTACAAAAATTACATCCGGAAGAATCCGAACATCGGCGCATTTTTTGTGAGTGGTTACTGGAAGAACGTGCAGGACATCAAATATTTTGGACGATCTGATGGCTACAGATTTACTAATGACGGCGTTTTTAATTTGTTCCACTGTGCGTAGAAAGAGACTCTTTCTCTTTCCCTTCTCGGTGGAGTGAGACTCGCTCTTCAATTTTCTTGTAACACTGATGAACCCGGCCGGTTTCGAAAATGTTTTGTGGAACAAAATAAAAGTTTTTGACGGAGGCTTCAAGAATTTTATTATTTTATAATAGCTTTTCGCAATATGTGGATATTGGAATGGTGTGAGTTTGTTGTTTTTCTGTAGTAACACTAATATAATGAAGAATTTTGTGAGGGACAGGTGGTGAAAATGATAAAAGAAAGGGAATGAATTATCCTTTACTTTCAAATTTACCAATTTACAAAGCCTCATGGAGATACTTTTCTCCTCTAGTTACCGTGACGACAGTGAGAGAGAGAGATTCTATTTTTACGCCCAAAATCTATGGCTTAATTCAAACTTTACAAAAATACAGAAATTACAGAAATAAACAAACTATTTCCACTTCTCCTCACTCATTTCCCAAAATTTTAGTCAAACCGCTGGGTCACGCTCGGTTCTTGCCTTGACTGATCGGCCTCGAATGTAAGATAAGATTATTGGAAAGAAAATCTTTTGCGAGATATTTTGTAAGTATTTTTATCAAAATACTGCAATTTTGAAGTCTTAGAACTCGAAAAATACTTAATAAAAAAATATTTTATTATGGTGTTTTGGAAAGATCTCGAGGTAAGCTATAAGAATATGTAAAAATGTGTAGGGTGTCCAATTTAAAAAATTCAAGGTTATCTTCATATGACCTTCAAACGACTATTCAAGATCACACAAATGGTACCATCTTATGGCCCCCTCGAAACCATACAACTTTTGTCTGAAACATTTTTCTCTAAAATGCTCTGTTTCCGAAATAAAAGGGGTGTACAGGTGGTCTCAGACACCCTGTATATATAAATGTATACAGGGTGTTTCAATGATGATGCACCAAACTTAGGGGACATTATTTGGAACAAAATATCTTAATACAATTTTGCAATCTGAGCAAGTTGAAATTTGAATTATTTTGAGTCGATGTTTTTAGAAATACTGTAGCAATTTCCATTTCTGCCGCCGTGAAACCAGACGAGCGATTTAAATTGTTATATGAATGTCACACAGCTGCAAGAAGGCAATAAATATCTATCGTAAGCGAAAGTATTTATGAGCGGCTTTTAATTCTGCCCTTGACCGAAAGACGTGTTAAAGACGACATCATTGAAAGAATGTGCATTTAGCGTGCATTTTGAGTTATTCTGATAAACGTTTGTTAATGCGGATTTCGTTGATGATCAGGAAACCTTTCCGCATAGAGGAATGCATGTCTGTGTATTCTTGAAACGTAAAATCGCCCCTAGCAAACACGTATGACAACACATGTACAAACAAACTTAGTGCCGATTCACAATGGACGTAAGCGTAAGAAATATGAAAAGACAGTAGATACATAAATGTAAATTCTCAGTATGTTTGTCAGTCAATTTTATGTGTACTAAAAAAAAGGAACGACGCTCATTATTAACCATTACAAGAGTTCTAATTGACGTAAGAATTGACAAACATACCGAAAATTTACATTTATGTATGTACTATCTTCTCGTATTTCTTACGCTTACGTCCATTGTGAATCGGCACTTACATACATTAATAAACTCTTACAAATGGAAGTTACAAACCACACCAAGGTCTTGCAAATTATGCTTCGCTTCCAACGCTACTCTTTATTAAAATCTAAAAATCATTCGATAACCAGAACGGACTTAAAAGGTGTTTTCGAAAATTCGCTCCGAGTAGAAATGTGAGAGAGAACATTAAGAGACTTAGTGCACGTAAAAGTGAGAAAAATAGCGCTCCGATTGAATTAACGAAAACGCCTAATGTGCTTCATCACATTACCTGAGGCGACATTTTATGTGGCAATAAAACAACTGTAAGAAATCCAAGCATCTTATAATTATCAAAGCCTAGTACGGAAGTTAAATTCAATGCAACGCGACCGCGAGAAAAATCCGCCCACTTGAAGTTTATGTAAGTAACCGTGGCAGCGGCTCGCTGTATCAAGAGCCTTGGCCGAGATGAGACATAATTGACATTTGCAAATTCGAAGAATTGCAACCAACCTCGTGCTGAATCACACACTACGTAATCGGAATTGACCTTAGAAAAATCAACTAAAAAGGGGCCGTAGCAAAGTACAAGCATCAGACAGCTTCTAGCAGTTTGATCGTAAAGATTGCTAGTGCCCGTCTTGTGGAGTACATCTCCATAAGCCCGAGGGCGTAATCGACATTTACAGAATGTCTTAGTGTGTGTTGCTGTTCTCCAAAAAGTCCGTCCGTCTCTGTATCTAGTACTATGGTTGGGTGAGAATTTAATTATCGATTTTTACTATTTCGGCTATGTTTTATAAACTAACATTTGCTTATTTTAATTATAAGATGCTGTTTTTCTCGTCATAAAATTATTTTGAATTTGTTATATGTTGTCTCGTATGTTGTTCTGAAATCATCGGAAATTACAGTACCAACCAAAATATATCTGGGAATTTTGCTTTTTGGCAACATAATTCAACAGGTGGTGGTTTTTTTAATTTTGAAACAGACAATAACTACAAACAAAGAAATTGCTACTTAGGTCCTTTACGGTCTGATTCAAATTTCAGTAAAAGAGTGAGGAGAAGAAGTGGAAATTGTTGATTATTGTGGTGTGATTAATTTTGGAAATTAAGCCTAGTTTGGGCATCACAATAGAACTTCTCTCTTACTCTCGTCGAAATATCTAGACGGACATAGTGTTTCGACGAGGCCTTGTAAAAATTGATAAAACTGAAAGTAAAAGATAATTCAGCCCCTTTCTGTTATCATTATTTTTAACCACCCGTCCCTCACACAACAAACCGATTCTTTTGGCGAAGGTTAAGGCAGGTTAAGGATTCCGTTCGACCTCATCTACGGTACGTTTTAAAAATATACGATTCTCCTTTTCCTTCCGTTTTCTCAAAATCTATTCGTTAAAAAAAAACACGAAACTTTTATTTCTTTTGTCGTTATTTACCGACATACCGAGTTTGGTGCACCTTCATTGAAACAGCCTGTATATTCAAAATAAATAGTAACAATTACAAATTAAGATAAGATAACAGTATTAGAACAATAACTCAAAATCGTGTGTTTTTAAATATCATTAAGGCTGGGTTTCTCAGTCCTAGTTTAATTTTAAACTCCTGTTTATTCCCATGGTAGCAATTATAAAAACAATTGTTCCTATGGAAATAAACAGGAGTTTAAAATTAAACTAGGACTGAGAAACCTAGCCTAAGACAAATTTGAGAACAAAATAAACATAATTTTAATTATTTAGACAATTTATTAATAATGAAAATTATTTTAGAAAATCAATATAACATTTAAATGTAATTGAAGATTAATTCAAAACGATATCATACAAAATAATACAAAACTTCAAAATAATGTTATACGAAACAATTCAAAATAAATTCAAACTAATTTTATAAAGAGAAGAAACGGCATTCTGTACATCAATTTAAAGTAGTTGTTAGTATCTAATAACATAACTAATTGGCAAATAATAGTTATTTATGTATCAAGGGCATAATTAGGAGATTATAGCCCGAGAGTATGTTTAAAGCACGACGCGAAGCGGAGAGCTTTTAAATGCTCGAAGACTATTATCTACAGGTATGCACGTGGTACATACAACGTTTTACTTTATGTTGGCCAAAATTTATGGATTCAATATTTTTATATCGTATACGAGCGATGTGCACGTCGCTTCCCTAAAATAATTATGTAAATTGTTTGCGTTACTATGGATTTGTTTACGTTACTAGGGGTTTGTTTATTTTGAAGCCCTTGAGCGATAAAGGCCAAATTATGCCCGCAATAGGGCGCCAATAAACAAAATTATGGTTCCAAAATAGAATAAATTAATTTTCGTTTATCAAGCTATGGTAGGTACTGGATACAGAAAGAGAAATGGAACTTGAAAGTGTTCACAATCAGACTAAAACATTTTTAATGTCACTTCTGCCAATGAGTTTACGGCCATACGTCTTCTGACTATGTGTTCCTGTTTCATGACAACAGCCGTCTTTTACTTGGTTCACAAACCGGAAATTCCGATTATTTACGATCAAAATTCTGCGAGTTGGATCAAGTTACACATTTGTCCCATGAGTCATCGTGGCGTTCTGTAGATCTCCCGTTATTAGTCATATTTTGTTTATAATTGCATTCGATTTAAAATAAACAAATTTCTTTACAGAATATTGTTTTCTTTTATGAGTCACCCCAGCGACTGTTTGATGCTGCAATGTGCAGATGTTTTGTTTTTCGGCATTCTTTGATGCAATTTTGTTGCAAGGTCAATTTTATTTTTATGACAGCGAAGCTGCCTTTGGAGAACCAAGTCGCTGTAACATTTGTTTACATTACTATAGATAAGTGTGATATCCGAGGTCGCAATAGCGACGTTGTCTCGAATATTTGTTTAACTTGCGAAATGAACTTCATGATTTACTTTTGTACAAAATGTCGGTTTCTTCCAATTTCATTGTTGGCAAGGTGATTTGAAAACTTAACTTGCGTACTCTATTGGCGGATATAATCTAATTTATATGTTCAACGTACTACGCAGTGTGTTGTTCATGGTGAAGGATATCATAGTTATCCCTAATTTGCTTTTGTTGCCCCTTTTCTATGTAGTAGTAAGTCACTCTGGATTTATTTCATTGGGAATGCAATCCATAAAATAGTATGCATTCAATTTTTACTGTTTCTTTTGCGTCTTGTCTCATCATTTCAGCTGTTATTTTTGTTTGTTTGTTTTCATAAGCTTTTTAAATAGTAAAATGCCTTGAGTAATTCGTTAACAATATTAAAATTTTATTCCAATAATATTTAAGATTTAATTTCAACAAATTAGCAGGTACTCAGTGAAATACCACATTTTTCATTCTCGTGTGCCTTACGGCTCTCAGAGTCTTTTGTGGTTAAAATGCAACAAGATTAGGTTCATAATTGAACAGCTTAGTGGTTCGACGACATCTACGCCTAGGAGAGCCGGTGCTATAATTTACATTTGAAACTTCAGCAGTGACGCCTTATTGCTAATAGATTATTTAACGAAGTTCTTGAAGATAAATTGCATACGTTCCGTTATAACGGCCAGAGAGCACTTTCAAATTTAATATCATTGCTACAGTTTGAGGCCGCGTTAAATTTGTCGCACCGCTTTATTCTACCGGGCTCGCGGCAGTGCCGCATTAAAATATATTTTGTTAGGAGCGTAATTGAATAATGCGGCTGGCCATGTGCAGGGTGGTCGTATTAAATTATTGTAAAATACTACAGGGTTACAATATTTTATTCAAAGTGTGTATAAATGTAAGTAAGCGTTACCACTCGTTTAATCATAGTTTAAAGAACGCACCTCTTATTAAAAAAAGGCGTTACATTGCATTTATATCAGGTCACATCAACAAGCCAATTCATTCGATAAGTTTTAAAACATAAGTTTGGATGTAGTCCGATTCCACATTCGATGCATATGAATTTAATTTTGCCATTACAAATCCTACACAATCTCTCTGTTGTGACATAATCAATCAAATGATTTCGTCTATCACATCGAATACCATACAAAGGGTTCTTAACACTTTTCCCTCTTAAAGAAAGGTTTCCTGTGTTTCGTCGGCACGTTAGCTATGTTCCTCCTAAAAATGAGCAATGTGGAGCAGTATTTATATTGTGGATGAACTTTTCTCATGAGTACCCATGGATCTAATTGTAAAACATCTAGCAAATAACAAAAAATAGGCCACAATCGATTTTCTTGTCTCATTCCGATCATATGAGCAGCAACTAGCTGAGCCATTTTTAAGTTAGTAAGTAAGTAGTAGTTTATTGATTGATCTACATAGCATATACGGACATTGTCATGAACATTTACAAGATCTTAAGTATACAGTTATGCGATATAACTAGGTCACGAACAAACAACAAGAGAGAAACAAAGAGAGAAACAAAGCTTTGCAAACATAAACACTAATACATGCATATTAAGCTTAGCTGCATTAACCAACTATGGTGTGATGAATTCGTGTATGTGGTAAATTTTTTTTCAAGCAAAACATTTTTAACCAGTTTTTTAAATTGGATAATATTCGACGACTCCTTGATATAAACTGGTAAGGCATTATAGACGTTGATAGCTTTAAAATGAGCGCCTTTGTCGATGCCTCCCATATATTTATTATATTACCCAAAAACTTCCGGTTGGAGCATGTGTATGTACATATATAGATCTTACATTTCTTCTCCTTCGATCATTTTCCACATTTTCTTTCAGTAAGTGGAACCACATCTCTAGCACAATATTTTGTTTTCGTAAAGGCATGTCGTAGCTTAAGCTCGCCGTCAACAGAATTGTCACTAGTGTCATTCGTCCTGTCAACTGTCGAATAAGTGTTTTCGTGTTTGTTTGCGTTATTTATTGCTTTTGTACAAAAATAATTTATTTTTAGGACTCATTTATTTTACATTTATTGAATTACAAAAAGATGTTTACATTAGAGCAGAAAACATTTGCGATTGAAAGTTCTTTTCGTAATAATTCAAAAATCGCTGGGGCACTTGAATACCGAGTACGAAACTGCTTGGAAGAGTTTAGAGTTGAATTTCCCGATGTCATTATTGACCATAAAACACTTGCAGACAACCTGCATGGGTGTGTACAGTTGTTTCTTGAAACTGGAGGTCTTTTCCAAAAAAAAAAACAACAGGTCAACCTCGAAAAAGTACTGCTGGGTTACGTTCATAAACTATACCTCTGAGAGCACCTTGGGCGTGTAATCACATCTTTCTCACTCACGATTTTTAACCTTATTTTGCATCTCGCTCATCTGTTTCAAGACGACTTGTGTTTACATTATTTCCTTGACAACGGGCGCTTTATAAGAGCCCTACTTAAAAGTGGGAAGTGAAAAGTGCGTCCGTTGTCATGTATGTCACTAATGTAAGCAAAACACGTTTTGTAGCAGATGAGCGAGACGCAAAATACGTTAAAAATCGTCAATGAGAAAGACGTAATTATTAGGGATGTGGACATTTAAAAGAAATATTTTTTTGAAAGGAACGTGGAAATTTCATTATTTTTAATATGAAACGTTTCAACGGTAAATGCAATGAATTTTCACATTAAAAAAAATCAAAATCTCAAGTCAGCTTTATTTAGAAATTTTTTAACACATATAAATAATGTATAGTTACAGACAGAAAATATCGGACGACACTGCTGGTCTTTCCAGTGACATAAAAATAAAAAATATCCCTTTACTGTCATTTTGACTGACGTTTGCAAATTAATTTTGAAATTTATTTCTAATGCACTGCAATATGGCCAAAAAAGTTAAAATAAGGGAAAATATGTAGAATTGGATTCATCTTTTTCCTTTTTTTTTGTTGGTTTGACTATTTAATTGTCTGCTTGCAATTAGTAAATATTTAGTCTCGGTTTTATGTGTAAACACAAGTTAACTTTAACTTCCAGTTTATTGCCATAACAACAATTGTGTTCACAATTATTCTTACCACGGGAATAAACTGATAGTTAAAACTGACTTGCTTTTATATAACTGGACTTTTTGCCGATAAACATTAAGATTATGTAGGTAAAACTAAGTAGTTTCCCCGAATGCAAAATGCAAATAAATAATGAAAATGATATACCGATTAGAAGAACATTCCGAAAAGCGTTGTTAAAGTTGCGGACAGAAAATTTCGGACACGAACAAGAACTTTCATATTTTATTATCTTGTTGTGGTGGTTCCGAAATTTGAAAGCTCATTCAGCGAAATGGGTTCTCGGTCTCAACTGTTGATATATGCTGCTGAATGCGCCCACAAAACCAACAAAATTTTGTCACAAGTAAAATTTCCAAACGCCTATTTGCGATAAATGAACTGGACTGGCTATCCTGAGCTTTGGTGCGTTCTATTCTATCGCAATTCCTTAATAGCAAAAGGCTTAAGAAGTATATATTTTTTTTGTAAATAATCTGCTATACAAGATCGATATCTTGGAAATTTCCAAACGAAAAAGAAATTTCCAACAACTAAGGAATTTTCACAGAAATTTCAAAAACCTAGAAATTTCCACTGTTTTGCCAATTTCGAAAAGTCTTGAAATTTCAAGAAATTTGCTCTATGAAATTTCCTCAATTGTTTCGTTGCACATCCCTAGTAATTACACACCCAAGACGACCTCAGAGCTATAGTTTGTAAACGCAACCCTGAAGTTATCGAAACTGCGAGACGTGAGAACGTGCCACAAATTGTTACATAAAGATGTTCAGCTCTATTCTAATCGCACGAGATTGGTGCAAGAATTGCTGCCTGGTGATTCCATGCAGAGATTGTCTTTCTGTGAATCTTATTACCTTATATAATAAATTATTTTATTTGTGAGTAGTAATTTTTATTTTATTATTTATGTCATGCTGACATTTAAAAGGTATGTTCAATTTTAACACCGCGACATACGTTTTCCAAAACAAAATATTTTCACAGGTAATGCTATCGGGTTATTAAATGAACACATGTTACGAATTGTGTTCAAATATTTGTATAAAAGTCGAATGGATTACATACAGAATCAGAAATTTGGATACTGGACATAGCAACTTTGTTTCGATTAGGTTTGCGGAGAACTAACTGCCAACTGCCCGGATGCCAAGTTGAACATTTACCGAATCTGTATAATGTTTTTACGTACCCTTCGTTCCTCGTGTTGTCCAATGACGGGCCCATGTTGGAAGAAAAGTTACTGCTAGAGCTGATGACTAAAAATTTTTATACACGTAAAATGATACAAAATAAAAGGTTATGCTTAATTTATTCACATTTCAATGGAAACGATTTTTCAGAAAAACCAATTAAATGTGTGAAACAGATTACTGTGCGTCGCTTAATTAATTTTTTAAAGTATTACTTTACTATTTCTTTTTTTGTTACGTTCGAAAGCCCCAATTTCATTAATTTGTTCAACACGCTTTCATCTGCAAATAGACTTGTCCCCTTAATCGGTGTTGCTGTGATCCCGTTTCGGGTTCCGTCACATCGACGCGAATGTGTTACGAGTTTGTTTTCCTAGTTTCGTCGTAACCGTTTGGTTCTTAATGAAATTTATGTTCCGTACGAAATTGTCTTTGACGAAGTTAGACGTGCAGAACTATTCGCGTTTCGGAGTAAAATAATTAGGGCGCATCTACGGAATTTTGCGTTTTAAACGCGGGCGATGATCGAAAACTTTGCTTATTATAAAGCGCGGTATCATTGACGTCGAGTTTAATATGAACTTGTCCTAAATGATTCTGTTATGTGTTCCTCGTATAAGTTAAATGTGCTTAATCAACTTGTCGATTGTACTTGCTACAAGTCGAGAAACATTGTTAGAAGTACGCAGTATCTTGTAAGTTGAACACCGCACTATGTTTATAATCCTATCATACAGCCAAAAGTAAATTACTTGGTGTTTTTTTCAAGTTTATAAAAATATTGACAATATAGTTGATAATTATGACACTTCAATAAAATAACTAAGTTTTTTCTATGTTTACTAAAAAAAGTGTCATTAAAATAAAGGGGTACAGTAAAGAATGCCAAAGAACACAACTGCACATTGCATCATCAAACAGTCGGCATTATATAAAGAAGTTTGATTATTTTAAATTGAATGAAATTATAAACAAAACATGACTAAGAGCGGACGATCTATTGAACACCGCGATGACTTATGGGATAAATTATACACCAAGTCACAACTGCATATGCAGAGTTTTGTTCGTAATCGGAATTTCTGGTGTGAACCATATAAAAGATGGCTGTTGTCATGAAACAGGATCACACAGTCAGAAGACGTATGACCGTAAATTTCTTTCATGTCACAGGTATCTTGTGGTTGCATTTCATTATCAGATTCCTTTTTTACTTGTACTCTGTCACTACCAGGACATGTCTTGGATTCTAAATTTGAATACACTTAATTTTGAGGCATAACATTATTGGTTACCTATCTCTCTTCTACTGTGCTTTATGTCTTATTGTTTCTGTTTCTAACATCTACTATTCTCCTGATTTTAATTCCAGAAATGCGCAATGTGTTTGAATTAGCATTCAAAACCGTCTGACAGATTATTTTACTTTCTGCTTCCTGGCAATTATTTTTTATTATTTATTGCGACATTAAAGCAATATTCAGTCATTGGCAACATTACCTGCTTTGAAATTAACACGGTATAATATAGATAGGGAAAGTGTTAATTATGACAGTGCGGAAGTTCACGCGCCTAACATTAACCCAGGCGTCATGCTCTAATTGAACTCTTACATTTCAGGAATACTAATTGAATTCCGCGCGAGCGCAGCAAATATCAATTTCTGCAAAACGAATTAAAGGGTCTAATTGTTTTCGCATCGCGCCCTCTAGACCAGGTGGCAAAAACGTCCGTATCAAATTCGCATCTATTATTAGATTGAAATTCGGTCCTGCTTCCAAGTGTGATTGTCAGAGCGGCGAAAATTTTTAATTGCTTCAGAACATCTCCGCCGCGTAACTCGATTACGTAGGCGTGCTCAGAAAATCTAATTTTGGATTTTACTGTGAAGTGTACGGTTCGATCCTGAAGTAATTAATTATAAATGTGTAAGTCTGTACTGCGATAATTGTTTTGAATAGGAAAAATGACGAAAAAAGATGTAGTCGATTAATTTTTGGAGCAATCTAAAACTATTATGGCGCGTATTAACCAAAGCTTTGAACGAGTTCAGAGATGCTCGGAGCTAGCTCGACAAAAGATCTGAACTTGATGAGGACACTTCTCGTGTTTGCCGGTTCTGAGCTTTTAGCGAACCGAATCCGATCCGTGAAGTAGCGGTAAGATGAAAGGGTTCGGGGTTCAGACAAGCTACAAGCTAGCTCGGAACTCATTTCCAGTGTGGACGTGTGTCACTTCTGGCAACTACTGAATAATAGCGAACCAGTTCGGAGCTTTCGTTCTGAAGTAATTCCGAACTCCAAATAGATTTTGGTGTGTACAGGTCGAAAAGTTCTTAACCTGCTTTGAAGTCGTTGATTCTGAACTAGCTCCAAGTTAGTTCGAAACACTGTTTTTGGTGAATACGCACCTTTAGGAGTACCATTTACTGCGATGCGCCTTACCAAAACAAATGAACACGGAGAGGTACATTTCTAATGACTTCGTGCTCGAAGTAAAGTTTGATCACATGAAATTCGCACAAAACAACAAAATTCCACCCATTTTCGTGCCTAAATTGGCACAATTGGGCATGAGCATTTAGTGCGCTGGCACGTGCGTTCAAATCTTTTTTATTTCACTCCTAATAAACAAGCAACGCTTCGCAACAATGTAGCTACAATGTATTATCAGTAGCAAAGACATTTAATATATCTAATATTTAGTTATTCATTAAACTTTACTCAGATTAAAGCATATCCTCGTGTGTGAATAATTTGACTCGTTTAATTTCTTCAAAAATTTCCGAAAACATTCTATGAAATATCTCTGGAGCATTACACAAACCATAATTATGACAATCGTAAGAATTTGTACCGCAAAAGTTGTTAATGTTGATGCATCTTCAGATAATTCGATCTGTCAAAATCCCTTATTCGCCTCAAGAACTAAAAAGTACTTTCGGATTCTACCATATCCATAGTTATTTCTTCGAAGGTTGGTATTTCAAAATGCTCTCTCATAATAGCTAAATTCAAATTTTGTGGATCTTAAACTTAACTATTTTGTCAAACTCCAAAATCTTTAACTTTTCAAACCAATGTAACTGTAGATTAACATCAGTTAACATCAGTAGTTCCAGTTAACTGTTCCTAATAGTCTTCAACCGGAACCTATTTTTTCGCCGTAACCGAAACCAAAACCGAATCTTACTCGAGAAAACAAGTTGAGGATAGCTTTACTAAAGTCTAGATTACTACAGATTATATTTTTACTATATGCCGATCATATAAAATGTAAGTTAAGAAAATATACGACGAAATGACGTGGCAAAAGCCACAAGGCTGTTTCACGAAAGTTAGAAGGAGATAGCTACATAAAAATTCTTTGATTTATTTATCGATCGATCGGCATATAGAGAAAAAATGAACTGTAGCGTGTATTATTTATTAGCAATTGAAATTAAACAGTTTTATGTTGTAAGACAAAATCAAAAGCCTTTCAGTATAAATTATTGGTATATTCCTGCTTAACTCATTATTTTACGCCAACAATACAGGCTGAAAAGAACACAAGCAAAAAATGTTTGAGCCGGGTACACCCGAACGCCAGCCAAGGCACGCCGAATGCAGTTTCGGCTGTAACCGAAGATTCGGCGGTTTCTTGACCGAAACCGAAATTTGTGGCTGAAACCGAAACCTAAACAGAATCTTCGGTCGGACACTAGTTCCTAAAGGCTGTTTTACATTATAACATTTTTGGGTACAAAGTGAGAGAGATAAGCTACCACACTGAATTCTGATTAGTTGAATTGGCACTTCTCACTCATTTTGTATCAAATTTGAGATTAAAAATATCATAGTATAAACGGCCATAAGACATATACATATAAATATACAGGGATATATTCACGGTGAGTGGCCTATTAGAATATATGAGCAGCGTTCTAGCAACACAGAACATGTTCATTTTTTAGTGAAAAATGAGTTATTAGTAGTCGGTTGAAGAGTTTACTGATTTACGTAAAATATGTAGATGTAAGCAACTCAAATGGATCATACGCTGTTTTAAATGCACAGAAAGTTAGGGTGTTCAATCAAAACTAATAAAAAAAAAAAATTCTAACTATTAAATGTAATCGTGGTGTTCAGTCAAAGATAGACATGTCCGTAGTTATTATTTATGTATCAGCAAGAGTGTTACTTCGAAATAGGACATGTCCATAAAACAGTAGAGATGGACAGTTTGGGAACGAACTAGCTCAATTAAGCTACTCATTCAGCTGAGCTACAAGAGCTAGCTCGCAATAAATCACATTTGTAGCTCCTAGGCCTCCTAGCTCGCAATGGCGTGTGTACGATACGTCACATAAATATCGAACTACGGTGAAACGTTAAGTGTATAGTGCGTGATTTAGTGTCCGGTTAAAAGATTTTGTGATACAAATTTCATCGGACAAGAACCAACTTTAAATGTTAATCGTTACCTACTTTTTTCGCTCGCTGACTCAAGAATCTTTAAAGTAACCTCCAGGAATGCGTACGGTTTGTAAAAAGCACTGGAATGGCATATAAATATAGGGTGCGGATAAAGTCCCACAACAAGCTCATAATTTGTTTATTTAATGTTTTTTCGCAAAATCCTGAAACAGGCAAATTTTTACTTTTAAAAAGACACCATTTAGTGCAAAAATCTTTTCTCGATCGACATTTGTTTCTCCGCTGTGACGTCATCATTAGTTTTTTTAAATGCCAACCCTAATTTTTTTATGCAGATTTTGATAGTCCTCGCGATTAGTTAATTCCGGTGTTACAATGATCTTTTCAAACTTTTTCTCATATATTCATATCATTTTTATTATGTCGACATCCAATAATATCTTTGGATGCTGTAAAAAAGCACTCACTAATTACGTATGTATTAATTGTCAAAAAATTTACCACAAAGGTTGTCTGCATAAATTAGAGTACAAGCGCTTTATTAAAGAAAATTTAATTGAGTGCTGCAGTAGAGAAGAAATAACTGATAACGTAATTGACACTTGTGCGTCATTACAAGCGGAAATTGATGTCCTCAACAACGACATTCTACTTAGAGATAAGCACATTCAAAAACTAAGTAATGAACTCGAGGAGTTTCGTAACGAAGCTTTTAATATGGAAAGCTCTCTAAATGAACTGCTTCTTCAACAAAAATCCAAAATCGGCGAACTAACATCCCTCGTAAATTCTTTTAAAGATGAAAGCGCTCTATCTGCTAGTCAATCTCTACCTACGACCAGAGATGTAACTACGCAATGTTTTCATGAAATTAAGATTTATTGTGACGCATCTGTCAGCACTGATGAGGGTATTAATGAAAATATTCTGAATAATGAGCATTCCTTTTCTTCCGATGACCATGCATCTCAGGCAACTAATGTTAATTCTCCTCTGGCCAACCATAACTCTGCCTTCAACATTAATCCCAATAGTGAAAGAAATCACAAAAATAAAATTCTGGTTTTAGCCGATCAAACTGGCAAAAGAAGTGATCAAATTTTACGCAAACTCTGCGGTGACTCATTTCAAATAATGTCTTTCGTAAAACCTAATGCTCGGTTTGCTGATGTGACTGAGAATTTGGAAGGTCTATCCAAAGATTATACAAAACAGGATTATGTTATTGTAATGGCTGGCGGTAATGATTTAAGAAACAAATGCTATCCTAAATTTAAACTGTTGCTTCATAAATTACGTATGTGCACTCACACAAATGTTATTCTTATGTCGGTTCCTCTCCATTTTAATGGTAATTTGCTGTCTAGGGTAGGTACATTTAACACTAAGTTAAAAGAATTTTTAGAAAAGTTTGATCAATCCACTCTCAATTCCACAATTTATATAAGTAGCATAATGAGGAACAAATATGGTTATGTGTCCTTTAATAAGCACAAAACTTTATCTAAAATTGTAAATACTATATATGATATGTCACATTCTGATTTGTCTTCCAATAAGCAACATTTTTATGTTAAAGGAAAGCAACACTAATCACCTACGTCTTCTTCATCATAATATTCGTAGCATCAACAATAAAATTTCTGAACTTGAGGTTTTCTTATACGAGCTACAACAACCTGATATCTGTTGCTTCAGTGAAACATGGATCCCAAAGGATGCCATGTCAGCCATACATATACCGGGCTACTCATTAATTAATTGTAGCTCTCGACAAATTATAAGGGGTGGTGGTACAGCAATCTTTGCTTCTGACAAGCTATCTCCACTCTGTCAGCCTTTTAATCCTGATGTTGTCTGTGAAGATAAAGACTTCGAATTCTCCTGCTGCAAAATTAAATTCAACATCTTAATTTTTATTATTTGTCTTTATCGATCTCCTGATGGTAACCTTAATGTGTTTTGCTCCAAATTATTGGATCTGCTGGATTATATCTCAAAATTTCTAAAAATATAATAGTTTGTGGAGATTTCAACACTAATTTCCTAGTCAATACCTCGGATAACATATTCTTGTTGAACATTCTAAAATCGCATGGACTCCATAGACAAATTTTTGAACCTACCCGTACGCTCGGTAATAGTGCCACTTGCATTGATAATATTTTTAGTGATCTCCCTCCTCTCAGCAGTTTTAATGTAGTATCCTCTTTATCTGACCATAATGCACAGATATTTATATCTGAGATACCTTTACCTGAGACAGGCAATAGAGCCCTTTGTACTAGAAGAGAATTTACATCAAACAACCGTTCACTTTTTTTATCCAGTATCTTACATGAGGAATGGTTTAACTCTTCGGATAGTGACCCTTCATTTGATAAGTTCAAACGTGTGTTTGAGTGGCATTTTAACTTGTCTTTTCCTGTAACTACCAAATATAAGGCAATTAGACGTAACGGCAAGTCGCCTTGGATAACGGGGGAAATTATTACCAAAGGTAATTCTCTCCGTGATCTATACCATATATGTTCAACGTCAGGTAATACTAACTTAAAACATTATTATCAATCTGCCAAGAAGGAGTACCAACAACTTGTAAAAGCCACCAAGATTTCATATTATAGCAGCAAAATTCTTAACTCTGCAGGATCAGAGAGAAGTAGAACCATATGGAATGTGATTAAAGACTCTTCTGAATCCCCTAGATCATTCTCTAATCTTGAGCTATTGGTTAATGGCATATCTGTTAAGGACCCCAAAGTTATAACAAACCTATTTAATGAATACTTTACCCCTGATCGCCATCATATTAGTTCCACTAAAGAATTTCATAAAGCCAACAGTCAACAAGCTTCTAATTTCTTTCTGTTTCCGACGGACAAAGTGGAAGTTGAAAAAACCCTAAAAGCATTGTCTTCTAAGTGGACTCCTGGTTACGATGGACTTCCCGGTACCATTCTCGCAGATGTCTGTCACTTAATATCTTCTAAACTCGCAGATGCTATTAACATTTCTTTCTCTACTGGCTTATTTCCTTCTTCCCTCAAACATGCTAAAGTCTTACCCATCTATAAAAATAAAGGTTCGAAATACGACATAAACAACTACCGTCCGATATCTCTATTACCTATCTTTTCTAAAGTATTTGAAACACTTATCTACAATAGATTATATTCCTACTTGAAAAAGCACAGCATTCTATCTAAATGTCAGCATGGATTCATAAAAGGTCGATCTACAGAATCCGCAATCTTTGAGTGTTTAAATTATATAACGACTTGCTTGGATAAGGGGAAACACCCGTGGGATTAGTATTTCGATCTATCCAAAGCATTTGAAACTTTGGATCACGAAATTTTACTGTTCAAACTAGAATCCATTGGTGTTAGAGGAGCAGCTTTAAGTTGGATACATTCCTACCTATCTGGAAGGTCTCAGCAAGTCTTCATCAGATTTATGCAACAAGGTGTAATCTCAGAGGTTCTGTCTGACTCAAAATTAATTAGTAAAGGTGTGCCCCAGGGGTCTATCCTCGGGCCACTGTTATTTCTGATCTATGTCAACGACTTAGAACAATTGTTTCCATCTGTATCATTGTGCCAATATGCTGATGACACTTCATGCATTGTAACGAGTAACTCCGAATCCATATGCGCAGAACTTGCTTCTTCTGCCATTATTGTCATGTCCAATTGGTCCGAACGGAATCAGCTTTCAATTAATTTCAATAAAACTGTTGCACTGCAATTTAAAAATGGTCCGTTGTCTTCTAATATTTTAATCAAATTTAAAGCCAGATCATTTCCAGTGTCTGACAGTGTAAAATTTTTGGGTTTACATATAGATGCTTCCCTTAAATTTAATGCCCATATTGAGTTTGTTTGCTCGAGATTATCGAGGTATTCCTATGTATTAAGGAACCTTAGGCATTGTGTTTCAATCGAGGTTTTATTAATGTATTACAATGCATATGTTCAATCCACTCTCTCTTATGCCTTAATATTTTGGGGAGGCTCTTCTCATGTTCTGCAAGCGTTTGTCATGCAAAAATTCATTATTAGAACAATGTTAAGTAAGAAGCCTTCAGAATCTTGCAAACCACTCTTTAAAACACTCCATCTCTTACCTTTGCCTTGTCTTTACATCTATAACCTCGCGGTTTTTGCCAAAACAAATCTGAATTTATTTCCAAAAAATAAAGATCAATATAGCTCCAACTTGTCAGTAAAAACTAGAAATTTTAACCATTTATCAATCCCCAGGCACAACACCAGCCTTTACGAACGAAGTGTATATTATCGAGCATTAAAAACATACAACCATCTGCCCACATCAATACGATCCAAGGAGCATCTATCAGGATTTAAACGCGAACTTAAATTGTTTTTATTGGATCGCTGTTTTTATGATTTTAAGGAATTTATCTAATTGTGACTAAATGACGATACCTATATCTCGATGAGATCTTTGGTCGAAAAATAATAATAATAATAATAATAATAATAATAATATTTGTTGTTATGTTTATCCAATTTATTCAATAGGGGGCTCCAGGTAATCACCAAAAGTAAAGTCACTAGATACGTGTCGACATTTTGAGCCAAAATAAGCGTGCCAAATTTATAATTTAATGTAAAAAAGTAATTTGGCGCGCTTAAGAATTCTGTTTTTGTTAAAGAGTTATGAGTATCAATAAATTTGTGGTATAAAAATATATTGTGATATAGGTAAAAGTATTACAAACAAATTGTTAGTACAGTATGAACAAAGTTGAAAATGAAACGAAAAGAGTGAAGAGAAAGATCTAAGCTTAGTGATTGTTTAGAAGCAGATGTTGTACTTCGTATAAATTACTTTTTGTAAGAGTAATTTTGTTTTTTTGTTAAAAATGGTGTGTTTCAGTAAATAGATATTCAAAATACATCATGTCCATATCTCAGTTCAACCAAAATACGTCCACACCGACCAAGCAAAACCAGACATGTCCTAAAAACAAAAATAATTATTTTGGTTATTTATGCAACAATTTCAATTAACATATTTACAGACAGTAATAGCTATATAACAAGAAATTCAATTCAAAATTAATGTCTGAAATTATTGCTAAAGATGCAGAAAGTTTTTTGTAATTTTCTCACATTTACTTTCTTTGGACATGTCCTGTTTTGCTAGAACGCTCCTCATATTGGAAACTACGCCTTGTAGATCTTTGAAAATTTGCACATGGTAATAATCCATGAGGGATTATTTAAATATTACAAAATCAGTCAAGGTGTACTTCCGGTTCTATCGGAAGTGGATATCTTAAATGGAACGCCCCGTATGTTGTTACATTTTTGGATTCCCTGTTCAATTCTACATCTTTTGTATTAACATACATCAGGGCTAAAATGTTATTAAGTTTCTTGTAAAAATTTTGACGATTACAGTGATTAGTGATTACAATAAATTGAATATTTCAAAAATTGAAAAAAGTAAAGAATTATACTTTTCATTGTTTGATTACAAAGATGAAGTAATATTTTTCTGATACAAAATAAATCGCATACTTTACATCATAGGTTCTCAAACTAATTTCGTCTACCACCCACTTTGCCAATCAATTATTTTCTAGCGCCCCCTAAAATTTTTAACTTTACCACATCTTAAAAATCACAATCGCAATCATTACTTTAATAACTTTACTTAAATTATAGCCTGCCATATATGAGTCTTATCTTGTTTCCCCCAATTTTCTCTGTACCCTTTACCGCCCCCCTGTAGGCCTCTAGAGCCCACAAGGAGGCGTTATCGCCCACATTGAGAAAGACTGCTTTACATAGAGCTTACAGAGGAGCTACAGAAGTTAATAGTTTTCACCAATGAATAAATTTTAAATGTAACCACTGAATTTTTCTGTGTGATCTGACGCGAAATGTAATTTTCTTACGATTTTGTATAAACAATGTCGCGTTTATCTTTAATGATCTTCAAGATATTTATGTATAATTTGTTTGTTGTTAAATATTGGCACTATAAAAATGCAATTTTTTATTGTAAACGGAACTGGTTCAGCTGATTGTTCATAATTTTGTTCACAGTGTTATCCATTTATTAATAAGTACTTTTATATTGTTGGATCAAATATTTGAAGATCGTTGACTAGGGTGCGGTGATCATTGAGTCTGGCCTGCTAGATCACCCGATCTGACTCCAGTTTATTTTTATCTATGGAGTAAAATAAACGATAAAGTATACCAGACCCTTCTAAATAGTAGAGAGGATCTATAAAGAAGAGTCAGAAATGCATCTGAGCTGTTGGGTGCACAAGAAATTCGAAAAGCAAGTTTTCATAAATCAGTATTCAACAAGAAATAAAGTATGCATAAATATCTTGAAAATCATTAGAGATAAACAAAACATTGTTTATACAAAATCGAAGGAAAATTCTATTTGGCGTCAAATGGTACAGAAAAAGTCAGTGGTTGCGTTTAAAAAAATCAAGTTATTCATTGTTGAAAACTTTCAACTTCTATGGATTCTCTGTAATCTCTAAGTGAAGGATACATTTGAACGGGGAATACAAAAATGTAACAATATACGGGGTGTTAAAACAAGAAAGTTAATATCGACTTCCGTGTAATAGTAGGCTGTATAAAATAATAAACACGATTTATTCCATGTCATCCCGTCTATTATTATTATATTGCCAATTAGCAAACAATTTTTAAATGATCTTAAAGAAGAAACTAAAAAAGATACAGAACTTCAAATGTTGTTACCTTACGTGATGCATGGATTTCCAGAAATAGTTAAGGATGTTCCAATTGAATTAATATATTATTGGACTTTCAAAGAAGTAATTTCATATTCAGAAGGAATATTGTTCAAAGGTCAAAGGGTAATAATTCCGAAAGCACTTAGAGGAAGAACTTTGAAATCAATTCACGAAGGACATTTAGGAGTAGAAAGTTGTTGTAAAAGAACACGAGAATTGGTTTATTGGAAAAATATGGCTGAAGATATTAAGTCTTATGTGTCGAAATGCAGTATTTGCCAGAAGACTTCAAGAAATGAAATTAAAGAACCTCTTATTACAAAAGAAATACCGAAATATCCAGGACAAATTATTGCAGCAGATTTGTTTCATTTTGGGAAAGAAGAATATTTTTTGATTGTAGATAGTTTTTCAGGTTTCTTTGAAATATAGGTACCGTATGTCCATCTGACAATGAGACATAGGGATTTAACATGGGAAAATAGAAATTGCCTTATATTATCTACCTGAGTACATATATATGAAATTCTGGGTTATAATCGAAAAGATTATTGCATTCAAAGTGTTTTGATACTAAATTTATGCAATTTTAGTTGTTAATTATTTAGAAATTAAGAAAAAAAGTTATTATTTTTTTCCGGACAAGATTAGTAGGTATTTAACGAAGAGTTTCCAAACGGATGTCGTGGTCAAGTTAGTTTGTTCATGTTTCACAACCGTAAGGTCACGAGTTCAAATCCGAATGAAGACACTTTTTTTCTTTCCTTTTTAATATTTTTTCAGATTTGAAATCACTCTTAAAGTAGTTTATTATTGTATTTATAAGTTTCATTTTAATATTAATTATGTTCCATTTATGTGTATTTTTTCGTTTGTAAAATTTTATTATGTTAAAGTTATAACTTTATTTATTATATTACATAATTGATGTTAATATGAAACTTATAAATAAAATAATAAACTAGTTTAAGAATTTAAGTGATTTCAAATCTGAAAAAATATTTAAAAAAAAAAGAAAAAAGTGTCCTTATTCGGATTTGAACTCGTGACCTCACGGTTGTGAAACATGAACAAACTAACTTGACCATGACATCAGTTTGGAAACTCTTCGTTAAATACCCACTAATCTTGTCCGGAAAAAAATAATAACTTTTTTCTTAATTTCTAAATAATAAAGAATTAAAATTGCACAAATTTAGTATCAAAACACTTTGAATGCAATAATCTTTCCGATTATAACCCAGAATTTCATATATATGTACTCAGGTAGATAATATAAAGCAATTTCTGTTTTCCCATGTTAAATCCCTATGTCTCATTGTCAGATGGACAAACGGTATGTATAATACGAATAATACTACTACACATGAAGTCTTGAACAAATTAGTAAGTTGGATTAGTTTATTTGGAATCACAGAAATTTTGGAAACGGACAATGGACCACCATTCAGCAAAGTTCAGAGAACAACTTAGGTACTATACAATCATCAAACATCAAGTCCAAAATTTCCCAAAAGCAGTGGTTTTGCAGAACGTTACGTTCAAACTGCTAAAAACTTATTGAATAAGTGTTCACTGGACAAAACAAATATACACCTGGCTTTACTAAATTACAGAAACACACCTAGAACAAATGAATTGGGCTCACCTAATTAAAGAGCATTTTCTAGACGGACTAGGACTTTGTTGCCTTCAACTTCAAAAATGTTACAACCAAATATTACAAATTCAGAACAAGTTAATCAAGAATTGCAGAAATTACGAAACAAACAAAAACTTTATGCGGACAGAAATACTAAAATTGCAAAAATTCCTCAATCAGGTGATAAAGTTAGAATTCAGTTTGGTCACAGAAACTGGAAAGGAGGAGAAGTATTGGAATCAGCTACGCCATGACTCATTTTGTAATATTTAAATAGTTCGATATCGAATATTACCATGTGCAAATTTTCAATGATCTGTAAGGCGTCGTTTCCAATATATTCTAATAGGCCACTCACCGTGAATATCCCTGTATATTTGTGTATGTCTTAGGAACTAGTGTTCGATCGAAGATATTGTTTAGATTTCGATTTCGGCCACAAATACATGGTTCGGCCAAAATATCGGTTTCGGTCAAGAAACCGCCGAACCTTCGGTTACAGCCGAAACATTTTTTGCTTGCGTTCTTTTCAGCGTGTATTGTTTGTGTAAAATAATGAGTTAAACAGTGTGTGTCGTCATATCACTTGGTTTTCCGGGCGTTCATCGTCTTCTAAGGATTCTCTGCCTTGTTTAAATAAGCGTGACCACTTATAAATCATAGTTTTACCAGGGCAGGTATCTCCATAAACAGCTCTCATTTCGCTTAAAATGATATCTACACTTTTCCCCTGCTTTGTGAGAAATTTAATAACCACGCGAAATTTGATATTCGACATTTTTCAAAGAATTTGATGTATTTACTTAATCTTTTAAGTACAGAGAAACCACTATTATAAATATCGGTATAAAATTTGATGTTTCTACCCAGAAATGATTCACAATTAAGAGTAAATCAGCGCCAACTTAGACATTCCACGTATTTTAAAAACTGCCCTCGTAAAGTCTAATATCTTAAAAACTATTTGACTTAGGTGTAGAGAACGTCAAATTTACCTTAAAATTAGCTTAAAATTAGCTGATAAACTCAGATTCATTATAAAATATAGGACAATCCTTTAATTTTAAAATATAGGGTGTTCGAATTAGGATTATGCTGGGTATCCCAGCCAAGATTTTCACCACTTATATCTTCGTTGTTTATGGACACGAAAAAGCAAAATTTGGTAGGAGTATGTATTGATTACTGAAGAATCTTCCTGCGATGTCAAATCTCTTGAGAACGCAAGATTTTGTTTTTAAACAGCTTTCTGTTGTTACAGAGTTGATTTTATTATCGTAAATACATATTATACGATTATAAAAGAATCAGACTTATGAAAGAATGGTAGTAGTATTTAATTTATTTTCTGTAATACATATTAAAAGCGAAAGTGTTAAAAATCTTAACATTTGATTCACACTTTTCTGCAATTCACAAAGAAAAAGTCCTTTAAAAACAAAAAACTTTTATTTTAATGATGTTTGACTGATGCTGAATGAATATTTAATAATAGTTTTTAATAAATGCTCCTGCTAAATTTTAGCCAGATTTATCAATAAATAACGAGGATCTTAGGGGTGAAAGTCTTGACTCGAACATGTTGTAACGAGCGTCTAAATAAAAACCTAGTCAAGTGGGTTGTGATCGAGAATTTATCCATTGCATTTACATAGCAGAATAACTAAATGTAGCCTACTACTACTAAATATTAACGATGACGCAAACCGTGGTTGTTAAGTGGAACAATTCAGAAGGCCTTGCGAGCCTTAAGTGGAACGAACCCTAAATACGAAAATATTGAAATCACGGCCTACGTTAATCAGGAATTTACTCGAATGCATGGTTCATACACTGGTATTACTATTAATAATAACACCATGAATAACTCGAGGAAAGAATTTTTTAAAGTAACTTAATTTAAGAACATTTCATGACATTTACCTTATAAGTAATATTTCGCTTTTTATGACATATTATGTATTGTATTATAACTGATTTGATTTATAAAGTCTGCAGGTCTATGCTCTTAATGCTTGTAATAGACCCGTAGTATTTTAATTTTAGTTTTTCGCTTTTCCAAAACGAATTTCCCAGTTGAGACATGTTTTCAATTTCCGCCTTCACTATTGTTATCGATACATGTAGTGCGGTGTTCTGAATGTTATTATCTGGCGTGCCGACTCATTTTTTTATCGACTGTAACTTGTAATTGAGACGACTTTGTATCGTTTGAGGTAACATCGCTTGACAGTGACATACGTTATCGTCTGCCTGTGCTTGTTGAGCAGAATATGAATTGAATGGACACGCTTTC